>CM055067.1:24899857-24972802 GCA_029204045.2 Tillandsia leiboldiana
GCAACCCTGTTGGGTTATGTATAATTGGATCTAAATAGGGGAAAAAACACCTAGAGGGGGGTGAATAGGTGTAAACAATAAACACCTCAAAATCTTTGCGATATAAAACCCAATGCGGAAAAATAAATAACACGCAGAGATTTTTACGTGGAAAACTCCAAACCGGAGTAAAAAACCACGGGACCGATAACACGGTGAAATCCACTAGAATTAAACACGTACAAGGTGATATACCGTACTCACAGACGACTCAACCTTTTCCATACGCTCCTAGTTGATCTTCTTCCGCCTCGCTCCACGACGCTTCTCGAATCCACGATCTGCGTCCAACGCCGAATCCACGGCGTCCAACGTCGAGTCCACGACGTCCGACCGAATCCACGGTCTTCACCCAGTAGCACGCTTCGAATCCACGAACGTACCTCGCTCCGAATCCGACGAGAGCGGTAGCACCTTGAATCCACAAGGCCACGCGAGTCCACGCGCCGATTTTGGGGAAATCGTTGTTTTTGGGTGGTGATGATCCGCCGAATACTTAGATTAGAAATAGATCGGAAATACCATCTAAGTATTCATTGATTGATTCTATCAAAATGTGAGTATGAAAACCTAGAATCAAATCAATCAATATAGATGAAGAAACATAAGATAAATCTTGATTTCCTTTCTTCTCTATATGTGGATCTTAGGCCGTAGAAAAGATGACGGCTCTTTTTTGATTATGCTGGATTAGCCCTAGAAAAAGAATAATAGGGTCTATTATAGGTTAGAACCCTTGGAAAAAGATAAGGATCAAAAACTACCTTTTCTGGAATTTTACATGACGACGATCCGGATCGAAGTTCGGCGATCCGGATTGCAGTAGCGAGAAAAACAGTTTCCAGAAAAAGAAGGTTCGGGATCCGGATCGAAGTGCTTGATCCGATCGTTCATACAGTTCACCAAACATCAACGTTCGGGATCCGGATTGCAAAGCCTGATCGGATCGTTCAAATAAAATGGTAAACCCAGTGTTCGGATCCGGATCAAGGAAGGCTACGATCCGGATTGAACTGGTGTATGAACGAACAACCTTCGGGATCCGGATTGGAACGTCTGATCCGGATCCTGAACATGTCCCATGTCCAGTTTTTGATATTTATGCAATTAAAAATTCATCCAAGTGTTTCTACACTATAAGAAGTATTCGGATCACCAAAGATATTAAGTTAAACATACCTGATCCTTTGAATTCTTCTTTCTTGAGATTGAGTTATATGATCCAACTTCTTTACCTTCAATCTTCAAGACTTAACCGAATTCACGAAATACGCCAACTAAATTCCGTAACAATCTCCCCCTTTGGCGGTTTCGTGACAAAAAACATAGATCCACTCAAGAAAATTCAAAAAGATATTTTGTTGCTATCACCATACAACAAAAATTTACAATGGAGATCCAAAATAAAATACATGAGTTAAACTCCTAAACAGACTCTAGACTTAGACATCTGTACTCTGCTGCAAAAGAAATCATTCTTGACAAAAGAAATCGTTAGATACCTCAAGAATTTTATATCATTCAAAATAACATACAGAGATGAAGTTTATACTCATTTATACTTACCATGACATTTATACATTCAGATATGTAAATTGATCATAGTTAAAACACAACATATCTTCTATGCATCAAAATCCAAATGTCATGTTAGTGAACATCAACTTGTTAGTTATATTACATGCCCAAATAGTTAGTCGAATAGTTAGTCGGGCATGCATTCAAACACAAATGAAAACCGAAAGTTGAAGTTCTACTTACCTTTCAAGTTGAGGTTATACTTACCTCCTAGTTTCAAGTTCTTTCTCACAAACATTGTTCATTTGTTTTCTTCTCTCCCCCTTTTTGTCACAAAAGTTAGCCAAAAATTACCAAAATGGAGAGAATAGTTAACAGTTCAAGTACCAAAAGTTTGAGAACTAAAACTAAAAACTAAAACTTAAAAACCTGCACAAAAAGAGAAAATTATAGAAATCAGCACAAGTCAATCATCTGAGGCAGAGTCTTCAGAGCTCGTGCAGCCCAGCTTTTTCAAAATTCCTTTAAGCATTCCCGAAATCGTAGAACACTCTTGTTTCATCTGATGTATGTCCTTGGACATCTTCTGAGTTCTAGAGCCATTTTATCTTGTTCTTGGTTGATGGAAGATCTAAGTTTGCCTTTTGGTCATTCTTCTGGAAGTTGAAGAACGTTGTGTGACGACTGACGGAGCAGTCTGACCTTCATTCCGAGGAGATCTTCTTGGCAAAGAATGTGAATTGTCAAGAGGTTCATTGCTTGGCACATTCTTTTTTCCTTGCTTGCTGCTTAAGTATTGAGGAAGACTTCAGTAGCTTCTTGTTCTTTAGGTAAACCTTATTTTCTTCATCAATACCTTGTTGTACTTCAGTAAGAAATGTGTCCCAATCTTCTTCGTCTTCAGATTCAGTTTCAGTTTGAGGATATTCTTTGTTTCATCTTGACATGGTTCATTATTTCAATACCTCGAGCTCGTCCAAGCCGTCGAGCAAGTCTTTTCTTTTTGTCTTCCCAGAAGTTTCTTCCATTGGTGCTTTTCCTTTTCACAGCAGTAGGCGGAGCCTTTGATGTTTCCGCAGGCGCTTTTCCTTTCGAAGCAGTGGGTCTGTTGCTTCAACTTGAAGCTCATCCCAATCAATGATTCCGTTTCAGATTCTGTATCGGAATCATCTTTAGCTTTCTTCGCTTTCTTAGCCCTCTTGGGCTTGACAGTGTCTCTCGTATGTACCATAGCAGCCAGAAGAAAAATGATCCAGGTGATCACCATTGCTATTGGTTTCTTGTGAAAAGAAATCCTGTGAGCAACACCTCAAGAACACGAAAAATTGTTAATTTTCAAAAATTAGAAAAATTGTACCCAAACAATCATATCGTGTAGAGAGACTAAGAATCAAATTAGTTTTGCAAAAAGAATTTTAAAAATAGATCAATCGCATGATTTTCGAAAATTCCCATTATATGCCCTAAAACCGAAATTTTTGAAATCGAAGGCCAAAAATCCGTTATCTTGAGAATACCTAGCATATAATCAAAACTAATCTACCCAGAGTTCTTATTTCAAAAGAAATTTGATCAAAAACCATCCACAAACGAAATAGATACAAGAATTTCATCACGTTTTGAGGAAGAATATGAAAAACTGTGAAAACCGAGATTTTGATCAATAAAACTTACTTGGAATCGAAGAACTTGAGTTTGAAAGCTTCCAAGATGGATGAATTCTAGAGAGAGAAGCTCTGGAAACTTTGGAACAAAAGATTGGAGTAAAAGAAATCAAAACCCTTTTGTTCTATATAAAACCCTAGCCGCGATCCGGATCAGTTCGTGATTACGATCCGGATCGGCTACCCGCAGAGAAAATCTGCGTTCGGGATCGGATCGGCAGGTCCAATCCGGATCGTCTGCCCGCAGAAGAATATCTGCGTTCGGGATCCGGATCGGCAGGTCCAATCCGGATCGGCTCCAACTTTTTCTTTAGAAAATTTCAGAGAAATTCTAGAAAAACCAGAAAAAGATTGTAAGCACTTTTGTGTATCAACTTTAAATGAAAATCATCGTTTCATACAACAAGAAATAGATTATGCCAAATCTATCAATAACATCCAACAAATGAAACGAAAATTTATAAAAATTAAATCCCTTAAAGTTGAACAACTTCAATTACATCTAACTTGATCTTATGAGTAATGCCTTTATCAAATCATCAATTCGGTAAAGAAAATGAAATACAAAGATCAATAGATGTCTGAAATCCCAGATAAGTTAGATAATATATCTAGTCAATTTATTGAAGAGAGTGGCTCTTTGAGCATCTTTCATTAAAATTCCCACCTTATACCAACCTTGAAATTTGACAGAGTCAAGTATTTCAACATGCATTTTATTTAATCAAACTTGAAAAACCTTGCTTGGTATACATGTGGTAGCTGCACACAGTACTCGGACGACCGAGGTGGTAGCTCTTTCCTCCATGTGGTGGTAGTTTTCACACTCCTCATTGGGATGTAACTCTTTCCACATCTTTTGAGCATAATACTTTTTCTTTGACTCCCCCTCAATTGGCTATCAATTATTTAAGATATAAAGTATTCAACCAAATATTGATCTCGATTTCATACTCGACTAAACAGTCAATAAGATAAAAACTATATCAAGAGATCATCGAGAGAGAAATTGACTTTGATCAAAACAAAGATGAGTTAATTGACATAAATGATCATTGCATCAAATGAAATATTATGACATCTAAAGCATAATAGATTTCTAAATATATAAAAGGATGCAGTTAAAGTCAATCAAAACTAATGCTCAATTAATGTTCTATGTCTAAGCATAGACAATGAACAAAAACACAAAAAAACAAAACCTAACCTAAACAAGAGTTTCAAAAAGAGGTTATTTCAAGGAAAGCATTCCAATTGCTTTACGCAAATGAATAAAAACGTTTTTGATCCAAAGGTTTTGTTAACAAGTCAGCTAATTGATCTTCAGTTGAAATGTAGGAAATTTGAAGAATATTTGATTCAACTAGCTCTCTAAGAAAATGATATCTAAGTTCAATGTGTTTTGTTCTAGAGTGTAACACAGGTTTTTTTGAAATATTTATAGCACTAGTGTTGTCACATAAAACAGTTACCGAAGGTTGCTGAAATCCGGAAGTCGCTCAACACGCTTTTCATCCAAATGAGTTGAGTTGAACAACTACCCGCTGAGATGTATTCCGCTTCGGCAGTCGAGAGTGCAATGCAGTTTTGCTTTTTACTATGCCATGCAAGACAATGGCCAAGATAAAAACATACACCACTCGTACTTTTCCGATCATCCACAGATCCTGCCCAATCGGCATCTGAGTATCCAATAATATCTAGACCTTGTTCCCATAGGATACCAAATTCCGAATTAATTGTTCCTTTGATGTACCGGATGATCCGTTTCAACACACCGCTTTCCAGGTGAACCTCCTTTGGTGCTGATTGATATCTCGCGCAAATCCCAACACTAAAGGATATATCCGGGCGACTAGCTGTGAGGTAAAGTAGACTTCCAATCATGCTGCGATAAAGTTTCTCGTCTACATTCTCACTAAGAGATTCACTTCCTAATCCCTTATTGCTAGTTCCCATAGGAGTAGGAAAATCTTTAGAATCTTCTAATCCGAATTTCTTTAACCAACTCCTTTGCATACTTGGATTGACACAGATGGATGCCTTCACCATTTTGTTTCACTTGCAATCCAAGAAAGTATGTTAGTTCCCCCATCATAGACATCTCAAATTCGCTTTCCATGGTTTCTGCGAATTTAGAAGCATCATTATCCTTTGTTGCTCCAAACACAATGTCATCGACATAGATTTGTGCAACAATGAAGTTATTTTGATAATGCTTCACAAAGAGAGTCCGATCTGCTCCCCCTCGAGTATAGCCCTTCTCCATAAGGTGCTTGTCAACCTTTCGTACCACGCTCGCGGTGCTTGTTTTAAACCTTAAAGAGCCTTTTTCAAACGAAAAACATGGTTAGGCAGTTTACAGTCTACAAAACCTTTCGGTTGAGCCACATAAACTTCCTCATTTAAAAACCCATTTAAAAACGCGCTCTTAACGTCCATTTGAAAGAGTTTTATTTTAAAGTGACAAGCAATAGCGAATAAGATACGAATGGACTCGAGTCTAGCTACAGGGGCGAACGTTTCATCAAAGTCTATACCTTCTATTTGAGAGTAGCCTTGAGCAACTAAACGTTCTTTATTCCTGATGATGGGTACCATCCTCATTTTTCTTGTTCTTGAAAATCCATTTAGTACCGATCACATTGTGTTGCTTCGGAGGCGTCGTTAATTCCCAGACTTTGTTGCGTTCAAACTGATGGAGCTCTTCCTGCATTGCTTCAATCCAGTAGTCATCCTGAAGAGCTTCATCGACATTCTTTGGTTCGATCGTGGAAACGTAACAGGCGAATCCACAAACCAACTGTCTCCGAGTTTTGACTCCTTCTTGTGGGTCTCCAATGATGTTTGATTCAGGATGATCCTTGGAGATGCGTAACGTTTGTTGTAATGGAGTACTCGGAGGTACATGAGATGATTCCTGCACATCAGATAAACTTGAAGAACCATTAGATGCATCATTAATATTGGAAGTATTATCATGAGAAGATGCACTTACAGGAGTATCATCATCAAGAGAGATATCAGGGGTAGATTTATCAGATGCAAAGTGGGAAGCTTCATCTACTTTAACATTTATAGATTCTACGATCGTTTTTGTAACACCCCCGGAATTTGGATTAGTCCTCTATATAAATGATATAATAGGACTAAATCTCTAACCCGGCTATAGCATTTTGGATGGTAGCAAGATCCAAGAGGAACATGAGAGGTAAGCGTGCTAGAGCTAGAGTAGTTCTAGGATGGGTGACCCCCTGGGAAGTGGGGCGTCACAGTTGGTATCAGAGCCATTCACCAGCCGGAAATATGAGATGAGTCTCGGCTGAGCCAGGGTTATATAGCGGGTAGAGCGAGGCTCCCCGGCTAATGACCGTTGTGAGTGGAGTGCAGCTCCTCACAAGGTCGGCTTAAGGCTAGCGAGACGAGTCTCACATCGCCTGGTGCTTGTGAGTGTGCTTGAGCCTGACGTGGACGTCAGGGCATAAAGGGGGGAAGAATGTAACACCCCCGGAATTTGGATTGGTCCTCTATATAAATGATATAATAGGACTAAATCTCTAACCCGGCTATAGCATTTTGGATGGTAGCGAGATCCAAGAGGAACATGAGAGTTAAGCGTGCTAGAGCTAGAGTAGTTCTAGGATGGGTGACCCCCTGGGAAGTGGGGCGTCACAGTTTTAGATTCCAAGTTAAATACCCGATATGCTCTACTATTTGTAGAATACCCCAAGAAAATCCCTGTCACTTCGAGAGTCAAACTTTCCAAGATTTTCGCGGTCACGTAAAATGTAACACCGACTCCCGAAGATACGAAAATATTTGATGTTGGGTTTTCTACAACACCATAGTTCATATGGTGTATTTAACGTTCCCGGACGCAAATAAACTCGATTAATAACATAGATTGCAGTGTTCACAGCTTCAGCCCAAAAATGTAGCGGTAAATTCCGGCTGTGAAGCATAACACGTGCCATCTCTTGAACAACCCTGTTTTTGCGCTCGACAACAGCATTCTGT
Organism: Tillandsia leiboldiana; assembly: GCA_029204045.2. Classification (NCBI taxonomy): domain Eukaryota; kingdom Viridiplantae; phylum Streptophyta; class Magnoliopsida; order Poales; family Bromeliaceae; genus Tillandsia; species Tillandsia leiboldiana. Next base: position 24,907,096 of record CM055067.1, read on the forward strand.
TGAGGTGTATAGTGTCGGGTTATGTATAATTGGATCTAAATAGGAGAAAAAACACCTAGAGGGGGGTGAATAGGTGTAAACACTAAACACTCAAAAATCTTTGAGATATAAAACCCAGTGCGGAAAAATAAATAACACGCAGAGATTTTTACGTGGAAAACTCCAAACCGGAGTAAAAAACCACGGGACCGATAACACGGTGAAATCTACTAGAATTAAACACGTACAAGGTGATATACCGTACTCACAGACGACTCAACCTTTTCCATACGCTCCTAGTTGATCTTCTCCGCTCGCTCCACGACGCTTCTCGAATCCACGATGTGCGTCCAACGCCGAATCCACAGCGTCCAACGTCGAGTCCACGACGTCCGACCGAATCCACGGTCTTCACCCAGTAGCACGCTTCGAATCCACGAACGTACCTCGCTCCGAATCCACGAGAGCGGTAGCACCTTGAATCCACAAGGCCACGCGAGTCCACGCGCCGATTTTTGGGTAAATCGTTGTTTTTTGGGTGGTGATGATCCGCCGAATACTTAGATTAGAAATAGATCGGAAATACCATCTAAGTATTCATTGATTTGATTTAACTCAAAATGTGAGTATGAAAACCTAGAATCAAATCAATCAATATAGATGAAGAAACATAAGATAGAATCTAAGATTTCCTTTCTTCTCTATATGTGGATCTTAGGCCGTATAAAAGATGACGGCTACTTTTTCTATTATGTGGATTAGCCCTAGAAAAAGAATCATATGGTCTATTTATAGGTTAGAAACACTTGGAAAAAGATAAGGATCAAAAACTATCTTTTTCTGGAATTTTTACATGACGACGATCCGGATCGGAGATCGGCGATCCGGATTGCAGTAGCGAGAAAAACAGATTCCAGAAAAACGAAGGTTCGGGATCCGGATCGAAGTGCTTGATCCGGATCGTTCATACAGTTCACCAAACATCAACGTTCGGGATCCGGATTGCAGTAGCCTGATCCGGATCGCTCAAATAAAATGGTAAACCCAGTGTTCGGGATCCGGATCAAGGGAAGCTACGATCCGGATTGAACTGATGTATGAACGAACCACCTTCGGGATCCGGATTGCAAAGCCTGATCCGGATCCTGAACATGTCCCATGTCCAGTTTTTGATAATTATGCAATTACAAGTTCATCCATGTGTTTCTACACTATAAGAAGTATTCGGATCACCAAAGATATTAAGTTCAACATACCTGATCCTTTTGAATTCTTCTTTCTTGAGATTGAGTTATATGATCCAACCTTCTTTACCTTCAATCTTCAAGACTTAACCGAGTTCACGAAATACGCCAACTTAAATTCCGTAACAATCTCCCCCTTTGGCGGTTTCGTGACAAAACATAGATCCACTCAAGAAAATTCAAAAAGATATTTTTGTTGCTATCACCATACAACAAAAATTTACAATGGAGATCCAAAATAAAATACATGAGTTAAACTCCTAAAATAGACTCTAGACTTAGACATCTGTACTCTCTGCAAAAGAAATCATTCTTGACAAAAGAAATCGTTAGATACCTCAAGAATTTTATATCATTCAAAAACCACACACAGAGATTAAGTTTATACTCATTTATACTTACCATGACATTTATACATTCAGATATGTAAATTGATCATAGTTAAAACACCAACATATCCTCTATGCAATCAAAATCCAAATGTCATGTTAGTGAACATCAACTTGTTAGTTATATTACATGCCCAAATAGTTAGTCGAATAGTTAGTCGAGGCATGCATTCAAACACAAATGAAAACCGAAAGTTGAAGTTCTACTTACCAAGTTCTACTTACCTCTATAGTTTCAAGTTTCTTTCTCACACACATTGTATCATTGTTTATCTCTCTCTCCCCCTTTTTGTCACAAAAGTTAGCCAAAAAATACCAAAATGGAGAGAATGGTTAACAGTTCAAGTACCAAAAGTTTGAGAACTAAAAACTAAAAACTAAAACGTAAAACCTGCACAAAAGAAAGTTAAAAATCTGAATAAGAAAAAGAAATTAGAAGGATACGGATTATTCAGACTCCTCTGAACTGATACAGCCAAGAATTTGGAAGATTTTCTTTAATCGCTTGTTCATTGATGACTGATTCTTATTTACCTTTTTTATTTCTTCCTTTACCTCAATAAGTTCGTTTGATATACGTTCTTGCTCGTTGGAGAGCCTTTGCTGTTCTTTATAGATTGAGGTAACTGATGCATCATCATCAGAAGTTGATGGAGGTGCTCGTTGTGCTGGTTGGACTGGAGGAGTTGCTGCCGGTGCAGAGGTTGTCGCTTGTTGTTGTTGTGCTCGTTGTCGGTGAGGAGGTAATATGGGCTCGTCTTGCTTTGTCGAGAGAGACTTTACAATTGTTGTTTCATTGATCGTTCCTAAACTGTGCATGTAGGAACTCGCATTTGTGTCAGCTTTAAATTTGCGAAGAATGCGCATGATGATCATTGGATAAGGTAGTCTCTCTGAAGGGTGAGCATGTTCCACATAGCGAGCCATCCTCGCCCAGATGATGTAAGGGATGTTTAAGTTTGCTCCCATTGCTGCTGTCGGGTTTCCAAGAAGATAAAGGAATAACATCCTATCCCATCGAAGAACCTTCGTGTTCATATTTGGAAGGACGTTATAGCAGACAATGAAGTTTAAGTAGCGATACTCAGGTCGTAGCTCTTTTGAAAAGACTGAGTTTCCTGCTGACGGAGTATCGGGCAGACAGATGCCATCAACTACCACTCTCCAGGAGTTGGTGTTGAAAACTTGATTCTTCAGGTAATGAGCGCCATCGGCTCGGGCATTCATCCCTAATACCTCTCCAATCAGTTGAGGGGTTACTTTAATCTTAACATTTTTGACCAATGTTTGAAAGTCTCGATGACCGCTCTCCTGATCAACGAGATAGCAAGCATTTTGATAGAACATCCTCACTGAGTGAAGACAATACCCAGTGGTCTCGGGGAAATCGCAAATGGGAGCAAGACCTGTCTGGTCATACAGAGTCCCAAATGCCGGAGATCTTTCCTTCAAGGCTTTGACATTAACATGCCTTTCGCCAATGCATTTCCTGTTTTCAAAGTCCTTTATCCTAGCAGAGCTGATAAAGTCTTGTGGAGGTGCTTGGCTATCAACTGGTTGCTCAATGGAGATTCCTCGAGCACTCCCTCTTTTGCGAGCAACGCTTTTTCTTCTTGTCTTCCCAGAAGTTTCTTCCATTGGAGCTTTGCCCTTATCAGCAGCAGTAGGCGGAGCCTTCGATGTCTCCGCAGTCGCTTTTCCCTTTGAAGCAGTGGGAACAGTTGTTGCTTCAACTTGCAACTCATCCCAATCAATTGATTCCGTTTCAGATTCTGTATCGGAATCATCTTTCGCTTTCTTCGCTTTCTTAGCCCTCTTGGGCTTGACAGTGTCTCTCGTATGTACCATAGCAGCCAGAAGGAGAATAATCCACGTGATCACCATTGCTATTGGTTTCTTGTGAAGAGAAATCCTATGAGCAACACCTCAAGAACACGAAAAAATTGTTAATTTTCAAATATTAGAAAAATTGTACCCAAAAAATCATTATCGTGTAGAGAGACTAAGAATCAAATTAGTTTTGCAAAAAGAATTTTAAAAATAGATCAATCGCATGATTTTCGAAAATTCCCATTATATGCCCTAAAACCAAGATTTTTGAAATCGAAGGCCAAAAATCCGTTTATCATTAGAATACCTAGCATATAATCAAAACTAATCTACCCAGAGTTCTTATTTCAAAAGAAATTTGATCAAAAACCATCCACAAACGAAATAGATACAAGAATTTCATCACGTTTAGAGGAGGAATAAGAAAAACTGAGAAAAATCGAGATTTTGATCAATAAAACTTACTTGGAATCGAAGAACTTGAGTTTGAAAGCTTCCAAGATGGATGAATTCTAGAGAGAGAAGCTCTGGAAACTTTGGAACAAAAGATTGGAGTAAAAGAAATCAAAACCTTTTTGTTCTATATAAAACCCTAGCCGCGATCCGGATCAGTTCGTGATTACGATCCGGATCGGCTACCCGCAGAGAAAAACTGCGTTCGGGATCCGGATCGGCAGGTCCAATCCGGATCGGCTGCCCGCAGAAGAATATCTGCGTTCGGGATCCGGATCGGCAGGTCCAATCCGGATCGGCTCCAACTTTTTCTTTAGAAAATTTCAGAGAAATTCTAGAAAAACCAGAAAAAGATTGTAAGCACTTTTGTGTATCAACTTTAAATGAGAATCATCGTTTCATACAACAAGAAATAGATTATGCCAAATCTATCAATAACATCCAACAAATGAAACGAAAATTTATAAAAATTAAATCCCTTAAAGTTGAACAACTTCAATTACATCTAACTTGATCTTATGAGTAATGCCTTTATCAAATCATCAATTCGGTAAAGAAAATGAAAATACAAAGATCAATAGATGTCTAACATCCCAGATAAGTTAGATAATATATCTAGTCAATTTATTGAAGAGAGTGGCTCTTTGAGCATCTTTCATTAAAATTCCCACCTTATACCAACCTTGAAATTTTGACAGAGTCAAGTATTTCAACATGCATTTTATTTAATCAAACTTGAAAAACTTTGCTTGGTATACATGTGGTAGCTGCACACAGTACTCGGACGACCGAGGTGGTAGCTCGTTCCTCCATGTGGTGGTAGTTTTCACACTCCTCATTGGGATGTAACTCTTTCCACATCTTTTGAGCATAATACTTTTTCTTTGACTCCCCCTCAATTGGCTATCAATTATTTAAGATATAAAGTATTTAGCCAAATATTGATCTCGATTTCATACTCGACTAAACAGTCAAATAAGATAAAAACTATACCAAGAGATCATCGAGAGAGAAATTGACTTTGATCAAAACAAAGATGAGTTAATTGGCATAAATGATCATTGCATCAAATGAAATATTATGATATCTAAGGCATAATAGATTTCTAAATATATAGAAGGATGCAGTTAAAGTCAATCAAAACTAATGCTCAATTAATGTTCTATGTCTAAGCATAGATAATGAACAAAAACACAAAAACAAAACCTAACCTAAACAAAAGTTTCAAAAAGAGGTTATTTCAAGGAAAGCATTCCAATTGCTTTACGCAAATGAATAAAACGTTTTTGATCAAAAGGTTTTGTTAACAAGTCAGCAAATTGATCTTCAGTTGAAATGTATGAAATTTGAAGAATATTTGATTCAACTAGCTCTCTATGAAAATGATATCTAAGTTCAATGTGTTTTGTTCTAGAGTGCAACACAGGGTTTTTTGAAATATTTATAGCACTAGTGTTGTCACATAAAACAGTTACCGAAGATGCTGAAATCCGGAAGTCGCTCAACACGCTTTTCATCCAAATGAGTTGAGTTGAACAACTACCCGCTGAGATGTATTCCGCTTCGGCAGTCGAGAGTGCAATGCAGTTTTGCTTTTTACTATGCCATGCAACAAGACAATGGCCAAGATAAAAACATGCACCACTCGTACTTTTCCGATCATCCACAGATCCTGCCCAATCGGCATCTGAGTATCCAATAATATCTAGACTTGTTCCCATAGGATACCAAATTCCGAAATTAATGGTTTCTTTGATGTACCGGATGATCCGTTTCACCGCTTTCAGGTGAACCTCCTTTGGTGCTGATTGATATCTCGCGCAAATCCCAACACTAAAGAATATATCCGGGCGACTAGCCGTGAGGTAAAGTAGACTTCCAATCATGCTGCGATAGAGTTTCTCATCTACATTCTCACTAAGAGATTCACTTCCTAATCCCTTATTGCTAGTTCCCATAGGAGTAGGAAAATCTTTAGAATCTTCTAATCCAAATTTCTTTACCAACTCCTTTGCATACTTGGATTGACACAGATGGATGCCTTCACCATTTTGTTTCACTTGCAATCCAAGAAGGTATGTCAGTTCCCCCATCATAGACATCTCAAATTCGCTTTCCATGGTTTCTGCGAATTTAGAAGCATCATTATCCTTTATTGCTCCAAACACAATGTCATCGACATAGATTTGTGCAACAATGAAGTTATTTTGATAATGCTTCACAAAGAGAGTCCGATCTGCTCCCCCTCGAGTATAGCCCTTCTCCAAACGGTGCGTTGTCAACCTTTCGTACCACGCTCGTGGTGCTTGTTTTAAACCGTAAAGAGCCTTTTTCAAACGAAAAACATGGTTAGGTAGTTTACAGTCTACAAAACCTTTCGGTTGAGCCACATAAACTTCCTCATTTAAAAACCCATTTAAAAACGCGCTCTTAACGTCCATTTGAAAGAGTTTTATTTTAAAGTGACAAGCAATAGCGAATAAGATACGAATGGACTCGAGTCTAGCTACAGGGGAGAACGTTTCATCAAAGTCTATACCTTCTACTTGAGAGTAGCCTTGAGCAACTAAACGTGCTTTGTTCCTGATGATGGTACCATCCTCATTTTTCTTGTTCTTGAAAATCCATTTGGTACCGATCACATTGTGTTGCTTCGGAGGCGTCGTTAATTCCCAGACTTTGTTGCGTTCAAACTGATGGAGCTCTTCCTGCATTGCTTCAATCCAGTAGTCATCCTGAAGAGCTTCATCTACATTCTTTGGTTCGATCATGGAAACGTAACAGGCGAATCCACAAACCAACTGTCTCCGAGTTTTGACTCCTTCTTGTGGGTCTCCAATGATGTTTGATTCAGGATGATCCTTGGAGATGCGTAACGTTTGTTGTAATGGAGTACTCGGAGGTATATGAGATGATTCCTGCACATCAGATAAACTTGAAGAACCATTAGATGCATCATTAATATTGGAAGTATTATCATGAGAAGATGCACTTACAGGAGTATCATCATCAAAAGAGATATCAGGGGTAGATTTATCAGAAGCAAAGTGGAAAGCTTCATCTACTGTAACATTTATAGATTCTACAATCGTCTTAGATTCCAAGTTAAATACCCGATATGCTCTACTATTTGTAGAATACCCCAAGAAAATCCCTTCGGCACCTCTTGGCCGCGCGCAGGCGCGCGCGACAGGGCCGCGCGCTGGGGCGCGCGGCAGGGCCGCGCGCGTGCGCGCGGCATCTCCTGGCCGCGCGCTGGGGCGCGCGGCAGGGCCGCGCGCGGGTGCGCGCGGCACCCCTTGGCCGCGCGCGTGCGCGCGGCACCTCCTGGCCGCGCGCAGGGGCGCGTGGCAGGGCCGCGCGCGGGCCTGCGGGCCGCGCGGGCGCGCGACCGCGCGCAGCGCCGCAGGGCGCTGCGCGGCGCGCTCCGGCACCGCGCAACGGGTCGCTGCGCGGCGCTGCTTGGGTTGGGCGCCATGCGGCGGGCCTCCCTCGTCGCGCGGCTGGATTTTTCGCCGCTCGGCGTGCTCCCGGGACAGCGGTGGCGCCTCGGTTTGCGTGCCGGCGCCGTGTTTTCGCCGTCGGAGCCCGTGGGTCGCCGTCGGCCGCTGTTTCCGCTGTTTTCGCTCGCTGTTTTTGCGCAGGTTTTCGCCGTTTTTCGCGAGCAGGTTGCGAGCAGTTTCGCAAGCGGTTTCGCTGTTTCGCTCGCTGTTTTTGCGCAGGTTTTCGCCATTTTTCGCGAGCAGGTTGCGAGCAGTTTCGCAAGCGGTTTCGCTGTTTCGCTCGCTGTTTTTGCGCAGGTTTTCGCCGTTTTTCGCGAGCAGGTTGCGAGCAGTTTCGCAAGCGGTTTCGCTGTTTCGCTCGCTGTTTCGCGCAGGTTTTCACGCAGGTTTCCGTCGTTTTTCGCGAGCAATTTGCGAGCGGTTTAGCACGTTTTTCGAGCAGATTTCGCGAGCGGTTTGCGCAGTTTTCGCTGGTTTTTCGCAAGCTGTTTTTGAGCAGTTTTTGCGCCGACGGAGCTGTTTTCGCCGTCGGGCGCTGGTTTTCGCCGACGGGCTGTTTTTCGCCGTCGGGCGCTGATTTTTCGCTGACGGAGGCTGTTTTTCGCCGACGGATGCCTGGTTTTGACCGTTTTGATTGATTTTGCGATTCCTTCGCTTCTTGCAGCTTGCGGTGCGGTTTTTAGTTTCCGTGGGGCGCGGGGTCGTGTGGTTGGTCGCTGCGTGCTCCGATTCGCGTGCGGATTCTGGCATCGGGCTTCGTGTTGCGTGCGGACCCCTTGGAGGCCAGGTAAGCCGCTGAGCCAATTGCAAGTGTCGACGAGCAATTGGTGGTTTTCTGAGGTGGGTTGGTTTTCTCTCCAAGTCTACGGACTTCCTTCTAATTCTAATGTGTTAGGATTGCATGCTAGTTTAAGTGTTTTCTTGGAACTTAACTAGCACCCCCGTCATATGTGCATGAGTTTGACTAGACCATTTGTGAACCTTAATTTGGGCTAGGCTCTTTTATGCTTTAGACATCCCGCACTTTTCATATCCTTCGGGACTTAGAGTTCCTCGCCCGGGTAGTGGGCTGAGTGGTCAGAGTGTTGTGGGACGGGTGTTGCACTCGGGCCCGGGGGGCCGAGTGGGGTCTGGTGGCTGGGTTAGGCCAGTGTTAGCATTTTGGGGAACCGTTTCAGATGAACGGTGGTCCCGGGGGTTTTCCTTTTCGCTGTTCTCCTCGTCACCACCAGGTTGGGATCGTGGTGCACGTGTGTTAGCAGGACCTTGAACCCAGAACCTTTTTGGATGAATACATGATTTTAGTCAGCCAATGTTTCTTCCAAGCCTCGCAAGGTTGTCTGAGTCTGTTCTCGTCTGTTGGGACGAAGGCATCAGCTCTTCGAGGCTTGGGCATAAAACTTGATTTCAAAGGGTTTTCCTAAAAGAGACTAAAAATCATTAAAAAGATGGATTTCTCTCAGATCGAATGGTTTTCTGAAATAAATGACATGGTTTCTTATAAACTTATCCACCCGAGCGGATTCGAGTGATCTGGGTTCTAAGGGCTGCTTTCTCTCTTGGGGACGTAGATGTTAATCTCCCGGGGTTTCGGACCCTTCGTAGATCTGGCCGTGGAGTAGCTCCGGCCGTGAGTTGAGTGTTGAGTTCAGTGAGGTGTTGTTGAGGGAGCCGTTGGGAGAGACGGTGGTCCCAGCTGTGTAGTACCTTCGTTGAGTGGGTCTGTGTTGTGAGATTGAGTCGTGGAGGGTTCTCCGACTGAGTTTGTGCTTTGAGCATCGAGATACCGATCTGTTTGATCGAGGACCACAGCCTGCAGGAGCCACTTGTGAGATAGTGATACTGATGAGATACTGGAGTTCGGTGGGGTCGCACCCCTCGAACCACGCCCCGGGTGCGTTGATGATTCCGAGCCTGATGAGGCTGCGATGATGATACCGAGCCTGACGAGGCTGCGATGTTGCGCCTAGTTCATATACTAGTGGTCGCTTGATACCCCTGGCCGTGCTACCATGGGGTCACTGTGTGAGATATCGAGTTTGTCCGTTGGGACACCCTGGTTGATACACCAGGGGGCGCAGGCTTGACTCGACTGGACCCTGTGGGGCAGTCGCTGAGATTTGAGATACTCTGAGAGAGTGATGGTGTAGCATGTGTCATAGTAGAGCGTCTTGGGCTTAGTACTTGTGACATCTTGTCAGCAGTGAGTGACTGCATACCATCATCCATAGTCTCTTCTTATTGAGCATAGTAGATAGAGGCATGATAGCTGTAGATTCTTTTCCAGCTTATTTATCTTATCATCAGTCTTTTCTCTATCTTATGCCTCTGGTAGACTTAGTGGGCAGACCGTGGTTCTTGGAGACGGTACCCACTGAGAACTACTGTAGGATGTAGTTCTCACACCCTCTGTCGGTGACAGGTTGCTGAGGCTTTCTTCCGTTCCTGCTGAGCTTGATTGGACGGACCGAGGACAGGGAGTCGCGTGATAGTTCCCTACCAGCATTGTTACTTTAGAGAGAGGTAGATGTACCATCCCGGATTGTGGGAGTGGGTTATGTTTCTTGTTAGCTATCTCCCAGTTGGATTCGTAGATGTTGTATAGGTGGACTTCTATTTGTATCATTTGATTTTGGGAGATAGGCTTTGAGTTGTTGCAGCTTTGTAGTTGAGAAAAATTTTATAGTACAGCTTTTTATCCGCTCTGATATCTGTGTAGCTGTAGTTTTGTCTTTTGCAGGCTAGACGCTTCGTCTGTACGGCAGTTTTCGTACAGATGGCGGATCTGTTAGCGAGCCCGGGTCGCAGTTTCGACCCCGGGGCGTGACAGATTAGAGTGGTATCAGAGCCTAGGTTATAGGTCATTGAGGACTTAGAAACCCTAGGCTTGTGGTTGGACATTAGGATGACTACGTGAGAGTCGTGACTGTTAGCGAGAGTCCAGATTGAGTTTTTACCTCTCCCTCGGGTTGGGATGAGTGATTTGATATGTTATTCTCTCAAAGTGATTATGTTGGCTGCAGACAACATAATACTTTAGGAAGGATAACAAATTTTAGACTCTCGCTGGATTGGGTCGTATGGTTGTTGTGTCCTGATGTTTGTTTTGTTTCAGTTACTTGCGATGCCGCCGAGACGTCGTGCAGCGACGAGCGGGCGTTTGACCTCAGCTGAGGAGCCCGGGCGGCGGGCTGCCGAGCAGGCTAGGCAGGGTGAGGTACAGGACCTGCGGGCTCAGGGGGCCTAGATGACGGAGGCGTTGCGGCGCCAGGAGAAGAACATGGAGCATGTGTTGCGCATGTTTGAGCTGAGAGCATCTCCCGGGGTATCGCCAGTAGTACTCCAGCCGCGACATTGTCGAGTTCGACCCTGGTCGCACCACTGATGGTGCAGGAGCAGCGAGAGGTTGCCAACCGGTTATTCTACTTCATCCAGTCCCATCCCCTGCAGATTTTGGGATTTAAGTTGGGGGCCTTGGGAGGCCGAGAACTGGATCGCTGCTATGGAAAAGCTGTTCAAGGATTGTTCATCCAGGAAAAGCATCAGGGCGCGGGATCTTGCGCCTTTCGTTTGGGACGCCGAGAGTTGGTGGCGTCGGGTTCGTCCTGTTGGACCACCGAGAGCGAGTTTCCGCGATGGTTGAGCAGTGGGCCCCTTGTCACCCAGGATGAGGTTTAGAGGTTGATTTTGTTGAGAGGGGACTGCACCTAGATATCTATCTCATTGTGTATTCTCGGCGAGTGCCGACCGTAGATGCAGCGATTGGGCATGTGCGACGGATTGACCGAGGATCACTGAACACGTCCAGGAGGGACGGAGATCGAGGGACCAGCTCCAGAGAGAGAGTCTTCCAGTATTGCCTGATTTCGGGATAGTGGAGTGGATCGAGGTTGCCATGGTGCCAGCCCCAGGATCATGTGTCTCAGAGGAGACAGAGACCTAGAGGTTCTCGGCGGTTGAGGTGCCGAGATAGTGGATTGGAGACCGAGTTAGTGGTCGGCATGGTTATGGAACCTTGCAGCCCGGGCTGTGCCCGGTTAGTGTTCAGAACCCGGTAGGGGCTTTTTGAGCTTGCCTTGCGGTCAAGTGGATTGACTGAGGCCTGTGATTGTTAGTATTTGAAGAATCGAGTTCTCCAGCTGTGTTTGAACGGGTTAGCAGCCGGACCCGTCGTGGACATTTGGATTTGTTTCCGAAGTGGCTTAGAGCTTCAAGATCACTGGAGGATAGTGCAGCAACTCCTAAGAGGGGAGATGTTGGTTGCCTCGTCGAGAGATGTACCTGCGGAACTTAATTGTTTTGGTTGCTAAGGAGCAACGGAGGAGTTGTGCCTTTTTGGAGACTTCGATTTTTGGAAGCCACCAGCCGCAGAGGTTTATGTTTATGGACTTGAGTTTACGCGGGGAGTTTGGACCGTGATTTCCGTCTGATAGGAAGAGGTGTAATTGAATCCTCGCACTTTATCGGCTTTTCTTCGTTGGAGTCGAACAAGGATTTGAGCTATCTGAAGCAACCGAAGAAATTCTTGCTTGTGAAGTTATGGAATTTACGGTTGGTTTTACCCGGTGAAGGTTCGGTGGTGCCAGTATGTTGAGTTAGAGCGACCACCTGAGAGCCGAGAGGATGAGTTTGGGTCGCCGATTGGTGGGCGCCGGGTCAGCGGATCGCTTGGTACTTGGTATGACTTCCTGTCCTAGTGGTTGAGATCAGAGTTTTGCACCCCTACTTGGTTGAGTTGGTGGATTGTGGTTTTGGGTGGCGGCCACAGCAGGGGCAGCTTCAACATCTCTCTCTCCTTGTTTTCCCGTTTTAACGCCGAAAATAGCAGCGGAATGAAAAATTTCGAAGGACTACTCCAGAAATAGAGGCGATGCGGGAACCGGTTCTTGTTTGATCGGGGTGAAGGCATCGGTCCTTTGGAAATTTTGGACTTTTCGCTATTTTCGGTTGCTTTTCTTTTGAGAGAGAGTTGGAGTTGATAATATTCTTGATGTGGGTTTCTTGTGGTAGGGTGTGTGTTTTGGTTTCGAGGACGAAACCTTTTGAATGAGGGGAGAATGTAGAGTACCGGGACTTTGGATAGCGCGCCGACCACACAGATGACTTGGAGCAGAGAGTTGCCTTGGGCATGTTGCATTTGAGGTTACTGTTGATGCTGAGTTGATTCGGATCAACGCGGAAGCTCCAGCTCGATTCGGGGTTTTTCCGGCCTTTGTAGGCCGATTGAGGATGAGATTGGGAATTTCCGACTTCACCGTGGAGTGCCGGAAATCCGGGAACACTTGGAACAGGTGTACTTTCAGATTACAGCGAGGTTCGGGAGGTTCCGGACTGACGCGGAGGACCCGGAGGCAAAAAGTGAGTCGAAACCGGCAATTTTGGAGCCGGTAATTGATTTGAGCACCCCGACTCAACGGATAAGCTTTTTGAGGAGAAAAAGCTGTGGACACGTGTACTTTTGATTTACAGCGAGGTTCGGGAGGTTCCGGACTGACGCGGAGGACCCGGAGGCAAAAAGTGAGTCGGAACTGGCAATTTTGGAGCCGGTAATTGATTTGAGCACCCCGACTCAACGGATAAGCTTTTTGAGGAGAAAAAGCTGTGGACACGTGTACTTTTGATTTACAGCGAGGTTCGGGAGGTTCCGGACTGACGCGGAGGACCCGGAGGCAAAAAGTGAGTTGGAACTGGCAATTTTGGAGCCGGTAATTGATTTGAGCACCCCGCCTCAACGGATGAGCTTTTTGAAGAGAAAAAGCTGTGAGCGCGTGTATTTTCGATTTACAGCGGAGTTCGGGAGGTTCCGGGCAGCGGCGGAGTGCCCGAAGGCAAAAAGTGAGTTGGAGTTGGATTTCCGGGAATTAATTAATTAGTTAATTAATTAAATTAGCTTTTTTCTTTATAAAAGGCCTCCACCCTCCTCTGCTGCAGGAAAAAAGAAAGAAAGAAAGGAAAAGAGAAAGAAAGGAAAAGAAAAGAGAGGAGAAGGAAGAAGAAGAAGAAAGAAAAGGGATTGGAGCTTCTTGGATTTTTGGACTCGCCGTTGGAGGCCGTGCGAAGCTCGTGGGCGTGCGACGTGCGACGACGAGGTAAGCAAAATTCCGATTTTTGGGTTTTTAGAGGTTTGGTGCAGTTTTTCTTGTGCTTTGGGCTTTTAATTGGTTTTTAAGTAGCTAAAATTGGATTTTCGGATTTGTCGGATTTTTCGGGGCTTTTGTTGGTTTTGCCGTCGCCGGCGGCCGCGCGCGCGCGCAACGGCGCACGCGCGGCGCCAGGGTGCTGCTATTGGCAGCACCCTGCGGCGACTTGCCGCTGGGCGCGGCGCCGCGTGCAGCAAGGAGCGGCACGCGGCGCTGCCTGGCCGCGCGCAGGCGCGCGCGGCAGGGCCGCGCGCGGGTGCGCGCGGCATCTCCTGGCCGCGCGCAGGCGCGCGCGGCAGGGCCGCGCGCAGGGGCGCGCGGCAGGGCCGCGCGCAGGTGCGCGCGGCACCTCTTGGCCGCGCGCAGGCGCGCGCGGCAGGGCCGCACGCGGCAGGGCCGCGCGCTGGGGCGCGCGGCAGGGCCGCGGGCGTGCGCGCGGCAGGGCCGCGCGCGTGCGCGCGGCATCTCCTGGCCGCGCGCAGGCGCGCGCGGCAGGGCCGCGCGCAGGGGCGCGCGGCAGGGCCGCGCGCGGGTGCGCGCGGCACCCCTTGGCCGCGCGCAGGCGCGCGCGGCAGGGCCGCGCGCGTGCGCGCGGCACCTCCTGGCCGCGCGCAGGGGCGCGCGGCAGGGCCGCGCGCGTGCGCGCGGCACCTCCTGGCCGCGCGCAGGGGCGCGCGGCAGGGCCGCGCGGCAGGGCCGCGCGCGGGCCTGCGGGCCGCGCGGGCGCGTGACCGCGCGCAGCGCCGCAGGGCGCTGTGCGGCGCGCTCCGGCACCGCGCAGCGGGTCGCTGCGCGGCGCTGCTTGGGTTGGGCGCCGTGCGGCGGGCCTCCCTCGTCGCGCGGCTGGATTTTTCGCCGCTCGGCGTGCTCCCGGGACAGCGGTGGCGCCTCGGTTTGCGTGCCGGCGCCGTGTTTTCGCCGTCGGAGCCCGTGGGTCGCCGTCGGCCGCTGTTTCCGCTGTTTTCGCTCGCTGTTTTTGCGCAGGTTTTCGCCGTTTTTCGCGAGCAGGTTGCGAGCAGTTTCGCAAGCGGTTTCGCTGTTTCGCTCGCTGTTTTTGCGCAGGTTTTCGCCGTTTTTCGCGAGCAGGTTGCGAGCAGTTTCGCAAGCGGTTTCGCTGTTTCGCTCGCTGTTTTTGCGCAGGTTTTCGCCGTTTTTCGCGAGCAGGTTGCGAGCAATTTCGCAAGCGGTTTCGCTGTTTCGCTCGCTGTTTCGCGCAGGTTTTCGCGCAGGTTTCCGCCGTTTTTCGCGAGCAGTTTGCGAGCGGTTTAGCGCGTTTTTCGAGCAGATTTCGCGAGCGGTTTGCGCAGTTTTCGCTGGTTTTTCGCAAGCTGTTTTGAGCAGTTTTTGCGCCGACGGAGCTGTTTTCGCCGTCGGGCGCTGGTTTTCGCCGACGGGCTGTTTTTCGCCGTCGGGCGCTGATTTTTCGCTGACGGAGGCTGTTTTTCGCCGACGGATGCCTGGTTTTGACCGTTTTGATTGATTTTGCGATTCCTTCGCTTCTGGCAGCTTGCGGTGCGGTTTTTAGTTTCCGCGGGGCGCGCGGTCGTGTGGTTGGTCGCTGCGTGCTCCGATTCGCGTGCGGATTCTGGCATCGGGCTTCGTGTTGCGTGCGGACCCCTTGGAGGCCAGGTAAGCCGCTGAGCCAATTGCAAGTGTCGACGAGCAATTGGTGGCTTTTTGAGGTGGGTTGGTTTTCTCTCCAAGTCTACGGACTTCCTTCTAATTCTAATGTGTTAGGATTGCATGCTAGTTTAAGTGTTTTCTTAGAACTTAACTAGCACCCCCGTCATATGTGCATGAGTTTGACCAGACCATTTGTGAACCTTAATTTGGGCTAGGCTCCTTTATGCTTTAGACATCCCGCACTTTTCATATCCTTCGGGACTTAGAGTTCCTCGCCCGGGTACTGGGCTGAGTGGTCAGAGTGTTGTGGGACGGGTGTTGCACTCGGGCCCGGGGGGCCGAGTGGGGTCTGGTGGCTGGGTTAGGCCAGTGTTAGCATTTTGGGGAACCGTTTCAGATGAACGGTGGTCCCGGGGGTTTTCCTTTTCGCTGTTCTCCTCGTCACCACCAGGTTGGGATCGTGGTGCACGTGTGTTAGCAGGACCTTGAACCCAGAACCTTTTTGGATGAATACATGATTTTAGTCAGCCAATGTTTCTTCCAAGCCTCGCAAGGTTGTCTGAGTCTGTTCTCGTCTGTTGGGACGAAGGCATCAACTCTTCGAGGCTTGGGCATAAAACTTGATTTCAAAGGGTTTTCCTAAAAGAGACTAAAAATCATTAAAAAGATGGATTTCTCTCAGATCGAATGGTTTTCTGAAATAAATGACATGGTTTCTTATAAACTTATCCACCCGAGCGGATTCGAGTGATCTGGGTTCTAAGGGCTGCTTTCTCTCTTGGGGACGTAGATGTTAGTCTCCCGGGGTTTCGGACCCTTCGTAGATCTGGCCGTGGAGTAGCTCCGGCCGTGAGTTGAGTGTTGAGTTCAGTGAGGTGTTGTTGAGGGAGCCGTTGGGAGAGACGGTGGTCCTAGCTGTGTAGTACCTTCGTTGAGTGGGTCTGTGTTGTGAGATTGAGTCGTGGAGGGTTCTCCGACTGAGTTTGTGCTTTGAGCATCGAGATACCGATCTGTTTGATCGAGGACCACAGCCTGCAGGAGCCACTTGTGAGACAGTGATACTGATGAGATACTGGAGTTCGGTGGGGTCGCACCATTCGAACCACGCCCCGGGTGCGTTGATGATTCCGAGCCTGATGAGGCTGCGATGATGATACCGAGCCTGACGAGGCTGCGATGTTGCGCCTAGTTCATATACTAGTGGTCGCTTGATCCCCCTGGCCGTGCTACCATGGGGTCACTGTGTGAGATATCGAGTTTGTCCGTTGGGACACCCTGGTTGATACACCAGGGGGCGCAGGCTTGACTCGACTGGACCCTGTGGGGCAGTCGCTGAGATTTGAGATACTCTGAGAGAGTGATGGTGTAGCATGTGTCATAGTAGAGCGTCTTGGGCTTAGTACTTGTGACATCTTGTCAGCAGTGAGTGACTGCATACCATCATCCATAGTCTCTTCTTATTGAGCATAGTAGATAGAGGCATGATAGCTGTAGATTCTTTTCCAGCTTATTTATCTTATCATCAGTCTTTTCTCTATCTTATGCCTCTGGTAGACTTAGTGGGCAGACCGTGGTTCTTGGAGACGGTACCCACTGAGAACTACTGTAGGATGTAGTTCTCACACCCTCTGTCGGTGACAGGTTGCTGAGGCTTTCTTCCGTTCCTGCTGAGCTTGATTGGACGGACCGAGGACAGGGAGTCGCGTGATAGTTCCCTACCAGCATTGTTACTTTAGAGAGAGGTAGATGTACCATCCCGGATTGTGGGAGTGGGTTATGTTTCTTGTTAGCTATCTCCCAGTTGGATTCGTAGATGTTGTATAGGTGGACTTCTATTTGTATCATTTGATTTTGGGAGATAGGCTTTGAGTTGTTGCAGCTTTGTAGTTGAGAAAAATTTTATAGTACAGCTTTTTATCCGCTCTGATATCTGTGTAGCTGTAGTTTTGTCTTTTGCAGGCTAGACGCTTTGTCTGTACGGCAGTTTCCGTACAGATGGCAGATCTGTTAGCTAGCCCGGGTCGCAGTTTCGACCTCGGGGCGTGACACTTAATGCCGTTGGAAGTGCAAAAGTCAATGAATTTAGAATTTATGAATTCTCCACCTCTATAACTTCTAACACGAATGATCTTTTCATCCTTTTCAATCATAATACGAAGGCAAATCTCGTGAAAAGAATCAAAAGTACCAGCTTTCTCTTTTAAAAATGCTACCCAAGAATACCGAGGGAAATCATCAACCAATAAGAAAATATACCATTTACCTCCCAAGGATGGTTGACGTGTCGGCCCCATAAGATCCATATGCAATAATTCCAAGGGCCGTTTGGTACCGACGTGATTCAAGTATGAAAGAAGAATTCACCTTTGCATACCCAAACCTTTCGAGTTTTGGTGTACGTCGGAAATGAGTGTGAGGTTGATACCTTTGGTGAAAGCGTCTTGTTTGATCCGTCGCTTTTCCTTGACGTCGTCGTCTTGTTTGATGAACTACCGAGGCTCTTTTCCTTCAAAGAATTTCCATTTGATTTCCGAGGAATTACCCTTTTGGTAGTCGTTGCAAGAAGTGCTTGAGTTGACCGTTTGGCTCCCATCTTGCAATTTCTCCTTATGTGCCCTGCAAAATTACAACGAAAACATACCTTAGTGCTTGACGATTCCGAGGAGGGTGAAGTAGGCTTGTTGTCGTTGCTTGTCGTGAATTCCGGTGTCGGAGGAGGAGATACCGACTGAGGCACAAAAACTGTCCCAACCGAACCAAAATTGTCTTCAGTTCGATTGTATCCGAGGCCGAACTTGTTTGATTGACCAAGACCAAGAAGCTTATCCAACTTACTCCTTCCTGATGAAAATCGCTGTAGGTCATCCTTGAGTTGGAGAATGGTCTCTGTCATTTCCAATTTTTCCTGTCGAGCCTCGCCGTTGAGCTTCAAGAAGTAATTTGCTTTGTTCACCATATCTATATAATTCTTCTCGAGTTGCTCGTTGGACTCTTGAAGGAAAACATTTGCTTTTATCAGATTATCCCTTTCCACTTCAAGATCGGTCGAGAGAGAAGTTACCCTTTTTACTTCTTCTTCGAGATCCTGCAATCTCCCTCTCAACCCCTTATTTTGCTTAGCCAGTTTCTTTGAATCCCTTAAAAGTCTGTGGCAGGCTAGAGCAAAATCTTCAGCTTCCGAATCATCCGATTCATTGTCCGTTGCATTCTTTTCAACACTGGAGTTGGACGATGACTCGGATGTACTTGCCATTAAGCACATGAAGGGTGAAGATGTGGACGCGTGGAACGCTGTTGCGTTGTCTTCTTCATCACTTGACGATGACTCATTTGACGATGAAGTGTCATCCCAAGTGACGGCTTGCATTGCCTTCTTCTTGGACGGATTCTTATTTGGACATTCCATTGAGATATGGCCGTATCCTCGGCACTTGAAGCATTGGACTTGTCCTTCTGTGCTTTTCTTATCCTTAGAAAAACCCTCTTGCTTTCTTGACTTGTAACTTGAAGAACCCTTGCCTTTCTTCCACTTTCCGAAGGATGGAGTTTTGCTTGAATTACCCCTTCGAAAATTTCGGCGAAACTTCCTTGTCAAGAGAGCGAGCTGCTTCTCAAAGTCCTCCATAGATAGGTTCTCGTCATCGCCTGAGGAGGATGAATCCGCGTCTTCTTCTTTTGTTGTTTTCAAAGCATAACCTGAAGACTTAGAAGAGGATGGCTTTCCCGAAGAATAGTTAGTAGGAAATGTCATTTCATAAGTTTGTAAAGAACCAACTAATTCTTCTACACGGATTTCGTCCGGGTGTTTAATAGTTTCAATGGCTGTGACCTTGGAACGAAATCTTTCAGGAAGAGTTCTTATTATTTTTCTTACAATTTTAAATTCTGGAATCTTCTCTCCCAAGTTAGCACATGAGTTTACGATGTCTTGCAATCGTGTATAATAGTCTGTGAACGATTCATTTTCTGCCATGAAAATAGAGTCAAACTTGCTCGTAAGCATTTGCAGTTTCTGAATCTTCAGAAGGTTAGTTCCCTCATGCGTAACTTGAAGAACATCCCAGATTTCTTTCGCAGTCTCACATGCCGAGACGCGAGAGAACTCTGTTTGTGATAAGGCATTAAATAAAGCATTAATTCCCTCGCCATTGTAAGAAGATATATCAATCTCTTCCTTGGTCCATTTCGACCTAGGTTTGATGGTGCGAACATCACCAATAAATTCAGTTGGATTAGTCCATCCTAATTCAATTGATTGCCACACCCGTTCGTCGATGGAAATTAAAAAGGCTTTCATCCGTACTTTCCAGTACGCATAATTTGTTCCATCGAAGAACGGAGGTCTGTTGATGTTTCCACCTTCAACCATAGTTTACAACCCTATTCCCTCTCAGATACCACTTGTCGGTTATATATAATTGGATCTAAATAGGGGAAAAAAACACCTAGAGGGGGGTGAATAGGTGTAAACACTAAACACTCAAAAATCTTTGCGATATAAAACCCAGTGCGGAAAAATAAATAACACGCAGAGATTTTTACGTGGAAAACTCCAAACCGGAGTAAAAAACCACGGGACCGATAACACGGTGAAATCCACTAGAATTAAACACGTACAAGGTGATATACCGTACTCACAGACGACTCAACCTTTTCCATACGCTCCTAGTTGATCTTCTCTGCTCGCTCCACGACGCTTCTCGAATCCACGATGTGCGTCCAACGCCGAATCCACAGCGTCCAACGTCGAGTCCACGACGTCCGACCGAATCCACGGTCTTCACCCAGTAGTACGCTTCGAATCCACGAACGTACCTCGCTCCGAATCCACGAGAGCGGTAGCACCTTGAATCCACAAGGCCACGCGAGTCCACGCGCCGATTTTGGGGTAAATCGTTGTTTTTTGGGTGGTGATGATCCGCCGAATACTTAGATTAGAAATAGATCGAAAATACCATCTAAGTATTCATTGATTTGATTCAACTCAAAATGTGAGTATGAAAACCTAGAATCAAATCAATCAATTTAGATGAAGAAACATAAGATGGAATCTATGATTTCCTTTCTTCTCTATATGTGGATCTTAGGCCGTATAAAAGATGACGGGTACTTTTTCTATTATGTGGATTAGCCCTAGAAAAAGAATCATAGGGTCTATTTATAGGTTAGAAACCCTTGGAAAAAGATAAGGATCAAAAACTATCTTTTTCTGGAATTTTTACATGACGACGATCCGGATCGGAGATCGGCGATCCGGATTCCAGTAGCGAGAAAAATAGATTCCAGAAAAACGAAGGTTCAGGGATCCGGATCGAAGTGCTTGATCCGGATCGTTCATACAGTTCACCAAACATCAACGTTCGGGATCCGGATTGCAGTAGCCTGATCCGGATCGCTCAAATAAAATGGTAAACCCAGTGTTCGGGATCCGGATCAAGGGAAGCTACGATCCGGATTGAACTGATGTATGAACGAACCACCTTCGGGATCCGGATTGCAAAGCCTGATCCGGATCCTGAACATGTCCCATGTCCAGTTTTTGATAATTATGCAATTACAAGTTCATCCAAGTGTTTCTACACTATAAGAAGTATTCAGATCACCAAAGATATTAAGTTCAACATACCTGATCCTTTTGAATTCTTCTTTCTTAAGATTGAGTTATATGATCCAACCTTCTTTACCTTCAATCTTCAAGACTTAACCGAGTTCACGAAATACGCCAACTTAAATTCCGTAACATATAGGGTGCTGAGAATTCATGCTTAATGCCGTTGGAAGTGCAAAAATCAATGAATTTAGAATTTATGAATTCTCCACCTCTATCACTTCTAACAAGAATGATCTTTTCATTCTTTCAATCATAATACGAAGGCAAATCTGGTGAAAAGAATCAAAAGTATCGGCTTTCTCTTTTAAAAATGCTACCCAAGAAATACCGAGAGAAATCATCAACCAAAAAAAAAAATATACCATTTACCTCCCAAGGATGGTTGACATGTCGGCCCGATAAGATCCATATGCAATAATTCCAAGGGCCGTTTGGTACCGACGTGATTCAAGTTCTTGTGTGCAGTCCTAGATAGTTTTCCCCTTTTGACAACCACCACACACAATGTTTTGATTAAGTGAAAGTTTAGGAACCCCCTTGACCACGTCTTTGTTCGAAATTCTAGCAAGTTCCTTAAAATTTATGGGTCCTAGCCTTTCATGCCAGAGTGTTTCATTATTCAAAGAGGCTAAGTTACAATTTTCAGAAATTTTATTGGGACAACATAACAATTATTTTCAGATCTAACCCCTTTTAAAAAGAAAACATGATCCTTATCAGTTACAATGCATTCAACAGATGAAAAATTACAGAAAAACCATTGTCACAAAGTTGACTGGTACTAATGAGGTTAGTCTTAAGCCCATCAACAAAAAACACATTCTTCAGAATCGGGCCATCTGGAATAGCTACTGTTCCTTTTCCAACAATTTGGAAGACTGACCGTCTCCGAAAACCACAAGTCCTCCGGAGATTTTCCTCAAAATTTGAAAGCAGTTTTTGTCACCGGTCATGTGACGGGAACAGCCGCTATCCAGATACCAAGACGAATTATCATATGCATGCAAGGAAATATTTGTAACAAGACAAGGGAAAACTTCACCTTTGCATACCCAAACCTTTCGAGTTTTGGTGTACGTCGGAAATGATTGTGAGGTTAATACCTTTGGTGAAAGCGTCTTGTTTGATCCGTCGCTTTTCCTTGACGTCGTCGTCTTGTTTGATGAACTACCGAGGCTCTTTTCCTTCAAAGAATTTGCATTTGATTTCTGAGGAATCACCCTTTTGGTAGTTGTTGCAAGAAGTGCTTGAGTTGACCGTTTGGCTCCCATCTTGCAATTTCTCCTTATGTGCCCTGCAAAATTACAACGAAAACATACCTTAGTGCTTGACGATTCCGAGGAGGGTGAAGTAGGCTTGTTGTCGTTGCTTGTCGTGAATTCCGGAGTCGGAGGAGGAGATACTGACTGAGGCACAAAAACTGTCCCAACCGAACTAAAATTGTCTTCAGTTCGATTGTATCCGAGGCCGAACTTGTTTGATTGACCAAGACCAAGAAGCTTATCCAACTTACTCCTTCCCGATGAAAATGGCTGTAAGTCATCCTTGAGTTGGAGAATGGTCCTCAGTCATTTCCAATTTTTCCTGTCGAGCCTCGCCGTTGAGCTTCAAGAAGTAATTCGCTTTGTTCACCATATCTATATAATTCTTCTCGAATTGCTCATTGGACTCTTGAAGGGAAACATTTGCTTTTATCAGATTATCCCTTTCCACTTCAAGATCGGTCGAGAGAGAAGTTACCCTTTTTACTTCTTCTTCGAGATCATGCAATCTCCCTCTCAACCCCTTGTTTTGCTTAGCCAGTTTCTTTGAATCCCTTAAAAGTCTGTGGTAGGCTAGAGCAAAATCTTCACCTTCCGAATCATCCGATTCATTGTCCGTTGCATTCTTTTCAACAGTGGAGTTGGACAATGACTCGGATGTACTTGCCATTAAGCACATGAAGGGTGACGATGTGGACGCGTGGAACGCTGTCGCGTTGTCTTCTTCATCACTTGACGATGACTCATTTGACGATGAGGTGTCATCCCAAGTGACGGCCTTGCATCGCCTTCTTCTTGGACGGATTCTTATTTGGACATTCCGTTGAGATATGGTCGTACCCTCGGCACTTGAAGCATTGGACTTGTCCTTCTGTGCTTTTCTTCTCCTTAGAAAAACCCTTGCCTTTCTTCCACTTTCCGAAGGATGGAGTTTTGCTTGAATTACCCCTTCGAAAATTTCGGCGAAACTTCCTTGTCAAGAGAGCGAGCTGCTTCTCAAAGTCCTCCATAGATAGGTTCTCGTCATCGCCTGAGGAGGATGAATCCGCGTCTTCTTCTTTTGTTGTTTTCAAAGCATAACCTGAAGACTTAGAAGAGGATGCCTTTCCCGAAGAATAGTTAGTAGGAAATGTCATTTCATAAGTTTGTAAAGAACCAACTAATTCTTCTACACGGATTTCGTCTGGGTGTTCAATAGTTTCAATGGCTGTAACCTTGGAACGAAATCTTTCAGGAAGAGTTCTTAATATTTTTCTTACAATTTTAAATTCTGGAATCTTCTCTCCCAAGTTAGCACATGAGTTTACGATGTCTTGCAATCGTGTATAATAGTCTGTGAACGATTCATTTTCTGCCATGAAAATAGAGTCAAACTTGCTCGTAAGCATTTGCAGTTTCTGAATCTTCACAAGGTTAGTTCCCTCATGCGTAACTTGAAGAACATCCCAGATTTCTTTCGCAGTCTCACATGCCGAGACGCGAGAGAACTCTGTTTGTGATAAGGCATTAAATAAACCATTAATTCCCTTGCCATTGTAAGAAGAAAAATCAATCTCTTCCTTGGTCCATTTCGACCTAGGTTTGATGGTGCGAACATCACCAATAAATTCAGTTGGATTAGACCATCCTAATTCAATTGATTGCCACACCCGTTCGTCGATGGAAATTAAAAAGGCTTTCATCCGTACTTTCCAGTACGCATAATTTTTTCCATCGAAGAACGGAGGTCTGTTGATGTTTCCACCTTCAACCATTGTTTACAACCCTATTCCCGCTCCGATACCACTTGTTGGGTTATGTATAATTGGATCTAAATAGAAAAAAAAACACCTAAAGGGTGGTGAATAGGTGTAAACAATAAACACTAAAAAATCTTTGCGATATAAAACCCAATGCGGAAAAAATAAATAACACGCAGAGATTTTTACGTGGAAAACTCCAAACCGGAGTAAAAACCCATGGGACCGATAACACGGTGAAATCCACTAGAATTAAACACGTACAAGGTGATATACCGTACTCACTGACGACTCAACCTTTTCCATACGCTCCTAGTTGATCTTCTCCGCTCGCTCCACGACGCTTCTCGAATCCACGGTTTGCGTCCAACGCCGAATCCACGGCGTCCAACGTCGAGTCCACGACGTCCGACCGAATCCACGGTCTTCACCCAGTAGCACGCTTCGAATCCACGAACGTACCTCGCTCCGAATCCACGAGAGCGATTGCACCTTGAATCCACAAGGCCACGCGAGTCCACGCGCCGATTTTGGGGTAAATCATTGTTTTTTGGGTGGTGATGATCCGCC
This sequence comes from Tillandsia leiboldiana, assembly GCA_029204045.2. Lineage (NCBI taxonomy): Eukaryota > Viridiplantae > Streptophyta > Magnoliopsida > Poales > Bromeliaceae > Tillandsia > Tillandsia leiboldiana. The sequence goes on from CM055067.1 coordinate 24,931,439, forward strand.
GAATACTTAGATTAGAAATAGATCGGAAATACCATCTAAGTATTCATTGATTTGATTCTACGCAAAATGTGAGTATGAAAACCTAGAATCAAATCAATCAATATAGATGAAGAAACATAAGATAGAATCTATGATTTCCTTTCTTCTCTATATGTGGATCTTAGGCCGTATAAAAGATGACGGCTACTTTTTCGATTATGTGGATTAACCCTAGAAAAAGAATTATAGGGTCTATTTATAGGTTAGAAACCCTTGGAAGAAGATAAGGATCAAAAACTATCTTTTTCTGGAATTTTTACATGACGACGATCCGGATCGGAGATCGGCGATCCGGATTGCAGTAGCGAGAAAAACAGATTCCAGAAAAACGAAGGTTCGGGATCCGGATCGAAGTGCTTGATCCGGATCGTTCATACAGTTCACCAAACATCAACGTTCGGGATCCGGATTGCAAAGCCTAATCCGGATCGTTCAAATAAAATGGTAAACCCAGTGTTCGAGATCCGGATCAAGGGAAGCTACTATCCGGATTGAGCTGGTGTATGAACGAACAACCTTCGGGATCCGGATTGCAAAGCCTGATCCGGATCCTGAACATGTCCCATGTCCAGTTTTTGATATTTATGCAATTAAAAATCCATCCAAGTGTTTCTACACTATAAGAAGTATTCGGATCACCAAAGATATTAAGTTAAACATACCTGATCCTTTTGAATTCTTCTTTTTTGAGATTGAGTTAAATGATCCAACTTTCTTTACCTTCGATCTTCAAGACTTAACCGAATTCACGAAATATGCCAACTTAAATTCCGTAACACTTAAGTCAGTTTTTGATTCTTATCTCTTTCCAAAGGTTTCTAACCTACAAATAGACACTTAGGGTTCCTCAAGAACTATCGACTAATTCAGAAAACACTTGAGAGCAACCCTAGAGGCTAGGTTTTTATCGTTCATCTTTTAGCCTCTTTTAGGTCAATTCGACGATTCTTCCAATATATACTTTCTGTCGAATTGATCTAGTCTTTGCTTAGAGATCCCATCCATGGTTCTTCAATGATAATCTAAGCAAAGGATCACCATCGAAGCCTATATTCTGTATCGGCTGAGTTTGCGTCGTGGATTCGACGTAGCATCGTGGATTCGATGTGTTGAAGGCGTTTCGTGGATTCGAAACGTGTCCTCGTGGATTCGAGTGGCGTTCGTGGATTCGAACGTGTGCAGTGGACGTGCAGTCGGTGAGCGCAAGATCCGAAGAAGTTGAAGGAGGGGTTGGAGTCCGTGGAGTCGGTAATCACCTTGTTATTCTTCTATTCTTAGTGGATTGCTATTGCGTGTTGGTCCCGTGGTTTTTCTCCTGGATTGGAGTTTCCACGTAAATCTCGGTGTGCTGTTTTTAATTTCCGCATTGGTTTTTATTTTGCACTGAGATTGTGATTTTTGTTATTACACCTATTCACCCCCCCTCTAGTTGTTGGATAGTACCTATTTAGATCCTTCTGGATCCTTATAAAAACCTACATGGCGGACTTCAAGAAGTACGACCCACCCGTGTTTTGAGGGAGAGACGACCAATCCTTGGGTCGTGGAAAAATGGGTAGACACCATGAAAAATCTTTTCAAAGATTTGTTGATGGAGGAATATGAACGGGTCCCCTTGGCAGTCCACTTCCTTGAGGGAAACGCCCGCATGTGGTGGAAGACAGTGCGCACGGACCCCTCGGAGGGCACCGCCCTTCCATCATGGCCCACGTTCCGAGAAAAACTGTTTGGGGCATTTTTCTCCAACAGCGTCAAACAGCAGATGGAGGATGACCTGAAGCACATCAAGCAAGGAAGTCGCACAGTTATGGAGTACCAACGGGCATTTGTGTGATTGGTCAATTGCGTCCCCTTTGTCATGAGGGACGAATCTCACAAAGCCCGTCTTTTTGTGGACGGTTTACGGAGCGATATCTTCGAGGTTGTGCAAGCGGCGGATTTGCACACCTTCCAGAATGTGGTCGATAGAGCCACCACAGTGGAGCGCGGATTTGCGATTACACGAGCCCGACGGGAGAGCTGGGAACACAGCGGGGATAAGAAACGAACTCAGCCTTATTCCGGAGGAGAGCATTCTAATGGGAGTCGGCCTCCTAAACATCCGAGATCGCAACAAGGAACCAAGAATGCGCCGACGGGAGGACAAAGGCCGGTGGACAAGCCTTGCATCATTTGCGGTAGAATACACCAGGTGACCGAATGTTCCCAGAAGCAAGACCATTGTTTTCGTTGCGGCAAGTCGGGGCACTTCCGTTTCAACTGCCCCTTGAAAACGGGGACATCATCCTCAGCAGCTTCTACACCTTCGCCGCAGCTTCAGCGCGGCCACAATCGGGAGGGGGAGTCTATACGATGACCCACCAGGGGACGGACCCACCGGAGGACGTGGTAGCAGGTAAAACTCAAGTCTCAGATTATCGTGCTAGAACTTTTGTGTCAACACCTGAGCATCCCACTCTTTCACCTCGCTTCGTGTTTACGCCCCTACCTTTAGTTATTAGAAGAGACCCCCCATCGTAGAAATAAGTTCGGTCAGACTATTGGGCAACCCCTCGAGGCAGGTGGCTTTATTCCCTCCTGGCCAGCGAGGTTGGGCGGGTTCTTAGGCTCTAAGAACTAGTGGGGTTTCCGTTAAGGGTTATCGGCGTGGCGCTTGGGACCGACGGTCACAGCAATCTTTAAGCAGTAGTTGACTGCTTGAAGTTCCAAGTGCGTCTCCGGGAACCGGGCATACCGGAACTTGTGAACTTAGCTTGTAGGAACGCCTTCTGCTCGCTTTTCTTTTCGTCGTCATGGGCAAGAAGCTTGGTGGAGGGTAGTTGAGTAGCATTCACGAGTTCAGTATGGATCTTGACACGAGAAGACAAGAAGTTATGCAACCAGAATATTCCCTATGTGAAGGTGCTGTGGAGGAACCATAAAGGGTGCAAGGCGACTCGGGAACTGGAATCGAATGTGAGGGAGTGTCTTCCAGACTCGTTTGGCATGGGTTGAAGTTAAGTTTCGAGAACGAAGCTTCTTTTAAGGGGTGAGTGATGTAATGTCACGACCTATCCTGCATTTCTTTAATCCCTTTCGGGATAAATTAGTTGTAAGGGGCTTATTTTTATCGAGTTTTCTTGGGTAGAACGTTGGCGAATGCGCGTATTTTTCTATGATAGAGCCCGAAAAATGGTGAACGACTGTGCGATCGGATATGAAATCTGACTTACGGATCTACCGGAATGGGGTTTTGAAGGTCGCGACATCCGTAGTGTGCACCGGAATCCGTTCTAAGAGTTGGCACGCTTTTCGAGGAGGTGGTGATTTTATCTCTTGTAACTAAAATTAAAATATCCTTAGAATACCGGATATGGGGATTTTTTCTTTATACGTACATATGAAAAGGAAAAATAAAAGAAATAAATTAATAGTAAGATATATTTATACCCCGTTTACCGAAAGGAAAACCCTAGTTTTAAAAGATCGCCTCCTCTAACCCTTCCCTCTGGTGCTTGGGGAAGACTAAACGAAACCCTAGTTCGGAGATAGAAAATAGAGAAAAGAGAGCGAATCTTCCACCTTCTTCGATCAACGTGCCGGAAGCCGGGAACGAGACGTCACCGTCATCGGAGAGCGGATCTTCCACCTTCTTCGATCAACGGGACGGAAGCCGGGAACGAGACGTCACCGTAATCGAAGAGCGGATCTTCCACCTTCTTCGATCAACATGACGGAAGCCGGGAACGAGATGTCACCGTCATCGGAGGGCGATCCGATTCCCCCCACCGCAAAGAACGGGATCGGGTCGTCTTCTCCAGTAGATCAAGGTATGCGGCTTTAATTTTCGTGTTTTCGTCGTTGTCCGGTAGGCGTCGTGGTTCCGTGCCGTCGCGTCACCGCCGCAGCGCCCGGGCGAACCGCCGCCGCCAGCCGCCGCCGCGCGGGACGGAACGCGCGCGGCATTGCCGCAGGACACCGCGCCGCGCGGCCCTGTTGCCGCGCGGGGTGTCGCCCGCAGGCGACGAGCGCCCCGAGCGGCCTGCTGCCCTGCGCGGGGCGCCGCCGGCAGGCGACAGGCGCCCGCACGACCTGCCGTCGCGCGGGGCGCCGCCCGCAGGTGGCGCGCACCCGCTCGTCCTACTGCCACGCAGGGCGCCGCCCGCAGGCAGCGGCGCCCGCGCGGGCAGGTGCTGCGCGGGGACGCCGTCCGCCAGCGGCGACGCGCGAGGGAGTTCGGCCACACGGGGGGGGGGGGGGGGGGGGGGGGGGGGACTGTTTTGCAACGTTTGCCGTGCGGGGGGTTGTCTAGCCCCGCCACCCGGTCTGCGTTGTCCACCCGTGCGTTTCCTAGTCCGATTCAATACTCGAGTGGGCTTGGTTCTAATTTGGGCTTTTCAAACGTTTTTGGTTGGGACTTTTAGGGGTCCGAGAATCGTGCAAGGGCGCAGAACGGTTTCAGGCGTTTGGTCGACACGACTTGAGGTGGGTATCCTTGTTGTGTTTTGAAGTATGGTTCATCTCGTAATATGTAAGAGTAGAGTAGAGGTGCTAATTTTTATTGTCTAACCCCTTTTCGCATTAGTATCCCACTTTATTACTATCTATTACGACTGAGCGTCGCGGTGCTCTACGTTACACATTGACTGCGGTCATTCTGCTCAAGATTGCTTACACGTACACAAGTGGTTTGGCCACCGCATGGGTGTACTTTTCCGGAGAAGTGGTCCGATGACTCGTGTACCCCACAAAGGTGAAAGTGTCGTGGTGGGGATGCCTCGCGGTTACTTACGATGCTGCACAAGTACCGTGGAGGGGTTAAAGCACGAAGGTGAGAGCAAGGTGTTCACTTTTACCCGAGGTCTTTAGACTTTTTGGCAGGTGCTTTGTTTTGGTTTACAGGGGGTGCGGGAGATTCATGAGGCAAAGTTTGGATGCTCTAGTTTATCGGTTTTCTTTTATTCCAGTATTTACCGCATTGTAATTGTTTACATCTACTCTTCTTGTCACTGACTTTCCACACTGTGACAGGTTCGGTCGGGGGTAGGACCCGGGACGACGGTGAGGCTGCGAATCGAGGGTTTTAGCCCGTTTGGGGCTAGTGACACTTCCTTTTCTTACTTTCGATTATCTTGGTTATTTGGTTAGTGAGTTTTGTGATTGCCTTTATTGTGGAACTATGTGGATGTCGGATTGAGCTCTATGACTTAGTGTTGGACCATCTTTAATATGTTTCTATTAGTCTTGCATGCGGCATGTTTTCAAGTGGGAAAATGATTGCGAAAACGTTTTCAAAACTGAGTGTTGTGTGGGCACTGCTTTATAAACCCATGGATTTATCCTTTCAAAGTTATGTTGCCGCCGAAAGAGAAATTGTGAAAACGTTTTAAAAACCTAGTGTCGTGTTGACACCGATTTGGCAAACTTGTGGCTTTATCCTCGTTCAAACTTGGGTTAATGTTAGTAGTTGTGATAAATTGTAATTCCCCTCTTTGGCTCTCAACATGACTGTGTGGTTAAAGTATGTATTGTGATTGTGACGCCGTGCATATGCAAAGGAGACTCCGTCCGTTCGCGGGGTGAATTTGTATATGTGGCGGGTCTGGCGCGCACCGGTAGGCAGGGTTGTTTTCAAAAAAAAAAAATGTATATGCTTTTCCGCTTATTTAGAACCTCTGGGGCGTGACACAGTCATTGAGATTGGGTCGATCTGAGAGCTATGTGAGTGAGTGATTGCATACTGTCGCTCCTTTTGGTTATCTCGAGTGAGTGATTGCATACTGTCACTCCTTTCGGTTATTCCGAGTTAGTGATTGCATATTGTTACTCCTTTCAGTTATTTCGAGTCAATGATTACATACTGTTACCCCTTTCGTCTACTGCTTTGAGCTTGTTAGAGCGAGGCATAGTAGTTGTAGTATTATTTCAGCTTTACTACTTTACTCAGCTTATCTGTTACTTTTGCCTCCAGTAGACCTAGTGGATAGATCGTTGATCTTGGAGACGGTACCCACTGAGGACTACTCCTTTGAGATAATTTTCACACCTGTTGTGGTAACCATTTTTCAGATATTCGGCTTTTGCACCTCTTGTGATGGTACTTCCGTTCGAGGTAAGGGAGTCGCGAGATAGATCCCTACCAGAGGCTTTTGAGGCAATAGAGGTACCCTATTCGAGTTTTTGGTTTTGGTACTGTACAGTTTGTATGTAGTTTTATCCTTCGGTGAGAGACAGGTTATTTTGAGGATCTGACAGTTGTACTATGGACAGGTAGTATTATTTATTAGTAGTTTTATTTCCAGCTCTGATACATTATTTGTTAGAGGTGCTGTTTTTGCAGGTTAGACGCTTCGCCTATGCGGGGTTAGCCGTATGGGTGGCGGATCTGTCGGCAAGCCCAGGTCGCAGTTTTGACCACGGAGCGTGACAGATTAGAGTGGTATCAAAGCCATAGGAAGACAGATTAGAGTGGTATCAGAGCCATAGGTTGTAGGTCATTGAGAACTTTGTAACCCTAGGCTTATGGCTGAACCATAGGAAGACTGACGTGAGATACGTGAATTGTAACGAGAGTTCAGATTGGGTTTTGTAACTCCCCCGAAGGAATGGGGTGAGTGATCAACTTGTATGTTCATCCTAAGCGATTATGTGGCTGCAGACAACATAATGTTATAGAATGGAGGACACGTTTTAGACTTTCGCTTGATCGGGTCGAGTGTTTTGTTATGTGGATGATCTACTTCTTTGGTTGCAGCTGGTCATGATTCCTCCGAGACGTTGAGTATCGACGCAGACACGCTATGTGCCGACCGAGGAGATGGAGCAGATTGAGTTAAACAGACTGGGCAGGACGAGGTTTAGTGATACGAGCCCAGATTGCCAGTCTATTTGAGGCATATTGCAGCAGAGAGAGACTCATGATCGGTGTGACTTAGCTGTTGCAGTTTTCATTATGAATAAAGTGGGGAGCCACTGTCCTAATAGAGAGAGACTGAGTGCCTGGGGCAACTTTGGAAGGAAACGCCCAGCGCCATTTGATGGAGGATGGACTAATCACTAGAGCCTTCGAGACCTCCAAGATTTCATCCTCAAGGTTGTGAGTTTTAGAGAAGGCAGAGGTCTGGTAGCTTCCTACAGCAGAGGCAGCCACAACAATAGTAGATAAGGCGACCGAATCGATGTATAATTCATGGGGAGGGATCACGCTCCCACCCACAGTGCGAGCAGAGGCAGGGCCATTGCTACTAATGCAATCAGGCGGGGCATTACTCAGCAGCCTGCCCGAGAGTACGATTTCCGACACCAGCGTCAGCATCGACTCCTTCTCCACCACCGCGGATTGAAGGCACCCTTGAAGATGCTGCCCGACGGAGAAGGCTACTTCCCCTCGACAGCCGGTGTCACGCCCCAGGGTCGAAACTGCGACCCGAGCTCGCCAACAGATCGGCCGCCCATACTGGAAGCCCCGCATAGACAACGCGTCTAACCTGCAAAAGATAGAACTAACAACTATACAAATATCAGAGCTGGAAAGTAAACTGCGGAAATATAAAATACTGTTACGGCATTTTGGTGTTGGCATATTTCGTGAGTCAAGTCAGTGAGTTGAGTCGGAGTCTTAAAGGGATCAAATTGTCAATCAGCAATCAAGACTTAGAAAAGATTCAACAAGAGCTCAAGTTGGCACTCAGTGTCTTGAGTCTTGAAGATTGAAGTTGAAGAATTGTGGATCAGTTACATCAATCTCAAGAAGAAAGTATTCAAGAGGATCAGGTATGTTTAACTAAATAATTGTGGTGATCCGAATACTTTCTTATAGTGTAGAAACACTTGGAAGAATTTTTAATTGCATAATAATCAAAAACTGGTGTTCGGACATGTTCAGGATCCGGATCAGAGCCAACGATCCGGATCCCGAAGGTTGTTGCTTCATACAAGACTTCGATCCGGATCCATGCAATTTCCGATCCGGATCCCGAATGTTAAGTTTTCTGATGTGTATGAACGATCTGGATCGGGCCTTGCAATCCGGATCCCGAACCCTTGGTTTTCTGGAACTCGTCAATCTCGTTACGACGATCCGGATCGCCAATAAATCTGATCCGGATCGCCGTCCTGAAAATTTCCAGATAAGGTATGTTTTTGATTCTTATCTCTTTCCAAAGGTTTCTAAACTATAAATAGACACTTAGGGTTTCTCAAAAACGTGGGTTCTCTACCGATTAATTTATAAAACACTTGAGAGCAACCCTAGAGGAGAGGTTTTCATCGTTCTTCTTTATAGCCTCTTTTAGGTCAATTCGATGGTTCTTTCCAAAACATATCTTTTGTCGAATTGATCTAATCTTTGCTTAGAGATTTTTTCTACGGTTCCTCAATGAGAATCTAAGCGAAGGATCACCATCGAAGTCAATATTCTTATCGACTGAGTTTGCGTCGTGGATTCGACGTGGCATCGTGGATTCGGTGTGCTAAAGGCGTTTCGTGGATTCGAAACGTGTGCTCGTGGATTCGAGTAGCGTTCGTGGATTCGAACGTGTGCAGTGGGCGAGCAAAATCGGTGGAGCGCGAGGTCCAAGAAATTGAAGGAGGGGTTAAATCCGTGGAGACGGTAATCACCTTGTTATTCTTCTTTTCTTAGGGATTGTTATTGCGCGGATATCCACCGTGTCAGCGCAAGGTCCGAAGAAGCTGAAGGAGGGGGTTGAGTCCGTGGAGTCGGTAATCACCTTGTTATTGTTCTATTCTTAGTGGATTGTTATTGCGTGTTGGTCCCGTGGTTTTTCTCCTGGATTGGAGGTTCCACGTAAATCTCGGTGTGCTGTTTTTATTTTCCGCATTGGTTTTTATTTTGCACTGAGATTGAGTTTTTAAGTATTACACCTATTCACCCCCCCTCTAGTTGTTTGATAGTACCTATTTAGATCCTTGTGGATCCTTAATAACTCTACAATTGTATCAGAGAGGGTTTTAGGTTTATCTATCATGTTGGGTGAAAGTGGTAATATTTATAGACCTCCTCTTTTTGATGGGACTAATTATGCTTATTGGAAAGTGCGGATGAGAGCTTTTCTCATCGCAATTGATGAGCGGGTATGGCAATCCGTGGAATACGGTTGGGTGCATCCTGTTGAGGAAGTAGGAAATTCTACTACCCCAAAACCTCGCTCTAGATGGTCCAAAGAGGATTTTGAAAGATCTTCTTACAATGGGAAAGGTATGAACGATTTATTTAATTCTCTTTCCTCGACTGAGTTCACAAGAATTTCCGCGTGTGAAACTGCGAAGGAAATTTGGGATATTCTCAAAATTACACATGAGGGTACTAATCTTGTAAAAATTCAAAAGCTCCAGATGCTTACAAGTCAATTTGACTCTATTCATATGGAAGAGCATGAATTGTTTACAGATTATTACACTAGACTTCAAGATGTAATAAATACATGTGCTAATTTAGAGAAAAAGATCCCGGAGTCGAAAATTGTAAGAACAGATACTTCGACTCTTCCGGAACGGTTTAGGGCAAAGGTTACCGCCATTGAAACCGTTAGTCATCCGGATGAGATGAGTGTAGAGGAATTAGTAGGTGCTTTGCAAACTTATGAAATGACTTTTCCTACTAATCAAGTTTCTTCCAAGTCTTCTTCTAAGCTTACAGGTATTGCATTCAAATCAACAAAGGAAGAAGATAGCGAATCAAGTTCCGACGATGAAATCTCTTTTGCCGATTTTGAAGAACAATTGGCGCGGATCACAAAGAAATTTCGTCGGAAATTTTGGAAGAATCGAACCGATGGATCTTCATCCACGAAACCATCTAAAGGATCATCGGGTTCTAAATCCTCTAACCTCAAAAGCTTTGCAAAACCTTCTAAAGAAAAGAAAAAGATGATTTCGAAGGGGAAATCCAATGCTATCGATGCAAAGGCTACGGCCATTTTTCAACGGATTGTCCTTCTCCGAAATCATATAAAAAGAAGGCTTTGCAAGCGAAAACTTGGGACGATTCTACTTCTAATGAATCGACCTCAAGTAAAGAGGAAAAAATCGTTGCTTCTCATGCCTCTCATTTTCCCTCTTCTAATAATTGTTTATCATCTTTAGTCACTGACTCTACTCCTTTGATTTTGTATGAAACATCAACATCCGGCGGAGAGTCATCAAGTGAGGGGGAGTCGGACGAAGAAGAACTCGTTGAGGCATATCAACAACTTCTTGCGGAATCTAAGAAGATGGCCAAGCATATCAAGAAGTTGAGAAGCAACGACTTGAGAATCAAGACGAGAATCATGCTTTAAAGATCAAACTTCATGATCTCGAGGAGGAACGAGAGCTTTTATTGGATAATAATAAAATCCTCCAAGAAAGCTAAATCAATCGGAGACGAACGCTAAATCCCATATTAACAAGATTGATTTTCTTGAAAAGCAGTTTGAGGAAATTCATGTCACCAACCAAGCTTTGACCAAGCAAGTTCATCAACTTAAATCCGACATACAAAGGATTTCAACCGGTTCCAAGAAACTTGATTGTATGTCCGGATTAGGTCAAACAAGCAAGGTTGGTTTGGGATTCAAAAGACCAAACTGTGCATGCTTCAAGTTCCACAATGAAATTGAAGGAAGAACTTGTCACTTATGTGGACTTGAAGGACATTTGGTGAAGATTGCCCGAAAAAGAGAAAGAAGAGTCTTCGGCAACTTCATCTACGGAGCGAACTCAACGGAATCAAAAGACACATCAAGTCAAGGAGTTCACTCAACCCACCAAAGGTCCGAGCCACAATTCAATCATACAAGTGGATCACTGCGAGGCAAAGACCTAAGGTGGATCAACAGTCAAAGCGGACAACCCCCGGCCACAACGAATCAAGACAACCCAAAATCCAGCGATTTTGGATTCGGAAAGGTGATATCTTTCCTTGTCTTAACGACTACTTCTAATGAATCGACCTTCAAGTAAGATGAAAAAATCGTGGTTCTCATGCCTCTCATTTTCCCTCTTAATAATTTTTACATGTTTAGTCACTGACTCTACTCCTTTGATTTGTATAACCAACAACGACGAGAGTCATCAAGTGAGGGGGTTTCGGACTAGGAGAACTCGTTGAGGAAATCAACAACTTCTTGCAGAATCTAAGAAGATGGCCAAACATATCAGAAGTTAAGAAAGCAACGACTTGAAGATCAAGACGAGAATCATGCTTTAAAGATAAAACTTCATGATCTCGAGGAGGAACGAGAACGTTTATTGGAAAACAATAAAATCCTCCAAGAAGAGCGAAACCAATCGGAGACAAACGCTAAATCATATATGGACAAGATTGGTTTTCTAGAAAAACAGTTTGAGGATATTCATGTCACCAATCAAGCTTTGACCAAGCAAGTCCATCAACTTAAATCCGACATACAAAGGATTTCAACCGGTTCGAAGAAACATGTTTGTATGTCCGGATTAGGTCAAACAAGCAAGGTTGGTTTGGGATTCAAAAAGGACCAAACTGTGCATGCTTCAAGTTCCACAATGAAATTGAAAGGAAGAACGTGTCACTTATGTGGACTTGAAGGACATTTGGTGAAGAATTGCCCGAAAAAGAGAAAGAAAAATCCTTCGGCAACTTCATCTACGGAGCGAACTCAACGGAATCAAAAAACACATCAAGTTAAAGGAGTTCACTCAACCCACCAAAGGTCCGAGCCACAACATCAATCATACAAGTGGATCATTGCGAGGCAAAGACCTAAGGTGGACCAACAGTCAAAGCGGACAACCCCCGGTCACAACGAATCAAGACAACCCAAAATCCAGCGATTTTGGATTCGGAAAGGTGATATCTTCCTTGTCTTAAGTTCCTAAATAGCTTATGACTGTATGTAATGCTTTGATTGGTTTTCCCTTCATATCTTTCTTAATCTTTCCATTACATGTTTTTCAATGCTCTTCGTTTTTTATACTTTGTTTTTGAACAAAAGGGTTTCTACTGAACAAGTGCATTGAATAAAAAGGGCTTCACCTTATTCACTCCAAATTAATTTTATATGGATTATCAACTTTACTCCATAATCATAATCTTGAAGATACTTCATTATAGGAGTTTTTGATATTATAAGCATCAAATTTTAGAAATCATGTGTGATCTTTAGATGCTTAATCTATCTCGGTTGTGTGAATTCATTGTGATAAACATGAGACAACCGCTAGACTAAAATTTGGGATTTAATTCTTTCACGTAAGAGATTGCATTCTTACAAGGGTAAATAAGTGAATTTTAAAAGATGTGGAAAGAGTTGCATCCGAAAGGAGTGTGAAAACTACCACCACATGTAGGAAAGAGCTGCCACCCCGGTCGTCTGGTTTGTGTGTGAAGCTACCACATGTTATGGATGCTTGATAGTATTTTATGAGAAAATCTTTAGTTGAAGCATTTGGAGATTTATATGCAAAGCTCTTATATTTGGATAATCTCCTGGTTGGTATAAGGTGGGATAGTTGAAAGATGCTCAAAGAGCCACCCTTAGGTATTTTAGTGCTTATCTCAAATTTGAAAGGGTAAGAAATCAAATTAATGTCATTTGGAAATCTCTGTAAGTCATCTTTGTACATCCGTTACATCTTGATAGACTTTGGATCTCAAGATTATTTTTGATGACTTGTGTTTGATGAATATAACATGAAAAACGGTTTATAATGTTTTACCTTTATTTTTCATGATTTCGGAGTAAATCTTTTTAATTCTTGTGAAATTAATTGGATTGAATGACATCTTGTTAATTCATTGGTTAAAGCACTTAAATTGTTTTCTTGATGGAATACAAATCGGTATTTGAAAAGATTCTAAAATTTGGATTTGTTTCAAGGAATTATTTGTTTTTTTTGCCTTCTGGTACCGGTACGCAATCTGCATTTTTGTTATATATCGGAACTGAGCTTTTATCTCTCTTTCTCTTTGAACTGATGTTGTTAGTGATTTCTTTTTGTCTAGTATGTTCACTGTTTGACAATTTGTGACAAAAAGGGGGAGAAGAGAAATGACGGAAATGAGATCATCAAGAGAGGACAAACAAAACGAAAATGGAAAAATGGGGGAGAACGGAAAATGATGATCGTACCACAAAGGGGGAGAACAGAGATGCTAAAGATAGGGGGAGACAAAGAAAAGTTGAAAGAGCCGAAAAACAAAAGAACCAAAAGGAAGACGGATCAAATGCAGGATTCTAATTTCTAACGACCAACGTTTGATTTCGTTTGGAGTTTTGTTTTGCAGGAATTACATCACTTTAAGACTCCAAGTCCTAAGTCATAGAGTATGTTCTAGGACTCTTTGGTTCAAATGTAATTTTGTATTTATTGGATCTTTCACGCAAAGAAAATCAATGTTTTGGTGATGACATTGAGTTTCGACTTTTTGGTTTAAGATGAGTGACTTGAGCGCTTTTACGTACTTTTGGGTTTTGTCACGAAATTGCCAAAGTGGGAGATTGTTACGGCTTTTTGGTATTGGCATATTTCGTGAGTCTAGTCAGTGAGTTGAGTCGGAGTCTTAAAGGGATCAAATTGTCAATCAGCATTCAAAGACTTAGAGAAGATTCAACAAGAGCTCAAGTTGACACTCAGTGTCTTCAGTCTTGAAGATTGAAGTTGAAGAATTGTGGATCAGTTACATCAATCTCAAGAAGAAAGTATTCAAGAGGATCAGGTATGTTTAACTAAATAATTGTGGTGATCCGAATTCTTTCTTATAGTGTAGAAACACTTGGATGAACTTTTATTGTCATAATAATCAAAAACTGGTGTTCGGACAAGTTCAGGATCCGGATCAGAGCCAACGATCCGGATCCCGAAGGTTGTTGCTTCATACAAGACTTCGATCCGGATTCATGCAATTTCCGATCCGGATCCCGAATGTTAAGTTTTCTGATTTGTATGAACGATCCGGATCGGGCAATGCGATCCGGATCCCGAACCATGGTATTTCTGGAATCGTCAATCTCGTTACGACGATCCAGATCGCAGTAAATCCGATCCGGATCGCCGTCCGTAAAATTTCCAGATAAGGTATGTTTTTGATTCTTATCTCTTTCCAAAGGTTTCTAAACTATAAATAGACACTTAGGGTTTCTCAAAAACGTGGGAGCTACGGCCGATCTTTTTATAAAACTCTTGAGAGCAACCCTAGAGGCGAGGTTTTTGCTTCATACAACGATCCGGATCAGAGCCAACGATCCGGATCCCGAAGGTTGTTGCTTCATACAAGACTTCGATCCGGATTCATGCAATTTCCGATCCGGATCCCGAATGTTAAGTTTTCTGATTTGTATGAACGATCCGGATCGGGCAATGCGATCCGGATCCCGAACCATGGTATTTCTGGAATCGTCAATCTCGTTACGACGATCCGGATCGCAGTAAATCCGATCCGGATCGCCGTCCGTAAAATTTCCAGATAAGGTATGTTTTTGATTCTTATCTCTTTCCAAAGGTTTCTAAACTATAAATAGACACTTAGGGTTTCTCAAAAACGTGGGAGCTACGGCCGATCTTTTTATAAAACTCTTGAGAGCAACCCTAGAGGCGAGGTTTTTATCGATCTTCTTTATAGCCTCTTTTAGGTCAATTCGACGGTTCTTTGAAGAACATATCTTTTGTCGAATTGATCTAATCTTTGCTTAGAGATTTCTTCTACGGTTCCTCATTGAGAATCTAAGCAAAGGATCACCATCGAAGTCAATATTCTTATCGACTGAGTTTGCGTCGTGGATTCGACGTGGCATCGTGGATTCGGTGTGCCAAAGGCGTTTCGTGGATTCGAAACGTGTGCTCGTGGATTCGAGTGGCGTTCGTGGATTCGAACGTGTGCAGTGGACGTGCAAAACGGTGGAGCGCGAGGTCCAAGAAATTGAAGGAGGGGTTAAATCCGTGGAGACGGTAATCACCTTGTTATTCTTCTTTTCTTAGGGATTGTTATTGCGTGGATATCCAACCGGTCAGCGCAGGGTCCGAAGAAGCTGAAGGAGGGGTTTGAGTCCGTGGAGTCGGTAATCACCTTGTTATTCTTCTATTCTTAGTGGATTGTTATTGCGTGTTGGTCCCGTGGTTTTTCTCCTGGATTGGAGTTTCCACGTATATCTCGGTGTGCTGTTTTTATTTTCCGCATTAGTTTTTATTTTGCACTGAGAGTGAGTTTTTAAGTATTACACCTATTCACCCCCTCTCTAGTTGTTTGATAGTACCTATTTAGATCCTTTGGGATTCATAACTCTACAAACCCCGCATAGGCGAAGCGTCCTACCTGCAAGAAAAGTACTACAGCTAACAGATATCAGAGCTATAAATGAAAATCCGCTGTATAACTAAAATCAACCACTGTACAACTGGAAATAATACAACAATATCCATCTCCCAAAATGATAATCATACAATATCCTCATATACAAAGGTCGAGACTCAACCGGGAGATACCTCTAATAAATACATCAGTGTACAGGCTCTCAATACATATCATATCCTCACTACATCAATCTCTCAAAAGAGGAAATAAAACAACTAATCTACTGAAGCTCTCCTCTGAAGGGGTACCGTTACTCTCCAAACATGGGTAGGGATCTAGCTCGCGACTCCCTCGCCTCGATCAACAACCGCAGAATCAGCAACTCCCGCTAAGACTCTGCAAAACAAAGGAGATGAAGGAAAAAGAAGGGGGAAAACCCCCAAAGGGTGTGAGAACTACACCAAAAAGGGAGTTCTCAGTGGGTAACACCGCCAGACCCGACGGTCTGCCCACTAAGTCCTCAAGAGACAAAAACTAACCAAAGCAGTAAAGACTGAAATAAGGAAGCTGGAGACTCTCAACAGCTATCATGCCTCTATCTAAATGCTCAAAAGGGGAAAACTCTGATAAAGATATGCAACACTCGCACACGAGGTGCTCAATCGACCCAATCGAGCTGACTGCCACACCGGGTCCAGTCAAGCCTGCGCCTACCTACAACCACCTCCCACTGTTGGGCAGGAATTACGTAGGGTGTCCATAAGGACTAACTTGCTATCGAATAGTGGCTCATGCAGGCTATAGTCGAAATCCACGCTCTCTCTCAGAACGGATAGACTCAAGATGCTCAACCTCTCACACAGCGGTCCAAGTACTCACAACGACACGGGACCACCGTCCAACCAAACGGCTCCCAACAACACTAGCACTGGTCTAAACACAGCTACTAGACTCCACTCAGCCCCCTCACACGAGTGCAACCATAAAGGTACATGCCTGATATAAACCCAATCAGATGGACCGGTATGGAACCCGGTACTGCCTGCTCTGCTGTCGAACTCAGTAACTGATCGGCACACGGCTCGATCTCAATATAAGTAACGGACCGGCACACGGCTCGGTCAAGCCTACCTCCGGAGTGGCACTCGAGGGGAGCGACCCACACGAGTAAAGTGTCTCAGTAACCAGTATCTCTGTCAAGTTTCTCAATATAGCAGGACTGGATCACGACTCTGATCAAAGTGGGAAAACCCATCCACTAAAGAAAGACCCAATCTCAATCAAATGCCAAAGTAGTCAATAAGTGGAAAACCCCATCCACTAGAGAAATCTGATACCCAATCGATGCATAAGTAAATATACGGTCAACCGCCCAATATCCGCGGTTGCCGTAATACCCTGCCGTCCATAACCAAGTGTTGGGTCGTAAATAATACGGATCTAAATAGGGGAAGAAACACCTAGAGGGGGGTGAATAGGTGTAAACGTATAAACACTCAAAAATCGTTGCGATAAAAAACCCAATGCGGAAATGAAAATAACTCGCAAGATTTTTACGTGGAAAACTCCATCACCGGAGTAAAAAACCACGGGACCGATAACACGGCAGAAATCCACTAGAATTAAAACACGTACAAGGTGATTTACCGTACACACTTACGACTCAACCTTTTCCATACGCTCCTAGAGGATCTTCTCCGCTCGCTCCAGACGCTTCTCGAATCCACGATCTGCGCCCAACGCCGAATCCACGGCGTCCAACGTCGAATCCACGACGTCCGACCGAATCCACGGTCTTCACCCAATAGCACCCTTCGAATCCACGAACGTGCCTCGCTCCGAATCCACGAGAGCGATTGAACCTTGCATCCACAAGGACACGCGAATCCACGCGCCGATTTTGGGGTAATCGTTGTTTTTGGGTGGTGATGATCCGCCGAATACTTAGATCAAAGATAGATCGGAAATACCATCTAAGTATTCATTAGTTTGATTCAACTCAAGATGTGAGTATGAAAACCTAGAATCAAACTAATCAATATAGATGAAGAAACATAGAGTATTCTCTAATGATTTCCTTTCTTCTCTATATGTGGATCTATAGCCGTATAAGATGATATATGAAAATGACGGCTATGTGGATTGACCCTAGAAAGAAAGACATAGGGTCTATTTATAGGTTAGAAACCCTAGGAAGGTGATAAGAATCAAAAACCTGCCATTTCTGGAATTTTACGGACGGCGATCCGGATCGTGATAACTGAGATCCGGATCGTCATAACGAAACAGCCAATTCCAGAAAAACGAAGGTTCGGGATCCGGATCATGTGACTACGATCCGGATCGTTCATACAGTTCACCAAACATCAACGTTCGGGATCCGGATTGCGAAGCAAGATCCGGATCGTTCAAGGTAGATGGTAAACTCAACGTTCGGGATCCGGATCAAGAGACTACGATCCGGATTGCGACGATGTATGAACGAACCACCTTCGGGATCCGGATCGAACAGCCTGATCCGGATCCTGAACATGTCCCAAGTCCAGTTTTTGATTTTTATGCAATGAAAGATTCTTCCAAGTGTTTCTACACTACAAGAAGTATTCGGATCACACAAATTCTTTAGTTAAACATACCTGATCCTTTTGAATTCTTCTTTCTTGAGATTGAGTTAAATGATCCAACTTTCTTCACCTTCAATCTTCAGGACTTGAAACTTTCACGAAACTACGCCAACTCAAATTCCGTAACAATCTCCCCCTTTGGCGGTTTCGTGACAAAACACAGATCCACTAAAGAAAATTCAAAAAGATATTTTTGTTGCTATCACCATACAACAAAAATTTACAATGGAGATCCAAAATACAATACATGAGTTAAACTCCTAAAACAGACTCTAGACTTAGACATCTGTACTCTCTGCAAAAAGAAATCATTCTTGACAAAAGAAATCGTTAGATACCTCAAGAATTTTGTATCATTCAAAAACCACAAACAGAGATGAAGTTTAAACTCATTTATACTTATCATGACATTTATATTCAGATATGTAAACTGATCATAGTTAAAAAAACACCAACATATCTTCTTTGCACGTAAAAACCAAATGTCATGAACATGTTTGTGACAAACTTAAATATATATAGATACGTAATTGATCAGAGTTAAGAACCAACATATCTTCTATGCAATCAAAAACCAAGTGTCACAAACTTGTTAGTGAACATCAACTTGTTAGTTATATTACATGCCCAAATAGTTAGCAAATAGTTAGTCGAGGCATGCATTCATACAGCTGAAAAACCTCAAGTTGAGAATGGAAGTTGGAGTAATACTTACCTTGATGTTCATCCAGTTTTCATATCAAACATTGTTCACTTACCTTGATGTTTCATGCAGTCAACATTGTTCAAAGTTCTCTCTAACTCTCTCCCCCTTTTTGTCACAAAACAAAGCCAAAATGTAGTTAAGACTACGAAATGTGAGGAGAGTAAAAAGTTCCAATAAAATGTAAAACCTGAGAACTAAGCTAACGTAAGTATAAAACTAAATCCTAAAATCGTAATCCTGCACAAAAGGAAAGGAAAAGAAAATGAGTCAAAAGTAATCAGTTGTCAGAATCTGAGTCTTCAGAGCTTGTGCAACCCATCTTAGAGAGTATCTTTCGCATCCGTTTGTCCATTGAATTGATCTTCTTCGTTATGGTAATGTGAGCTGCCGTTGTAATCTCAAGCTCTTTGGTAATTCGTTGTTGCTCCGTCAAAATTTGTTCTTGCTTAACAGATAGTCGCTGTTGTTCCTTGATAATCGATGTTATTGATGCTTCATCATCTGTGCCAGTTGCTTGTCGAGATGGTGATGCGGCAGTGCTTGTACTGTGCTTTGTTCCAGATGCAGGAACTGGAGTGACATGCGGCAACTTATGGAGGGATTTGACAATAGTAGACTCATTTATCATGCTCAGACATTGATGATAAGTTGTTGAAGTAATGTCAACCTGAAATTTCTGTAAAATCCTCATTATAATCAAGGGAAATGGAATTCTCTCAGTGGGGTGAGGATGCTCAACATATCGCGCCATTCTATTCCAGATAATGTATGGAATGTTGATATTCAATGCCGTTGCCTCTGATCGATGTCCTATGAGATACAAAAACAGCAACCGGTCCCATCTCACAACCTTTGTCTGCATATTTGGAAGTATATTGTAGCATGTGATGAAGTTTAAGAAGCGATATTCAAGACGAAGTTCTTTAGATCGAACAGATTTTTCGGTTGATTGTGTTCCCTCGAGACAAATTCCCTCTATTACTTTTTGCCATAATGTGTTTGTCAAATTTACCCCCTTCAAGTAGTGAACTCCTTTCTTGCTGGCTTCCATTCCCAAAACTTCGCCAATCAATTGTGGAGTAATCTTAAACCTTGTGCCTTGGATGTTCGTGTAGAACTCCATAGGACCGTTCTCAACCTCTCGAAGATGTCGTGCATTAGTGTAGAAGGTCCTCACATGATGCAAACAGTAGCCAAGAGTTTCTGGGAAACGACATACTTGAATAAGGTTTGCTTGTTCAATCAGAAGGCCAAAGGCAGGGGAGTGACCTTGCAGAGCCTCAATGTTAACATGCCTTTCACCAATGCATTCGCGATGTGCAAAGGCTCGAAGACGATCAGTGTTAACGAATACTTCTTCCAAGCGATGTGGGGAGTCAGGAGCTATCGGCGTGTCAACATTAATGTCCTGTCGTAGCCCACAGCGTCTAGTTATTCTCTTTCTTTTCATGGAGATGATTGGTGCTGCCATTGATGCTTTTCCTGGTCCTTTATTTGCCTTTTCTTTTGATTTAACAGACGCCTTTCTCCTTGAATCATCAGACGGTTCTTGTTCATACATTGAGTCATCATCATCCGTCAATGCTGCCCAGTCAACCTCATGACAATCTACCTCTGTGTCACTGACCTCGACAAAATCACCTTTTTGTTGGAGGTTCTTGGCTCTCTTTAGTTTATTTGTAGGGCGAGTGTGTACCATTGAGACCAGGAGAAGGATTAACTAAGAGAAACACATTGAATTAAGTGCCATTGAACAAAATGCTTGAGTTAAGAAGGTGTCCTGTGAAAACCAACTCAAGAACACAAAAATTCTTAGTTTTCAAAAATTGAAAAAATTGTACCCAAACAATCATAATCATGTAGAGAGACTAAGAATCAAGTTAGTTTTGCAAAAGGACTTTTAAAGATAGATCAATTGCATGATTTTCGAAAATCCTTATTATATGCCCTAAAACCGAAATTTTAGAAATCGAAGCCTAAAAATCCGTTAATCAGGAGAAAACCTAGCATATAATCAAAACTAAACAACCCAGAGTTCTTATTTCAAAAGAAATTTGATCAAAAATCATCCACAAACAAAATCGATCCAAGAATTTCGTACGTTTGAGGAGAAAAAGAGAAAAACGGTGAAAAACCGAGATTTTGATCAATAAAACTTACTTGGAACTGAAGAACTTGAGTTAGAAAGCTTCCAAGGAGGATGAAATCTAGAGAGAAGCGCTCTGGAAACTTTTGAACAAAAGATTGGAGTAAAAGAAATCAAAACCCTTTTGTTCTTTATAAAAACCTAGCCGCGATCCGGATCCTCCCGAGCTTGCGATCCGGATCGGCTACCCGCAGTGAAAAAACTGCGTTCGGGATCCGGATCGGCAGGTCCAATCCGGATCGTCAGCCCACAGGAGAAAACCTGCGTTCGGGATCCGGATCACCTTGCCCGATCCGGATCGGCCCCAACTTTTTCTTTAGAAAAATTTCAGAGAAATTCAAGAAAAACCAGAAAAAGATTGTAAGCACAACGGTGTATCAACTTTAAACAAAAAGCATCGTTTCACACAACAAGAATTAGATTATGCCAAATCTATCAGTAATATCCAAAAATGAAACGAAAATTTACAAGAATTAAATCCCTTAAAGTTGAACACCTTCAATTACATCTAACTTGATCTTATGAGTAATGCCTTTATCAAATAATCAATTCGGTAAAGAAAATGAAATACAAAGATCAATAGATGTTTGAAATCCCAAATATGGTAGATAATATTTCTAGACAATCTGTTGAAGAGAGTGGCTCTTTGAGCATCTTTCTTTAAAATCCCACCTTATACCAACCTTGAAATTTGACAGAGTCAAGTATTTCAACATGCATTTTACTTAATTAAAAATTTGAACAACCATGCTTGGTATACATGTGGTAGCTGCACACAATACTCGGACGACCGAGGTGGTAGCTCTTTCCTCCATGTGGTGGTAGTTTTCACACTCCTCATTGGGATGTAACTCTTTCCACATCTTTTGAGCATTTTACATTATCTTTGACTCCCCCTCAATTGGCTATCAATTATTTAAGATATAAAGTATTCAACCAAAAATTGATCTCGATTTCATACTCGACTAAACAGTCAAATAAGATAATGACTATACCAAGAGATCATTGAGAGAGAAATTGACTTTGATCACTTTAGAAGATGATTTAATTAACATAAACGATCATTGCAACAAAGAAATATTATGATGGCAAAAGCATAATAAATTTCTAAATGTGTGAACAGATGCAATTAAAGTCAATTAAGATCTATGCTCAATTACTATCCTATGTATAAACATAGATATTGAATAGAACAAAACAAATACAAAACCTATTTTAAGCAAAGGTTTCAAAAAGAAGTTTATTTCAAAGAAAGCATACCAATTGCTTTTCGCAAATGAATAAAACGTTTTTGATCCAAAGGTTTTGTTAAAAAGTCAGCTAATTGATCTTCAGTTGAAATATATGAAAGTTGAAGAGTATTTGATTCAACTAGCTCTCTAAGAAAATGATATCTAAGTTCAATATGTTTTGTTCTAGAGTGCAACACAGGGTTTTTAGAAATGTTAATTGCACTTGTGTTGTCACAAAGAATTGTTACCGAAGATGCTGAAATGCGGAAGTCACTCAATACGCTTTTCATCCAAATGAGTTGAGTTGAGCAACTTCCAGCTGAAATGTATTCCGCTTCGGCAGTCGAGAGTGCTATGCAATTCTGCTTTTTACTGTGCCATGCAACAAGGCAATGGCCAAGATAGAAGCATGCACCACTCGTGCTTTTCCGATCATCCACTGATCCTGCCCAATCGGCATCTGAGTATCCAACAATGTCCAGACTTGTTCCCATAGGATACCAAATTTCGAAATTAATTGATCCTTTGATGTACCGGATGATCCGTTTCACCGCTTTCAGGTGAACCTCCTTTGGTGCTGATTGATAACTCGCGCAAATCCCAACACTAAAGGATATATCCGGGCGACTAGCCGTGAGGTAAAGTAGACTTCCAATCATACTTCTATACAGTTTCTCGTCTACATTCTCACTATGTGATTCACTTCCAAGTCCCTTGTGGCTAGTTCCCATTGGAGTTGGAAAATCTTTACAATTTTCTAGATCAAACTTTTTGACCAACTCCAGTGCATACTTGGATTGACTCAAGTGAATACCTTCATCATTTTGTTTAATTTGCAATCCAAGAAAATAAGACAGTTCGCCCATCATGGACATCTCAAATTCGCTTTCCATGGTCTCCGCGAATTTAGAAGCATCATTATCTTTTGTTGCACCAAATACAATGTCATCGACATAGATTTGTGCTACAATGAAATTATTTTGATAATGCTTCACAAAGAGAGTCCTGTCAGCTCCCCCTCGAGTATAGCCCTTCTCCAAAAGGTGCTTTGTTAACCTTTCGTACCATGCTCGCGGTGCTTGTTTCAGACCGTAAAGAGCCTTTTTCAAACGAAAAACATGGTTAGGTTGTTTATGATCTACAAAACCTTTCGGTTGAGCTACATAAACTTCCTCATTTAAAAACCCATTTAGAAATGCGCTCTTGACGTCCATTTGAAATAATTTGATTTTAAAATGACAAGCAATAGCAAACAATATACGAATGGACTCGAGTCTAGCTACAGGGGCGAAAGTTTCGTCAAAGTCTATACCTTCTACTTGAGAGTAGCCTTGAGCAACTAGTCGTGCCTTGTTCCTGATGATAGTACCATCTTCATCTTTCTTGTTCTTGAAGATCCATTTGGTACCTATCACATTATGTTGCTTTGGAGGCTTCGTTAATTCCCAGACTTTGTTTCGCTCAAATTGATGAAGCTCTTCCTGCATTGCTTTAATCCAGTAGTCATCCTGAAGAGCTTCATCTATTGTCTTTGGTTTGATTAAAGATACGTAGCAAGCAAATCCGCAAACCAACTGCCTTCGAGTTCTAACTCCTTGTGGATCTCCAATGATGTTCGATTCCGGATGATCCTTGGAGATTCGTAGCGTTTGTTGAAACGGAGTACTCGGAGGTACACGAGATGATTCCTGCACATCAGATAAACTAGAAGAACCATTAGATGCATCATTAATATTGGAAGTATTATTATGAGAAGATGCACTAGCAGGAGAATCATCATCTAGAGAGATATCGAGGGTAGATTTTTCTGATTCAAAATGAGAAGCTTCATCTACTTTAACATTTATAGATTCTACGATCGTCTTAGATTCAATGTTAAATACTCGATATGCTCTGCTATTCGTAGAATAACCCAAAAAGATCCCTTCATCACTTCGAGAGTCGAACTTTCCAAGATTTTCACGGTCACGTAAGATGTAACATCGACTCCCGAAGATACGAAAGTACTTGATATCCGGTTTTCTACTAAACCACAGCTCATATGGTGTATTCAAGGTTCCTGGGCGCAAATACACTCTGTTAATGACATAGACAGCGGTGTTCACAGCTTCAGCCCAAAAATGTAGCGGTAATTTCCGACTATGAAGCATCACACGCGCCATCTCTTAAACAACCCTGTTTTTGCGCTCAACAACACCATTCTGCTGAGGTGTATAGGGTGCCGAGAATTCATGTTTAATGCCATTTGAAGTACAAAAGTCAATGAATTTTGAATTTATGAATTCTCCACCCCTATCACTTCTAACACGAATGATCTTTTCATTCTTTTCAATCATAATACGATGGCAAATCTCATGAAAAGAGTCAAACGTATCAGCTTTCTCTCTCAGAAATGCTACCCAAGAAAACCGAGAGAAATCATCAACCAATAAGAAAATATACCATTTACCTCCCAAAGATGGTTGACGAGTTGGCCCCATTAAATCCATGTGCAAAAGTTCCAAAGGCCGTTTTGTACCGATGTGGTTCAAGCTCTTGTGTGCAGTCCTGGACTGTTTTCCCTTTTGACAGCCACCACACACAATGTTTTGTTTAAATAAAAGTTTTGGAATCCCCTTGACCACGTCCTTATTTGAAATCTTAGCAAGTTCCTTAAAATTTATGTGACCTAGCCTTTCATGCCAAATTGATTCATTACCCAAAGAAACTAGGTTACATGTTTCAGAAAATTTATTAGGAACAACATAACAATTGTTTTCAGATCTAAACCCTTTTAAAAAGAAGACTTGGTCCTTATCAGTTACAACACATTCAACAGAAGAAAAGTTAACTGAAAAACCATTGTCGCAAAGTTGACTTATGCTTATGAGGTTAGTCTTAAGGCCATCAACAAATAACACATTATTTAGAACCGGGCCATTTGGAATAGCTACTGTTCCCTTTCCAATAATTTTGGAAGAACGACCGTCTCCGAAAACAACGCGTCCTCCGGAGATTTTCTCAAGATTTTGAAAACTATTTTTGTCACCGGTCATGTGACGGGAACACCCGCTATCCAGATACCAAGACGAGCTATCATATGCATGCAAGGAAATATTGGAAACAAGACAAGGGAAAATTTCACCTTTGCGCACCCAAACCTTTTTGGAATGCGTCTGTAATGGTCGTGAAGTTTTGTGCCTAGGTGAAAGCGTCTTGTTAAAACGATTGTTGCTCCTTGATGAAGTCGTCTTGCGCGGTGAACTACCAAGTCTCTTTTCATTTGAAAAGTTTTGCTTTGATTTCCGGAAAGGAGCCTTTTTGGTAGTTGATGCAAGAGGTGCTTGAGATGAGCGTTCGACTCCCGTCTTGCAATATCTTCTTATGTGCCCTGAAATACCACAACGAAAACATACCTTAGAGCTAGACGATCCCAAGGAGGATGAGGTAGGTTTGTTGACGTTGTTTGTCTTGAATTCCGGTGTCGGAGGAGAAGATACCGACTGAGGCACAAAAACTGTCCCACTCAAACTTGGACTGTTTCCAGTTTGAGTGTACCCGAGGCCGAACCGATTTGTTTGACCAAGACCAAGAAGTCTATCCAACTTACTCCTTCCTGAAGAGAATCGCTGCAAGTCATCCTTGAGTTGGAAGATGGTCTCAGTCATTTCCAGCTTATCCTGTCGAGCCTCGTTGTAGAGCTTTGAGAAGTGATCCGCTTTATCCACCAGTTTTGTATGTTCCTTCTCAAAAAGCTCATTGGACTCTTGAAGGGAAACATTAACTTTTACCAGATTTTCCCTTTCCACTTCAAGAGCGTTTGAGAAAGAAGTTGCCCTTTTTACTTCTTCTTCGAGATCATGCAATCTCCTTCTCAAACTCTTGTTTTGCTTAGCCACTTTCTTTGAATCCCTCAAAAGTCTGTGATAGGCTAGAGCAAACTCTTCACCTTCCGAATCATCCGATTCATTGTCCATTGCATTCTTTTCAACAGTGGAGTTGGACAATGATTCAGACGTACTTGCCATAAAGCACATGAATGGTGAAGATGTGGACGCGTGGAATGCCGTGGAGCTCTTTTCTTCATCACTTGAAGACGACTCATTTGACGTTGAGTTGTCATCCCAAGTGACGACTTGCATCGCCTTCTTCTTTGCCGGATACTTGTTAGGACACTCCGTTGCAATGTGGCCGTAGCCTCGACATTTGAAGCATTGCAGTTGTCCTTCTGAACTTTTCTTATCCTTTGAGAAGTTCTCCTGCTTTCTTGACTTGTGACTTGGAGTACCCTTGCCTTTGTTCCACTTTCCGAAGGATGGAGATTTGCTTGAATTACCCCTTCGAAAGTTGCGGCGAAAATTCCTTGTCAAGAGAGCGAGCTGCTTCTCAAATTCCTCCATAGAAAGGTTCTCGTCATCGTCCGAGGAGGATGTATCCGCGTCTTCTTCCTTAGTTGTTTTCAACGCATAACCTGAAGACTTAGAAGTGGATGCTTTTCCAGAAGAATTGTTAGTATTAAAAGTCATTTCATAAGTTTGTAATGAACCAACTAATTCTTCTAC
Source organism: Tillandsia leiboldiana (assembly GCA_029204045.2). Taxonomy (NCBI): domain Eukaryota; kingdom Viridiplantae; phylum Streptophyta; class Magnoliopsida; order Poales; family Bromeliaceae; genus Tillandsia; species Tillandsia leiboldiana. The sequence continues at coordinate 24,957,974 of CM055067.1, forward strand.
ACGTATTTCGTCCGGGTGTTTAATAGTTTCAATGGCAGTAACCTTTGGGCGAAATCGTTCAGGAAGAGTTCTTAAGATTTTTCTTACAATCTTAAATTCTGGAATCTTCTCTCCCAGATTAGCACATGAGTTTACGATGTCTTGCAATCGTGTATAGTAGTCCGTGAAAGATTCATTTTCTGCCATCAAGATAGAGTCAAACTTGCTCGTAAGCATCTGCAGTTTCTGAATCTTCACGAGGTTAGTTCCCTCATGTGTAACCTGGAGAACATCCCAGATTTCTTTCGCAGTCTCACATGCCGAGACGCGAGAGAATTCAGTTTGAGATAAGGCATTAAAAATAGCATTAATTCCCTTGCCATTGTAAGAAGATAACTCAAACTCTTCCTTGGTCCATTTCGACCTAGGTTTTAAGGTGTGAACATCAGAGATAAGTTCAGTTGGATTAGTCCATCCTGATTCAATTGAATGCCACACCCTTTCGTCGATGGAAGATAAAAAGGCTTTCATCCGTACTTTCCAGTACGCATAATTTGTTCCATCAAAGAAAGGGGGTCGATTGATGTTTCCACCTTCAACCATTGTTCACAACCCTATTCCCGCTCTGATACCACTTGTTGGGTCGTAAATAATACGGATCTAAATAGGGGAAGAAACACCTAGAGGGGGGTGAATAGGTGTAAACGTATAAACACTCAAAAATCGTTGCGATAAAAAACCCAATGCGGAAATGAAAATAACTCGCAAGATTTTTACGTGGAAAACTCCATCACCGGAGTAAAAAACCACGGGACCGATAACACGGCAGAAATCCACTAGAATTAAAACACGTACAAGGTGATTTACCGTACACACTTACGACTCAACCTTTTCCATACGCTCCTAGAGGATCTTCTCCGCTCGCTCCAGACGCTTCTCGAATCCACGATCTGCGCCCAACGCCGAATCCACGGCGTCCAACGTCGAATCCATGACGTCCGACCGAATCCACGGTCTTCACCCAATAGCACCCTTCGAATCCACGAACGTGCCTCGCTCCGAATCCACGAGAGCGATTGAACCTTGAATCCACAAGGACACGCGAATCCACGCGCCGATTTTGGGGTAATCGTTGTTTTTGGGTGGTGATGATCCGCCGAATACTTAGATCAAAGATAGATCGGAAATACCATCTAAGTATTCATTAGTTTGATTCAACTCAAGATGTGAGTATGAAAACCTAGAATCAAACTAATCAATATAGATGAAGAAACATAGAGTATTCTCTAATGATTTCCTTTCTTCTCTATATGTGGATCTATAGCCGTATAAGATGATATATGAAAATGACGGCTATGTGGATTGACCCTAGAAAGAAAGACATAGGGTCTATTTATAGGTTAGAAACCCTAGGAAGGTGATAAGAATCAAAAACCTGCCATTTCTGGAATTTTACGGACGGCGATCCGGATCGTGATAACTGAGATCCGGATCGTCATAACGAAACAGCCAATTCCAGAAAAACGAAGGTTCGGGATCCGGATCATGTGACTACGATCCGGATCGTTCATACAGTTCACCAAACATCAACGTTCGGGATCCGGATTGCGAAGCAAGATCCGGATCGTTCAAGGTAGATGGTAAACTCAACGTTCGGGATCCGGATCAAGAGACTACGATCCGGATTGCGACGATGTATGAACGAACCACCTTCGGGATCCGGATCGAACAGCCTGATCCGGATCCTGAACATGTCCCAAGTCCAGTTTTTGATTTTTATGCAATGAAAGATTCTTCCAAGTGTTTCTACACTACAAGAAGTATTCGGATCACACAAATTCTTTAGTTAAACATACCTGATCCTTTTGAATTCTTCTTTCTTGAGATTGAGTTAAATGATCCAACTTTCTTCACCTTCAATCTTCAGGACTTGAAACTTTCACGAAACTACGCCAACTCAAATTCCGTAACACCAAGTACTATAACCGACCTCCGATCAACCGCCCAAAGTCCGCAGTCACCGCCAAAACCCCGCCAGCCGCAATCCAGCACAACCCGTCCCTGACACCAATGTCCCTGCTACACTACCCCAGACCCCTGCTCGCACCCGAGCTGTCACGCTCCGGGGTCGAAACTGCGACCCGGGCTCACTAACAGATCCGCCATCTGTACGGAAACTGCCGTACAGACGAAGCGTCCAACCTGCAGAAAGAATCAACTACAGAGATACAGATATCAGAGCTGAAAGTAAGCTAGTAAGAACTGAAAACCAAACACTGTACAACTGAGAATAATACAATATCCATCTCCCAAATACGATCGTATTCAAAGTCCTCTGATACAAAACTCAAAAGGGAGATATCTCCAATAAGGTACATCAGTGTACAAGCTCTCACTACAAAAAAAATCCTCACTACATCAGTCTCTCAAAAAGTAAAGTGAAGTACAACTCTATACCTCACAACAAAGGTCTCTCAACAGAGGAAAAAGAAGTAAACTAATCTACTGAAGCTCTCCTCTGAAGGGGTACAGCTACACTCCAACGACGGGTAGGGAACTAGCTCGCGACTCCCTCGCCTCGGTCAGAAGGATCAGCAACTGGAGCAACAGGAACAGGAGAAGAAGTTCCTGGGGAAAAAGACACCACGACGGGTGTGAGAACTACTTCCCACAGTAGTTCTCAGTGGGTGCCGTCAACAAGCCCAACGGTCTGCCCACCAAGTCTACTAGAGGCCAAAGCTAACAATGCAATGAAATCTGAACAAGAAAAGCTGGAGCTACTCTACAGCTACCACGCCTCTATCTAGATACTCCAAAAAGTGGAACAGATGAAAGTAAAAGAGACCACTCGCACCCAAGGTGCCCAATAGACCCAATCGAACTGACTGCCTCATAGGGTCCAGTCAAGCCTGCGCCTGTCGACTAGGAACGCGCCTGCCCACTACCACACATCCCCATGAGGACGGGATTTACGTGGGGCGTCCTGCCCGACTAACTCACCCCTCGCGCAAAACTGCCTCAACAGGCCCATCGTATCCACAGCGGCATCTCAGGGACGCGACTCTAACTGAGGAAAACGGCGCGGCAAAGAGTATCACAAATTGGCATAAGCAGGCTATAGTCAAAAACCACGCTCACTCCCAGAACGGTAGGGCTCAAGATCCCCAAATACCTCGCACAACAGTCGGAGCACTCTCGACGACTCAGCTGCTCGGCTAACTCGAACACGAGACACTAGCCTCTCCCAACAGCTCGCAGCACAAAGCACACTGGCTGGAGATACTCCACAGCCAGGAACGACCCACAACTCAGGGTAACAAAACAGGTCGGACAACACTCAACGACCTGGGACCACCGTCAACCCCAACGGTTCCCAACAACACTGACCGGAAGATACTCGACGGCCCGGGACTGCCGTCTGCGCAACGGCTCCCTCCACGACGGCACAACAGGGAAACAAGACCTCCCGGGACTACCGTTTACCCAAACGGCTCCCGGCACAGATAAGCAACCCAGTACAACTACCAGACTCCACTCTGCTCCCAGGCAAGAGTGTAAAAGCATCCCACACTAAAAGCAAGTCCCGACCTCTCGGCCCACTACCCGGGCGAGAAAACACTATGTCCAGGGATGAAGGAACAGTGTGGATGTCTAAGCATAAATAACCCTAGCCCAAGTGAGGGTTTTCTACTAGTCTGGTTACACATACAACATATGACGGGGGTGCTAGGTCAAGTTCCAAGATAACTACTTTAACAGATAATAAAGGGATAGCCATTCCAACAATCTAGCATGCTACACAAGAAAATAAACTGTCATGCATAGTCCTACATCAATAGAATTAATGTACATTCCATAAAACTTGGAGATAAGGCCACCCACCTCGATTTGCCACCAATTGCTCGTAGACACTTGCAATTGGCCTCCACGCGATCCGCACGCAAAACGATGTCCGCTGCCGGAGTCCGCACGCAAAACGGAGCACGGTGCCAGGATCCGCACGCAAAACGGAGTCCGCACGCAAAACGGTGCACGGTGCCGGAGTCCGCACGCAAAACGGTGCACGGTGCCAGGATCCGCACGCAAAACGGAGTTCGCACGCAAAACGGTGCACGGTGCCGGAGTCCGCACGCAAAACGGTGCACGGTGCCAGGATCCGCACGCAAAACGGAGTCCGCACGCAAAACGGTGCACGGTGCCGGAGTCCGCACGCAAAACGGTGCACGGTGCCAGGATTCGCACGCAAAACGGAGTCTGCACGCAAAACGGTGCACGGTGCCGGAGTCCGCATGCAAAACGGTGCACGGTGCCAAACACAGAAAGGAGCAAGAGGGTCAGTTACAGTCTAAAAGATCGCCCCAAAAATTGTACAAAAATACAGTAAAACCAACACACGGGACCTACCCGACTGCACCGTCGCTGCCGAAACGCTCCCAACGGAACCTCCCGCACGCTCCACGAGGTCCACAACGTACCGCCGCACCACCCACAAATCCCCTCCTCACTCCCTCTCCCGCTCGGTTGAAGAAGGAAGAAAAGAAAATGGAGGAGAAAAGGCTTGCGGGGGAGAAGGGAGAAGAAGAAGAAAAGGGGGAGGAGGAGTGGTCCACGGCCCCGGTCCACGGGCATGGTCCACGGCGCCAACCAATAGGAGGCTCCAACCGGCCGGTTCACGGGGCTGGGCGCGTGCGCCGGGTCCACCACGCCCCCAGCGCGCCACGTGGCGCGCGGTAACGCGCCCGCCACACGGGCGCGTTACACCGCGCCCGCGCCAGGCGCGGGACACGCGCCCGTTACACGGGCGCGCGTTCCCCCGCGCCCGCGCGGGGCCAACGGGGGCCCGCCACGTGGCGGCCCCCCCCGCGCGTCCCGTGCAGATGGCGTCAGCGCCCCGTCCCGTCCGCACGCCGCCTCGAACCGCGCGCCTTGACCCGCGCGCCGCATTCGCCTCGGGATCCGTGCCACGCGCACACCTCGTTAAACGTGCCGTTTTGCCTCGAAAAACGCGCACTTCATCCGGGCTCCAAATCCAACAAATAAATAGTCCATTCTTAGCGATTTCGCGCGCTGAATCCAAAAACGATGTCCAATTCTCCAAATTCTCACCCAAAAATTGCCGAATGCCCACTCGATCCGATTTTCGCGCCGGGTCCATTTTTAAAGTCCGATTTGCCCAATTCCAACTCTAAAAATTCCCGAAGGCGCCGGAGAGGTAAACTTTTATCCGGACTTCACCCGGAGTCTAATTTTGACATCTGAATCGCGCGAAAACACTTCTAAACACCCGACGGGTCCTCCAACTTCCCACGGGGTCTCAATTTAAGCCCGAAGTCCACCACTTGTGTCCAAATTGCGCGCAACCCACGCAGGCCTCCAGTGATGCAAGCAAATCCCAATTTGCATCACAAATCCATTTCTGGGCCCCCAACACGCGCACCAACACCCCCAACGGCGACCGAAAGCTGCCCAACAACCGCAACCCTACGCGGGGGATTCCGGGACCTCACATCCTCCCCCACTAAAAGAAAGTTTCGTCCTCGAAACTAGATCAAGCCCATCAGGAGTCAAGAATACCACGGCTAGGTATCTAACAATACGCCTCCAGCTCCCCCACTCGCTCCTCGTGATTACTCCGCAACAACAACAGCAAGTACGGTATGACCCGATATGTAATTCTCTCATCTCTCGAGCCAGAAATTGCAACGGGCGTCCCTCGTACTCCAATAATCACAGATCTCATAGGGGCAAGTAAATCACGGGCGAGGGAAAAACACATCACTACTGAGCTGAGACGTGAAAAACCAAGGGCTCCACTAAAAGGCTGGGGGAAAACTGAAATAACCACAAGTGTAATACGCACCAAACCACAACATGGTGCCACCCTGAACCAGACGACCCGAAGCTTACCCGCAGACTCGTCCAATAAGGAAGGGAAATCCAATAAGTTGGGGTCTTCACTCGGTCACTTCCCGATCCAAAACCACCCGAGTGGACTACTCAACTGCAGGCTACCCTCAAAAGGGATCCTCAAGAGACACAATCTCGTGCCACAGTTGGTCGCTCAACATGCTATCATAACCCCAACGGACCCACGGGTCGAAGTCGATCCCTCAACTCATAAAGAACACCCTGACGGGAACCAAACCGTCGGTGAACGGGACTGAAAACTGGCTCACAAGGCGATCATAAAGCTGATGCCCAACTCGCGGTCAAAAGTCCGAAACATCCAAAAGACTCTCACCGTTGTGTACCTACAACGTGGCATCACTGCCGTGCACCAACGGCGTGGCATCACTGCCGTGCACCAACAGTGTGGCATCACCACCGTGCACCAACGGTGTGGCATCACCACCGTGTATCAACGGTGTGGCATCATCACCGTGTATCAACGTGTGGCATCACCACCGGGTATCAACGGCGTGGCATCACCACCGTGTATCAACGGTGTGGTATCACCACCGTGCACCAACGGCGTGGCATCACCACCGTGCTCCAACGGTGTGGCATCACCACCGTGTATCAACGGCGTGGCATCACCACCGTGTATCAAGGCCTCAGATCCTCACAGTACTATACCCAACACTACCTCGAAATCCCGGAGCTGAGAAAGAGCCAAAAGATCAACAGGCAAAAACCAGGGCCCTAACTGCACTGGGCAGGACCAACAACACTCATCTATGTGCAACACGTGATCAGGTATCTGAACCTCACGAGCACAAGCTAAGGGTCCTATCTCTAGCCCATACAACAAAGCAAATGCCCTACAGAAGAAATGAATGCGATGCTCCGGTAACAAATAACGCTCAAGTGCGTGAAGGGGAGATAAGATTAGTATCTGCCACCACGTGGCTAGCTGCCCCCGAATCCTCATCCTGTGCGACATAGACGCTCTCGCTCGGGGGTGGTCGTTCGTCGGACAAGCCGCGAAGAAGTGGCCCTAACTATCTGGCCACAACCTGTCGAAGCTCCGCCTGTCTGGAAGAGCGGAGGAGGAGGAGCCGAAGCTGCCAACGCGACTGATGACTCCGCTTTAGGACAAGACCATGATCTGTGTCCTGCCTGTGGTCACATTGCGGCGCAAAAATGCGGCCCCACCACCAAGGACACAGTCATCCCGCTGCTGCTGCGGACACATCGGCTGCGGAGAACCTCCTGGTCTCTGTCTCCCCTGAGACTCACGACCCTCAGACTGGGATCGTGGCGGCCCCGGGGGCTCGATCTACTCGACTGTCCAAACTCAGGCGGCACTGGATGCCTCTCCCCGGAGCTGGTCCCTGGCGCTCCGTCTATCTCTGACATGATCACTGATCCTCGGTCAATCCGCTAAGCATGCCCAATTGCTGCATCTAACGTCGGCACCCGCCGAGAATACCCCAGTGATAGATATTCCGATGCAGTCCTTTCTCAGCTAGCTCAACCTCCTGGGCCTCATCCAGGCGACAGCGGGTACACGGCTCAACATCGCAAAACTCGCGAACATACTCCAAAAGAGGTCGACTCCCCTGCTGCAGGAGTTTAAGATCCCCTTCCAGTTTCTGCTTACACTGACAGGAAGGAAGGCCCCGAGCCGCAAAGCACGAAACTGGTTCCAAGCCAACACCTGCGCTCCCGGTAGTCCAACAGGATGAACTCGACGCCATCAAATCTTGGCGTCCTGTCAGATCATCTCAATCCCACTAAAATAACCACCCGGTAACTCGGCCGGAGGTGAAAATCGCCTCAACAGGCCAAACCTTCGCCACACACTAGGCGGCATCGCCACTCATTGGGCGTCATCGCCACTCACTGGGCGGCATCGCCCCTCACTGGGCGGCATCGCCTCTGGTGGCTCGGCCAGTGGAAAGTATCCTCCTGGTAATTCGGCCAGGGAAAAAAAAATGTCCTCCTGGTAACTCGGCCAGGGCATGTGCCCACCTGGTAACTCGGCCAGGGGCAATGCATCCATCTGGTCGCTCGGCCAGTGGAAAGTATCCTCCTGGTAACTCGGCCAGGGCAAAACGTCCTCCTGGTAACTCGGCCAATGATAATTATCCATCTGGTAACTCAGCTAGTGATAATTATCCATCTGGTAACTCGGCCAGTGATAATTATCCATCTGGTAACTCGGCCAGTGATAATTATCCATCTGGTAACTCGGCCAGTGATAATTATCCATCTGGTAACTCGGCCAGTGATAATTATCCATCTGGTAACTCGGCCAGTGATAATTATCCATCTGGTAACTCGGCCAGGGAAAACGCCCTCCTGGTAACTCAGCCAGGGAAAACGCCCTCCCTGGTAACTCAGCCAGGGAAAATGCCTTCCTGGTAACTCAGCCAGGGAAAACGCTCTCCTGGTAACTCAGCCAGGGAAAACGCCCTCCTGGTAACTCAGCCAGGGAAAATGCCTTCCTGGTAACTCAGCCAGGGAAAACGCTCTCCTGGTAACTCAGCCAGGGGAAAACGCCCTCCTGGTAACTCAGCCAGGGAAAATGCCCTCCTGGTAACTCAGCCAGGGAAAACGCTCTCCTGGTAACTCAGCCAGGGAAAACGCTCTCCTGGTAACTCAGCCAGAGAAAATGCCCTCCTGGTAACTCAGCCAGGGAAAACGCCCTCCTGGTAACTCAGCCAGGGAAAATGCTCTCCTGGTAACTCAGCCAGGGAAAACGCTCTCCTGGTAACTCAGCCAGAGAAAATGCCTCCTGGTAACTCAGCCAGGGAAAACGCCCTCCTGGTAACTCAGCCAGGGAAAATACCCTCCTGGTAACTCAGCCAGGGAAAACGCCCTCCTGGTAACTCGGCCAGGGAAAATGCCCTCCTGGTAACTCGGCCAGGGAAAACGCCCTCCTGGTAACTCAGCCAGGGAAAATGCCCTCTCCTGGTAACTCAGCCAGGGAAAATGCTTCCTGGTAACTCAGCCAGGGAAACGCTCTCCTGGTAACTCAGCCAGGGAAAACGCCCTCCTGGTAACTCAGCCAGGGAAAATGCCCTCCTGGTAACTCAGCCAGGGGAAAACGCTCTCCTGGTAACTCAGCCAGGGAAATGCTCTCCTGGTAACTCAGCCAGAGAACCTGCCCTCCCTGGTAACTCAGCCAGGGAAAACGCCCTCCTGGTAACTCAGCCAGGGAAAACGCTCTCCTGGTAACTCAGCCAGGGAAAACGCCCTCCTGGTAACTCAGCCAGGGCGGGGTGTGTCCTTTTCACAACACGACGTCTCAGGGGTATCGCAACCCACTGCACAACTACAAACGTCAGGACACAACAACCATACGACCCAATCCAGCGAAAGTCTAAGACATGTCATCCATTCCATAGCATTATGTTGTCTGCAACCAACATAATGGATTAGGAGAATAAACATGCCAAACTCTCATCCCGTCTCTTGGGAGAGGTCAAAACTCAATCAGGACTCTCGCTAAAAGTCACGACTCTCACGTAGTCATCCTAATGTCCAACCGCAAGCCTAGGGTTTCTAAGTCCATCACGACCTACAACCTAGGCTCTGATACCACTCTAATCTGTCACGCCCCGGGGTCGAAACTGCGACCCGGGCTCACTAACAGATCCGCCATCTGTACGGAAACTGCCGTACAGACGAAGCGTCTAACCTGCAGAAAGAATCAACTACAGAGATACAGATATCAGAGCTGAAAGTAAGCTACTAAGAACTGAAAACCAAACACTGTACAACTGAGAATAATACAATATCCATCTCCCAAATACGATCGTATACAAAGTCCTCTGATACAAAACTCAAAAGGGAGATATCTCCAATAAGGTACATCAGTGTACAAGCTCTCTACAAAAAATATCCTCACTACATCAGTCTCTCAAACTGTAAAATAAAGTACAACTCTATACCTCACAACAAAGGTCTCTCAACAGAGGAAAAGAAGTAAACTAATCTACTGAAGCTCTCCTCTGAAGGGGTACCGCTACACTCCAACGACGGGTAGGGAACTAGCTCGCGACTCCCTCGCCTCGGTCAGAAGGATCAGCAACTGGAGCAACAGGAACAGGAGAAGAAGTTCCTGGGGAAAAAGACACCACGACGGGTGTGAGAACTACTTCCCACAGTAGTTCTCAGTGGGTGCCGTCAACAAGCCCAACGGTCTGCCCACCAAGTCTACTAGAGGCCAAAGATAACAATGCAATGAAATCTGAACAAGAAAAGCTGGAGCTACTCTACAGCTACCATGCCTCTATCTAGATACTCAAAAAGTGGAACAGATGAAAGTAAAAGAGACCACTCGCACCCAAGGTGCTCAATAGACCCAATCGAACTGACTGCCTCATAGGGTCCAGTCAAGCCTGCGCCTGTCGACTAGGAACGCGCCTGCCCACTACCACACATCCCATGAGGACGGGATTTACGTGGGGCGTCCTGCTCGACTAACTCACCCCTCGCGCAAAACTGCCTCAACAGGCCCATCGTATCCACAGCGGCATCTCAGGGACGCGACTCCAACTGAGGAAAACGGCGCGGCAAAGAGTATCACAAATTGGCATAAGCAGGCTATAGTCAAAAACCACGCTCACTCTCAGAACGGTAGGGCTCAAGATCCCCAAATACCTCGCACAACAGTCGGAGCACTCTCGACGACTCAGCTGCTCGGCTAACTCGAAACACGAGACACTAGCCTCTCCAACAGCTCGCAGCACAAGGCTCACTGGCTGGAGATACTCCACAGCCAGGAACGACCCACAACTCAGGGTAACAAAACAGGTCGGACAACACTCAACGACCTGGGACCACCGTCAACCCCAACGGTTCCCAACAACACTGACCGGAAGATACTCGACGGCCCGGGACTGCCGTCTGCGCAACGGCTCCCTCCACGACGGCACAACAGGGAAACAAGACCTCCCGGGACTACCGTTTACCCAAACGGCTCCCGGCACAGATAAGCAACCCAGTACAACTACCAGACTCCACTCTGCTCCCAGGCAAGAGTGTAAAAGCATCCCACACTAAAAGCAAGTCCCGACCTCTCGGCCCACTACCCGGGCGAGAAAACACTATGTCCAGGGATGAAGGAACAGTGTGGATGTCTAAGCATAAATAACCCTAGCCCAAGTGAGGGTTTTCTACTAGTCTGGTTACACATACAACATATGACGGGGGTGCTAGGTCAAGTTCCAAGATAACTACTTTAACAGATAATAAAGGGATAGCCATTCCAACAATCTAGCATGCTACACAAGAAATAAACTATCATGCATAGTCCTACATCAATAGAATTAATGTACATTCCATAAAACTTGGAGATAAGGCCACCCACCTCGATTTGCCACCAATTGCTCGTAGACACTTGCAATTGGCCTCCACGCGATCCGCACGCAAAACGATGTCCGCTGCCGGAGTCCGCACGCAAAACGGAGCACGGTGCCGGAATCCGCACGCAAAACGGAGTCCGCACGCAAAACGGTGCACGGTGCCGGAGTCCGCACGCAAAACGGTGCACGGTGCCAGGATCCGCACGCAAAACGGAGTCCGCACGCAAAACGGTGCACGGTGCCGGAGTCCGCACGCAAAACGGTGCACGGTGCCAGGATCCGCACGCAAAACGGAGTCCGCACGCAAAACGGTGCACGGTGCCGGAGTCCGCACGCAAAACGGTGCACGGTGCCAGGATCCGCACGCAAAACGGAGTCCGCACGCAAAACGGTGCACGGTGCCGGAGTCCGCACGCAAAACGGTGCACGGTGCCAGGATCCGCACGCAAAACGGAGTCCGCACGCAAAACGGTTCACGGTGCCGGAGTCCGCACGCAAAACGGTGCACGGTGCCAAACACAGAAAGGAGCAAGAGGGTCAGTTACAGTCTAAAAGATCGCCCCAAAAACTGTACAAAAATACAGTAAAACCAACACACGGGACCTACCCGACTGCACCGTCGTTGCCGAAACGCTCCCAACGGAACCTCGCGCACGCTCCACGAGGTCCACAACGCACCGCCGCACCACCCACAAATCCCCTCCTCACTCCCTCTCCCGCTCGGTTGAAGAAGGAAGAAAAGAAAATGGAGGAGAAAAGGCTTGCGGGGGGAGAAGGGAGAAGAAGAAGAAAAGGGGGAGGAGGAGTGGTCCACGGCCCGGTCCACGGGCATGGTCCACGGCGCCAACCAATAGGAGGCTCCAACCGGCCGGTTCACGGGGCTGGGCGCGTGCGCCGGGTCCACCACGCGCCCAGCGCGCCACGTGGCGCGCGGTAACGCGCCCGCCACACGGGCGCGTTACACCGCGCCCGCGCCAGGCGCGGGACACGCGCCCGTTACACGGGCGCGCGTGCCCCCGCGCCCGCGCGGGGCCAACGGGGGCCCGCCACGTGGCGGCCCCCCCCGCGCGTCCCGTGCAGATGGCGTCAGCGCCCCGTCCCGTCCGCACGCCGCCTCGAACCGCGCGCCTTGACCCGCACGCCGCATTCGCCTCGGGATCCGTGCCACGCGCACACCTCGATAAACGTGCCGTTTTGCCTCGAAAAACGCGCACTTCATCCGGGCTCCAAATCCAACAAATAAATAGTCCATTCTTAGCGATTTCGCGCGCTGAATCCAAAAACGATGTCCAATTCTCCAAATTCTCACCCAAAAATTGCCGAATGCCCACTCGATCCGATTTTCGCGCCGGGTCCATTTTTAAAGTCCGATTTGCCCAATTCCAACTCTAAAAATTCCCGAAGGCAACCGGAGAGGTAAACTTTTATCCGGACTTCACCCGGAGTCTAATTTTGACATCTGAATCGCGCGAAAACACTTCTAAACACCCGACGGGTCCTCCAACTTCCCACGGGGTCTCAATTTAAGCCCGAAGTCCACCACTTGTGTCCAAATTGCGCGCAACCCACGCAGGCCTCCAGTGATGCAAGCAAATCCCAATTGCATCACAAATCCATTTCTGGGCCCCCAACACGCGCACCAACACCCCCAACGGCGACCGAAAGCTGCCCAACAACCGCAACCCTACGCGGGGGATTCCGGGACCTCACACGAGCGACACAGACCGCCTGACTAACAAGAAGGAGAAAAGGAATAACATGGTTTCTCCTAAGTCAAGTTCCAATATGTAGTGCAGCAGTAAAAGATGGCCTAACTACGTGTCCATACAAGCATGCTTTTGTCCTCAAGGAAGAATAAAGAAAATGAACCTCATGCCAAAATTATCAATGACTATACCTGTCCATAATCCTCGATCCATAATCGCTCCTCAGAGTAGAACCTGCAGATAACTACATAATCCTATCCCATTGCATAAACCAGCCTCATAAAAGGTTATGTGCTAACCTGGCATGATAATTAATCATATAGGGTAACCTTGCCTTAGGTAAGCTTCCACTAATCATCAACATGAATATTCGAGTAATACAATTGTCATAATATGAATAATTAACTTACAATTCCCATAAAATCAACATTGTTAAGCTTACCAATCAATCCCAGGTATTGTACCCTACACCTGCATGCAATTCTAACATATAGAATTAGAGAACCGTCCACCGGTTCTCAGAACAAGGCACCCACCTGAAACGCATTCCGCAGGCAAAGCCGAAGTCGGTGAAGTACGCAGCCACACGAAATCCAAAATCTGCCGAATCCGCTCCCTCGGTAAATAGTCGCACAAACCACTGTTCCAACAAACAACATCAAAGCCGAGAATCAATTACATCATAACCAAAACTCTCAAAAACAGCATATGTTGTTTTTGTACCAACCAGCAGAGAGAAGAGCCTTTTCACCTGTATACAGACCTCCAAAAATTCCAAAAAATCACGGTTGCGATCCTCGCGACGAGTAGCCCTAAATCGACTATTTAAACGCCCCGTTCTGATACCTGTAGGCCAAGAAACAATTCGGACAACGTTGGAAGCCATTCCCTCAAGAACACAGTTCTGCTGAAAAAAATAGCAGTAAATAATCTTAATTCTCACCCTCGAAATGACCTCATAAAAATCCAATAAAAACACGGGTACGTTCCACACGAAGAGTAATATCAATCGAGTCTTTAATCTCCTCATTCCGATGCACGAGCGCAGAGATAAAAATCCGACAAGCCTCCGCTGTCCAAAAATCCACCAGCAAAATAGTGGCTCAGAGATGCCTCAGGAACTGTGCCAAAAACTCGAAATACGGAGAAGTGATCAACACGAAAAACGAAGCCTTACCTCTTGTGAACGCGCTTCCGCAAAAATCGTCGAAAACGATGGTCTGAGTAAGCCAAGGGAGCCTGCGCACCAAACGCCACGAAGGGGATCACCGGTGAAGGAAAGTCGCACTGCGCCGAAATGCCGCATACCTCGAAGTGCGTGCCACCAAAATTCCCAAACTTCTCCACGAGATGCTCCACAGGAAGATGAACAACTTTGCTTAAGGTTGAAAAGATAGGGGAGCTCGGGAAAAGCCTCAACCGCAGGCCAAAGGGAAGGTATTTATAGCCAAAACAACAATTGAACAAATTGAAGAAATCCCCATTGGGTCCCCACTTTCGGCGCGCCCGACAGGTTTCGGGCGCGCACAGTGCGCCGCTCCGCCTGCACCCGAATCCGCCGATCTGCCACGTCGCCCCCGACAACACGGACAGCAACCCCCCCCCCCAACTCAGTACCCACGCTGCGCCGGTGGCGCGTCCACAGGCGGGTGGTTGGCGCCCAGCCAACCACGCTTGCCACGTGGCCGCCCACGCGGGTTCCCCGCCGTCAATGCCTCGGGAACCGTGGCCCACTGTGCGCCTGCCCGCGGTACGGCCCCTGCCCTGGGCACTGCTTCCGCTCTTGCGGGACGGCGCACAACACCGCTCCAACCACAAGCTGCCACGTGTCCTCCGCCGGTCACTCCCGGGCCGCCGCGCGTCCCTCCCCCGGTGCACGCCTGCCCGCG
>CM055067.1:24972902-25090583 GCA_029204045.2 Tillandsia leiboldiana
GGTTCTCCCCCTTTGTGGTACGATCATCATTTTCCGTTCTCCCCCATTTTTTCCCATTTTCGTTTCGTTGTCCTCTCTTGATGATCTCATCTCCGTATTTCTCTTCTCCCCTTTTTGTCACAAATTGTCAAACAGTGAACATACTAGACAAAAGGAAATCACTAACAACATTAGTTCATAGAGAAAGAGAGATAAAAGCTCAGTTCCGGTATATAACAAAAATGCAGATTGCGTACCGGTACCAGAAGGCAAAAAATCAAATAATTTCTTGAAACAAATCCAGATTTTAGAATCTTTTCAAATACCGATTTGTATTCCATCAAGAAAACAATTTAAGTGCTTTAAACAATGAATTCACACAGATGTCATTCAATCCAATTAATTTCACAAAATTAAAAAGATTTACTCCAAAAATCATGAAAAAATAAAGTAAAACATTATAAACGTTTTTCATGTTATATTCATCAAACACAAGTCATCAAAAATAATCTTGAGATCCAAAGTCTATCAAGATGTAACGGATGTACAAAGATGACTTACAGAGATTTCCAAATGACATCAATTTGATTTCTTACCCTTTCAAATTTGAGATAAGCACTAAAATACCTAAGGGTGGCTCTTTGAGCATCTTTCAACTATCCCACCTTATACCAACCAGGAGATTGTTCAAAATAAGAGTTTTGCATATAAATCTCCAAATGCTTCAACTAAAGATTTTCTCATAAAATACTATCAAGCATCCATAACATGTGGTAGCTTCACACACAAACCGGACGACCGGGGTGGCAGCTCTTTCCAACATGTGGTGGTAGTTTTCACACTCCTTTCGGATGTAACTCTTTCCACATCTTTTGCAAATTCATTTCAATACCCTTGTAAGAATGCAATCTCTTACGTGAAAGAATTAAATCCCAAATTTTAGTCTATCGGTTGTCTCACGTTTATCACAATGAATTCACACAACCGAGATAGATTAAGCATCTAAAGATCACACATGATTTCTAAAATTTGATGCTTATAATATCAAAAACTCCTATAATGAAGTATCTTCAAGATTATGATTATGGAGTAAAGTTGATAATCCAAATAAAATTAATTTGGAGTGAATAAAGTGAAGCCCTTTTTATTCAATGCACTTGTTCAGTAAAAACCCTTTTGTTCAAAAACAAAGTATAAAAACGAAGAGCATTGAAAAACATGTAATGCAAAGATTAAGAAAAATATGAAGGGAAAACCAATCAAAGCATTACATACAGTCATAAGCTATTTAGAACTTAAGACAAGGAAAGATATCACCTTTCCGAATCCAAAATCGCTGGATTTTGGGTTGTCTTGATTCGTTGTGGCCGGGGGTTGTCCGCTTTGACTGTTGATCCACCTTAGGTCTTTGCCTCGCAGTGATCCACTTGTATGATTGATGTTGTGGCTCGGACCTTTGGTGGGTTGAGTGAACTCCTTTGACTTGATGTGTCTTTTGATTCCGTTGAGTTCGCTCCGTAGATGAAGTTGCCGAAGGATTCTTCTTTCTCTTTTTCGGGCAATTCTTCACCAAATGTCCTTCAAGTCCACATAAGTGACAAGTTCTTCCTTTCAATTTCATGTGGAACTTGAAGCATGCACAGTTTGGTCCTTTTTGAATCCCAAACCAACCTTGCTTGTTTGACCTAATCCGGACATACATCAAGTTTCTTGGAACGGTTGAAACCTTTGTATGTCGGATTTAAGTTGATGAACTTGCTTGGTCAAAGCTTGGTTGGTGACATGAATTTCCTCAAACTGTTTTTCTAGAAAATCAATCTTGTTATATATGAATTAGCGTTTGTCTCCGATTGATTTATCTTTTCTTGGAGGATTTTATTATTATCCAATAAAAGCTCTCGTTCCTCCTCGAGATCATGAAGTTTATCTTTAAAGCATGATTCTCGTCTTGATCTCAAGTCGTTGCTTCCTCAACTTCTTGATATGTTTGGCCATCTTCTTAGATTCCGCAAGAAGTTGTTGATATGCCTCAACGAGTTCTTCCTCGTCCGACTCCCCCTCACTTGATGACTCTCCGCCGGTTGTTGATGTTTCATACAAAATCAAAGGAGTAGAGTCAGTGACTAAAGATGATAAACAATTATTAGAAGAGGGAAAATGAGAGGCATGAGAAGCAACGATTTTTTCCTCTTTACTTGAGGTCGATTCATTAGAAGTAGAATCGTCCCAAGTTTTCGCTTGCAAAGCCTTCTTTTTATATGATTTCGGAGAAGGACAATCCGTTGAAAAATGGCCGTAGCCTTTGCATCGATAGCATTGGATTTCCCCTTCGAAATCATCTTTTTCTTTTTCTTTAGAAGGTTTTGCAAAGCTTTTGAGGTTAGAGGATTTAGAACCCGATGATCCTTTAGAAGGTTTCGTGGATGAAGATCCATCGGTTCGATTCTTCCAAAATTTCCGACGAAATTTCTTTGTGATCCGCGCCAATTGTTCTTCAAAATCGGCAAAAGAGATTTCATCGTCGGAACTTGATTCGCTATCTTCTTCCTTTGTTGATTTGAATGCAATACCTGTAAGCTTAGAAGAAGACTTGGAAGAAACTTGATTAGTAGGAAAAGTCATTTCATAAGTTTGCAAAGCACCTACTAATTCCTCTACACTCATCTCATCCGGATGACTAACGGTTTCAATGGCGGTAACCTTTGCCCTAAACCGTTCCGGAAGAGTCCGAAGTATCTTTCTTACAATTTTCGACTCCGGGATCTTTTCTCCTAAATTAGCACATGTATTATTACATCTTGAAGTCTAGTGTAATAATCTGTAAACAATTCATGCTCTTCCATATGAATAGAGTCAAATTGACTTGTAAGCATCTGGAGCTTTTGAATTTTTACAAGATTAGTACCCTCATGTGTAATTTTGAGAATATCCCAAATTTCCTTCGCGGTTTCACACGCGGAAATTCTTGTGAACTCAGTCGAGGAAAGAGAATTAAATAAAGCGTTCATACCTTTCCCATTGTAAGAAGATCTTTCAAATTCCTCTTTGGACCA
Source organism: Tillandsia leiboldiana (assembly GCA_029204045.2). Lineage (NCBI taxonomy): Eukaryota > Viridiplantae > Streptophyta > Magnoliopsida > Poales > Bromeliaceae > Tillandsia > Tillandsia leiboldiana. The sequence goes on from CM055067.1 coordinate 24,975,935, forward strand.
TCTAGAGCGAGGTTTTGGGGTAGTAGAATTTCCTACTTCCTCAACAGGATGCACCCAACCGTATTCCACGGATTGCCATACCGCTCATCAATTGCGATGAGAAAAGCTCTCATCCGCACTTTCCAATAAGCATAATTAGTCCCATCAAAAAGAGGAGGTCTATAAATATTACCACTTTCACCCATCATGATAGATAAACCTAAAACCCGCTCTGATACCAATTGTAGGTTTTTAAATCCACAAGGATCTAAATAGGTACTATCAAACAACTAGAGGGGGGGTGAATAGGTGTAATACTTAAAAACCAATCTCAGTGCAAAATAAAAACCAATGCGGAAAATAAAAACAGCACACCGAGATTTACGTGGAAACTCCAATCCAGGAGAAAAACCACGGGACCAACACGCAATAACAATCCACTAAGAATAGAAGAATAACAAGGTGATTACCGACTCCACGGACTCAACCCCTCCTTCAGCTTCTTCGGACCTTGCGCTGACCGGTTGGATATCCACGCAATAACAATCCCTAAGAAAAGAAGAATAACAAGGTGATTACCGTCTCCACGGATTTAACCCTCCTTCAATTTCTTGGACCTCGCGCTCCACCGTTTTGCACGTCCACTGCACACGTTCGAATCCACGAACGCCACTCGAATCCACGAGCACACGTTTCGAATCCACGAAACGCCTTTAGCACACCGAATCCACGATGCCACGTCGAATCCACGACGCAAACTCAGTCGATAAGAATATTGACTTCGATGGTGATCCTTTGCTTAGATTCTCATGAGGACCGTAGAAGAAATCTCTAAGCAAAGATTAGATCAATTCGACAAAAGATATGTTCTTGAAAGAACCGTCGAATTGACCTAAAAGAGGCTATAAAGAAGAACGATAAAAACCTCGCCTCTAGGGTTGCTCTCAAGAGTTTTATAAAAAGATCGGCCGTAGCTCCCACGTTTTTGAGAAACCCTAAGTGTCTATTTATAGTTTAGAAACCTTTGGAAAGAGATAAGAATCAAAAACATACCTTATCTGGAAATTTTACGGACGGCGATCCGGATCGGATTTACTGCGATCTGGATCGTCGTAACGAGATTGACGATTCCAGAAATACCATGGTTCGGGATCCGGATCGCATTGCCCGATCCGGATCGTTCATACAAATCAGAAAACTTAACATTCGGGATCCGGATCGGAAATTGCATGAATCCGGATCGAAGTCTTGTATGAAGCAACAACCTTCGGGATCCGGATCGTTGGCTCTGATCCGGATCCTGAACTTGTCCGAACACCAGTTTTTGATTATTATGACAATAAAAGTTCATCCAAGTGTTTCTACACTATAAGAAAGAATTCGGATCACCACAATTATTTAGTTAAACATACCTGATCCTCTTGAATACTTTCTTCTTGAGATTGATGTAACTGATCCACAATTCTTCAACTTCAATCTTCAAGACTGAAGACACTGAGTGTCAACTTGAGCTCTTGTTGAATCTTCTCTAAGTCTTTGAATGCTGATTGACAATTTGATCCCTTTAAGACTCCGACTCAACTCACTGACTAGACTCACGAAATATGCCAATACCAAAAAGCCGTAACAATCTCCCACTTTGGCAATTTCGTGACAAAACCCAAAAGTACGTAAAAGCGCTCAAGTCACTCATCTTAAACCAAAAAGTCGAAACTCAATGTCATCACCAAAACATTGATTTTCTTTGCGTGAAAGATCCAATAAATACAAAATTACATTTGAACCAAAGAGTCCTAGAACATACTCTATGACTTAGGACTTGGAGTCTTAAAGTGATGTAATTCCTGCAAAACAAAACTCCAAACGAAATCAAACGTTGGTCGTTAGAAATTAGAATCCTGCATTTGATCCGTCTTCCTTTTGGTTCTTTTGTTTTTCGGCTCTTTCAACTTTTCTTTGTCTCCCCCTATCTTTAGCATCTCTGTTCTCCCCCTTTGTGGTACGATCATCATTTTCCGTTCTCCCCCATTTTTCCATTTTCGTTTTGTTTGTCCTCTCTTGATGATCTCATTTCCGTCATTTCTCTTCTCCCCCTTTTTGTCACAAATTGTCAAACAGTGAACATACTAGACAAAAAGAAATCACTAACAACATCAGTTCAAAGAGAACGAGAGATAAAAGCTCAGTTCCGATATATAACAAAAAATGCAGATTGCGTACCGGTACCAGAAGGCAAAAAAAACAAATAATTCCTTGAAACAAATCCAAATTTTAGAATCTTTTCAAATACCGATTTGTATTCCATCAAGAAAACAATTTAAGTGCTTTAACCAATGAATTAACAAGATGTCATTCAATCCAATTAATTTCACAAGAATTAAAAAGATTTACTCCGAAATCATGAAAAATAAAGGTAAAACATTATAAACCGTTTTTCATGTTATATTCATCAAACACAAGTCATCAAAAATAATCTTGAGATCCAAAGTCTATCAAGATGTAACGGATGTACAAAGATGACTTACAGAGATTTCCAAATGACATTAATTTGATTTCTTACCCTTTCAAATTTGAGATAAGCACTAAAATACCTAAGGGTGGCTCTTTGAGCATCTTTCAACTATCCCACCTTATACCAACCAGGAGATTATCCAAAATATAAGAGCTTTGCATATAAATCTCCAAATGCTTCAACTAAAGATTTTCTCATAAAATACTATCAAGCATCCATAACATGTGGTAGCTTCACACACAAACCAGACGACCGGGGTGGCAGCTCTTTCCTACATGTGGTGGTAGTTTTCACACTCCTTTCGGATGCAACTCTTTCCACATCTTTTAAAATTCACTTATTTACCCTTGTAAGAATGCAATCTCTTACGTGAAAGAATTAAATCCCAAATTTTAGTCTAGCGGTTGTCTCATGTTTATCACAATGAATTCACACAACCGAGATAGATTAAGCATCTAAAGATCACACATGATTTCTAAAATTTGATGCTTATAATATCAAAAACTCCTATAATGAAGTATCTTCAAGATTATGATTATGGAGTAAAGTTGATAATCCATATAAAATTAATTTGGAGTGAATAAAGGTGAAGCCCTTTTTATTCAATGCACTTGTTCAGTAGAAACCCTTTTGTTCAAAAACAAAGTATAAAAACGAAGAGCATTGAAAAACATGTAATGGAAAGATTAAGAAAGATATGAAGGGAAAACCAATCAAAGCATTACATACAGTCATAAGCTATTTAGAACTTAAGACAAGGAAAGATATCACCTTTCCGAATCCAAAATCGCTGGATTTTGGGTTGTCTTGATTCGTTGTGACCGGGGGTTGTCCGCTTTGACTGTTGGTCCACCTTAGGTCTTTGCCTCGCAATGATCCACTTGTATGATTGATGTTGTGGCTCGGACCTTTGGTGGGTTGAGTGAACTCCTTTAACTTGATGTGTTTTTTGATTCCGTTGAGTTCGCTCCGTAGATGAAGTTGCCGAAGGATTTTTCTTTCTCTTTTTCGGGCAATTCTTCACCAAATGTCCTTCAAGTCCACATAAGTGACACGTTCTTCCTTTCAATTTCATTGTGGAACTTGAAGCATGCACAGTTTGGTCCTTTTTGAATCCCAAACCAACCTTGCTTGTTTGACCTAATCCGGACATACAAACATGTTTCTTCGAACCGGTTGAAATCCTTTGTATGTCGGATTTAAGTTGATGGACTTGCTTGGTCAAAGCTTGATTGGTGACATGAATATCCTCAAACTGTTTTTCTAGAAAACCAATCTTGTCCATATATGATTTAGCGTTTGTCTCCGATTGGTTTCGCTCTTCTTGGAGGATTTTATTGTTTTCCAATAAACGTTCTCGTTCCTCCTCGAGATCATGAAGTTTTATCTTTAAAGCATGATTCTCGTCTTGATCTTCAAGTCGTTGCTTTCTTAACTTCTTGATATGTTTGGCCATCTTCTTAGATTCTGCAAGAAGTTGTTGATATGCCTCAATGAGTTCTTCCTCGTCCGACTCCCCCTCACTTGATGACTCTCCGCCGGTTGTTGATGTTTCATACAAAATCAAAGGAGTAGAGTCAGTGACTAAAGATGATAAACAATTATTAGAAGAGGGAAAATGAGAGGCATGAGAAGCAACGATTTTTTCCTCTTTACTTGAGGTCGATTCATTAGAAGTAGAATCGTCCCAAGTTTTTGCTTGCAAAGCCCTCTTTTTATATGATTTCGGAGAAGGACAATCCGTTGAAAAATGGCCGTAGCCTTTGCATCGATAGCATTGGATTTCCCCTTCGAAATTATCTTTCTCTTTTTCTTTAGAGGGTTTTGCAAAGCTTTTGAGGTTAGAGGATTTAGAACCCGATGATCCTTTAGAAGGTTTCGTGGATGAAGATCCATCGGTTCGATTCTTCCAAAATTTCCGACGAAATTTCTTTACGATCCGCGCCAATTGTTCTTCAAATTCAGCAAAAGAGATTCATCGTCGGAACTCGATTCGCTATCTTCTTCCTTTGTTGATTTGAATGCAATACCTGTAAGCTTAGAAGAAGACTTGGAAGAACCTTGATTAGTAGGAAAAGTCATTTCATAAGTTTGCAAAGCACCTACTAATTCCTCTACACTCATCTCATCCGGATGACTAACGGTTTCAATGGCGGTAACCTTTGCCCTAAACCGTTCCGGAAGAGTCCGAAGTATCTTTCTTACAATTTTCGACTCCGGGATCTTTTCTCCTAAATTAGCACATGTATTAATTACATCTTGAAGTCTAGTGTAATAATCTGTAAACAATTCATGCTCTTCCATATGAATAGAGTCAAATTGACTTGTAAGCATCTGGAGCTTTTGAATTTTTACAAGATTAGTACCCTCATGTGTAATTTTGAGAATATCCCAAATTTCCTTCGCGGTTTCACACGCGGAAATTCTTGTAAATTCAGTCGAGGAAAGAGAATTAAATAAAGCGTTCATACCTTTCCCATTGTAAGAAGATCTTTCAAATTCCTCTTTGGACCATCTAGAGCGAGGTTTTGGGGTAGTAGAATTTCCTACTTCCTCAACAGGATGCACCCAACCGCATTCCACGGATTGCCATACTCGCTCATCAATTGCGATGAGAAAAGCTCTCATCCGCACTTTCCAATAAGCATAATTAGTCCCATCAAAAAGAGGAGGTCTATAAATAGTACCACTTTCACCCATCATGATAGATAAACCTAAAACCCTCTCTGATACCAATTGTAGAGTTTTGAATCCCAAAGGATCTAAATAGGTACTATCAAACAACTAGAGGGGGGGTGAATAGGTGTAATACTTAAAAACTCACTCTCAGTGCAAAATAAAAACTAATGCGAAAAATAAAAACAGCACACCGAGATATACGTGGAAACTCCAATCCAGGAGAAAAACCACGGGACCAACACGCAATAACAATCCACTAAGAATAGAAGAATAACAAGGTGATTACCGACTCCACGGACTCAAACCCCTCCTTCAGCTTCTTCGGACCTTGCGCTGACCGGTTGGATATCCACGCAATAACAATCCCTAAGAAAAGAAGAATAACAAGGTGATTACCGTCTCCACGGATTTAACCCCTCCTTCAATTTCTTGGACCTCGCGCTCCACCGTTTTGCACGTCCACTGCACACGTTCGAATCCACGAACGCCACTCGAATCCACGAGCACACGTTTCGAATCCACGAAACGCCTTTGGCACACCGAATCCACGATGCCACGTCGAATCCACGACGCAAACTCAGTCGATAAGAATATTGACTTCGATGGTGATCCTTTGCTTAGATTCTCAATGAGGAACCGTAGAAGAAATCTCTAAGCAAAGATTAGATCAATTCGACAAAAGATATGTTCTTCAAAGAACCGTCGAATTGACCTAAAAGAGGCTATAAAGAAGATCGATAAAAACCTCGCCTCTAGGGTTGCTCTCAAGAGTTTTATAAAAAGATCGGCCGTAGCTCCCATGTTTTTGAGAAACCCTAAGTGTCTATTTATAGTTTAGAAACCTTTGGAAAGAGATAAGAATCAAAAACATACCTTATCTGGAAATTTTACGGACGGCGATCCGGATCGGATTTACTGCGATCCGGATCGTCGTAACGAGATTGACGATTCCAGAAATACCATGGTTCGGGATCCGGATCGCATTGCCCGATCCGGATCGTTCATACAAATCAGAAAACTTAACATTCGGGATCCGGATCGGAAATTGCATGAATCCGGATCGAAGTCTTGTATGAAGCAACAACCTTCGGGATCCGGATCGTTGGCTCTGATCCGGATCCTGAACATGTCCGAGCACCAGTTTTTGATTATTATGATAATAAAAGTTCATCCAAGTGTTTCTACACTATAAGAAAGAATTCGGATCACCACAATTATTTAGTTAAACATACCTGATCCTCTTGAATACTTTCTTTTTGAGATTGATGTAACTGATCCACAATTCTTCAACTTCAATCTTCAAGACTCAAGACACTGAGTGTCAACTTGAGCTCTTGTTGAATCTTCTCTAAGTCTTTGAATGCTGATTGACAATTTGATCCCTTTAAGACTCCGACTCAACTCACTGACTAGACTCACGAAATATGCCAATACCAAAAAGCCGTAACAGGGTTTGGCATAGGTGGCGGATCTGTTGGCGAGCCCGGGTTGCAGTTTCGACCCCGGGGCGTGACATATTCTAACTTAAAAAAACTCCTCGCTATTTACACTGCAATGAGCAAATATGAATGAATAATTAAATAAATCACATGTAGAAAAATCTAATCTTGAAATCAAAATATTGGAGAAAAAAATAAAATTGAAAAAAAAATAAAATAATCGAGAGAACAATTAAATAAAATCCAGCAAAAATAAACAACAATATAATAAAGGAACAAACCCTAGAACAAATAAAAACAAAAGAAAAATGAAACCTATACAGAAATTCTATATGTGTATTTCTTCCTGATTCTAGGAGACTTCGCACGTTTCTTCTCTATATAAGTATAACAAAAAAAAAAATTAAAAAATGTTAAACAAATTAGTCAAATTTGGTTATAATTTTTTACAAAGGAAAAAAAATTAGAGAGATTAACTTTAAAATAAAATAAAATATAATTTATTTGATGTAAAATATTTAAATGGCTTTTTTAATGTAAAAAATTTATTGCAAATTTATCATGGGACACGTACGTCGTATAATTTGTTCAGCTGGAAGGAAAATAAAGGGTGAAACATATAGCGATTGTAGCGATTGTTATATAATGTTATTGATGATTAATGTAATGTAATTAAAATTTTAAAAAAAATAATCAAAAAAATAATTAAAGAAAATCCAACAAAAATAAAAAATAATGTGATAAAGAAAAAACATTATGATAAATCAAAATGAAAGAAAATTGAAACTCTTACAAAGATCTATCAAGATATTTCTCTTTGATCATCGCGGCCTCCGCATGCCTCTTCTCTGCATAATTATAATAAAAAAAAAAATCAAACAAATTAGTCAAATTTGATTGTAATTTCTCACAAAAAAAAAAAAATTAGAAAGAAAATACAATATGTATATTGCAAACTACAAACCAAATTCATGTCCTAATGTAAAAGAATTTTTCACCATTTACCTTACAATGATCAAATATGAATGAACAATTAGAGAAACACATATAGAAAATTTTAATTTTTGGATTAAAATATTAGAAAAAAAATTAAAATTGAAAGAAAAATAGAATAATCGAAGAAATAACTAAAGAAAACTATGTAAAAAATCTAATTCTGAGATAAATTAGAACGAAAAATTAAAATTGATGAAAAATAATTAAAGGAACAATTAGAGAAAACTATTTAGAAAAATTCAATTTTAGGATCAAAAGAGGGAGTAAAAAATTAAATTTTAAGAAAATAGTATAATTAAAAGGGATAAATATAGCAAACCTATATTTAGCAAAAATCAAAATTTGGGATAGGGAAGGAGGAGATAGGAAGGGATCCAAGAGAGGAGCACGGTTGAGAGAACATGTAGATAGAGGAGAGAGAGAGAAAGGAAAATAGAGGGACACGATGGGAGAAGGATCAAAAAAAAAAAGAACATGACATATGAGAGGTTGGAAAGATGAGGGGTTGGATGTAAAAAATAAAAGAGAAAGCAAACAACTCGTAATATGTATATATATATATATATATATATATAGTTCGGTTACTATGCTTGTACAAGCACTAAGCAATTGGTGCTTGTAAGTTTTCTACCGTTAGATCTAACCCTTTGATTAATTATACTCCTTAGATCGTATTATTCTACCAACCACCCACTAAATTCAAGGGGCCCACCATCATCCTAACCGCACATTCCTACATCCAAGGGTAAAAAACTCACAAGCACAAATAACTTGGTGCTCTTACAAGTATAGGAGCTCAATTATATATATATATATAACTATGAAGAATGCGCCGCGTCATCTAAAAACATGAGAATTAATATAAAAATATAGATTAGTATTTTTAGAACTAAAAATTATCTAGATAGTATCATTAAAATTATAAATTAATAAGTCTTCATTTGATATTTTCAAAGTCTTCGTCTGTATCTTGAACTTTACAAACAAAATAATTTAACATTAATAATTTTATATATGAATAGTAAATAAAATTTTATTTTTTTTAAAAAATAAAGACAGAGTTTATTTTTTTAAACAAAAACAGAGTTTATAGTAAATAATACTCATGATATTTTCTTTTTACGTCGAAGTTTTGCATGACTTGCCAAATTGTTGTTTGAAAATGTATTTAAATATTAGTTAATAAATTAATAATAAATTAAGAAAATAAAGTGAATCTTGGAATTAGGAGATAAAAGGGTGTACGATGGCCCAAACACACACCTAAGAGAGCGTAGCAAATGAGAAAATAACCAGGAAGAAAAAAGGAGTAGTAAATATCAATTTTCTGCATTCTTGAAAAACAAAGATACAATTTTTTTCCTCACAAATATAAAATCTCTGAACAAACCTTAGTCAGTTAGAGAGGAAAGCAATGAAGCTTCTCTTCATACATGTATAGGTGTATAATTATTTTTTATATATATAGACAACAGTTGAGAAGAAGCAAGATGTAGAGGGAGAAGAGTAAGAATCTCTTGTAGGACAGTCTAATTTCATGCCCATTCATTCATTCATTCATTCATTCATTATTCATACCTCTCTAAAATCGAGCAAGGGAGAAGAAGTAACATGTAGAGGGAATAGGGCAATTATTCCTCGGACTGTAGCCTCATGTGATGGACAATCATACCTCTCCGAAGCAAAGCAAGGAAGAACAGGAACTCCAAAGCAGAGCAATAAAGAATAGCAGCCATGGGAGAGAGCCCCCTCAGAGGGAGGGAGAAGCAAGGCTCGTACACCTAGACCTCTCTGCGAACCTTGTAGGCAACAACCATCGACAGTTTGTTGGCACTGTGGACCACAGCTTGCCACAGTTAGGAGAAGAGAAACCATCGACGAGTGAAGGGAGCGAGGCCATGGTTCGGCGTACCAGTGACAATCCTCTGAGCGACAACCATTCGCGGCTTGCGGGAGCCGCGGGGGGTGGGCGCGACCCAGATGTACGATGCTTGTACCTGCCACATGGCAACCAATCTCACCCGTAGGAGAGGGAAGGAAGGGAAACGAAGAGATCTACCGAGGCAAGAAAAGGAAACCCAGAAGAGAGAAGAGGCCAGCCGGGAGAGCGATGAAAGGGAAACGAAGCCATCTGCCGAGGCAAGGAGGCAACTTGCGGGAGCCGCGGGGGGTGGGCGCGAGCCGGAGGTACGATGCTTGTACCTGCCACATGCCAGCCGATCTCACCCGCAGGAGAGGGAAGGAAGGGAAACGAAGAGATCTACCGAGACAAGAAAGGGAAACCCAGAAGAGAGAAGAAGCCAGCGGGGAAAGTGAAGAAAGGGAAACGAAGCCATCTGCTTAGGCAAGGAGGCGGCTTGCGGGAGCCGTGGGGGGTGGGCGCGAGCCGGAGGTACGATGCTTGTACCTGCCACATGCTAGCCGATCTCACGGGCAGGAGAGGGAAGGAAGGAAAATGAAGAGATCTACAGAGGCAAGAAAGAAAAACCCAGAAGAGAGAAGATGCCAACGGGGAGAGTGAAGAAAGGAAAACGAAGCTATTTGCCGAGGCAAGGAGGCGAAACCCAGAAGAGCAGCCAGCAATCGACACGTGACCCTCAGCCAATTGGGTTGTACCTGCCGCATGCCAACCGATCTCACCCGCAGGAAAGGGAAGGAAGGGAAACGAAAAGATCTGCCGAGGCAAAAAAGGGAAATCCAAAAGAGAGAAGAGGGCAGCAGGGAGAACGAAGAAAGAGAAACGAAGCCATCTACCGAGGCAAGGAGGCGAAACGCGTAAGAGAAAGGAGGGCACCCGGAATCAACACGTCAGCCTGAAAGGCAGCCAGCTATCGACACGTCACCCTCAGCCAACTGGGAAATAAATATATGTATAGATTATTATGATAGATTTTTTTATTTATGAATAATCTACTATTTTAAAATAATTTAAAATAAAAATAAAATTGTATTTGATTTCTAATACTACTATTATAGTGAAAAATTAAAATTGTGTTTGGTTAATTTTATGAAATAGTAGAGAATAGTACAAAAAATGGTTGAATTTGAAATAAAATATAATTTAATAAAAATTTTAATATAAAAATAATTTATTATAGTAATAATTTATAAAACTAATTTAGTATATTATTTAAGTATAATTTATTATAATATTTAAATATAAATAATATATATTATTATATATAATGACTAATTTTATAAGAAAAATAATTTATTATAATATATAATAAATTATGCCAATATAATTTAATTTTAATTTAATTTATAATTTTAGTAAAATTTAGAATTAAATTTTGGAATAGTATTATTTCACAAAAGGGAGGAATAGTTTATCCTAAATATTCCAGAATAACCGAAAATAGCAAATTTTGATCGAGATAAAATATTTGGACAAAAAATAAACCGTTTGGCGGAATAGCGGGAATAACTTTCGCTTTATCTCCGAACCAAACGCAATCCTAGTTTATAAGTATAATTTTTAGGGCCTTTTTCTTATTTACCCCTAACTACTATTAAGAATTTTTAAATTTATTCACAAAATACCAAAATACCCCTATAAAAACCAATCCCATTAGTAATCTTAAGGAAAATAGAAATATTTCAAGAATTTTTTTAAAATTAATAAAAGTATTTTGATTCTCTAGGGGTTAATAAGATTGTTAAGGTCAAAATTATCGCCACGTGGAATGTGATGCGATCAAGTCAGAAGACGACACGTGGCGCAAACCATCGGCTGAAGATATCAGTCGATAGAAGAAACCGACGAAAGGTGCTCGTGTCTTGACCAAGACCGACTCCGGTTAGTTGTAAATCATCGGTTGTCTCGGCCGAACAACGACAAGAGACGGAATCAGGATCGGGAATCTATTGCTCGAGCCGAAAAGAAGCATTACGAACACAAAAGGAAAGATCCTGAAAAAGGTAGGCACGAGATTTCGGGCGCGGATCACGCAACTAACGAGATTGGCAAGCAGCGCCCTGCAATAATGAGCGTCGAGGATCACACCTCGGCGCGCTAATCCTGCGGATGAACGTAGACAGAAAGGAGCCACTGGCCAACCGAAAAGAATCAATTCAAAAGGAAGTGTTTCAGAGATACGCGATGATTCCCCATAAATTATAATATACACAACTGTATACGTGGTTCAGACAAGTATAAATAAGCGAAGCATCGAAGGAAAAGGGGGCCTGCAACCTCGTAAGTTCGTGACCACCCCTGCACTTCAATACCTTTCATATTTGCATCTATAGCTGTAATAACTCTGTTTCTTTTTAATTATTAATTAATTCCTAAATATTGACTTTTGGTTTTAAAGCTAGTTTTAGGTGGAAATTTCTTATCGTTAGTTCATATGGGACTTCGGGTTGCGATTACCGTATCGTAGTAGAGCTCGTTGAACGATGAACGACGATGCGATCGGATCGAAAATCTGACTTTCGGATCTTCCGGAATGAGGGATTCAATGTTAGCAGGTCCGAATTGATAAGTTCGGAATTTCTCGGGACCCGTTAAGCGTTATTGGTGCATCGAGATCCATGCTAGCAGTTATGGAACATTTCAGAGGATCGGCACGCTTATCGAGGAAGTCGGTGGAAAATCCCTCGTTGTTTTAATTATCGAATATTCGTACGTACAAGAGATTAAATAAAATATTAATAAAGATTTTAATATTCCTATTGCCGTATAACCCTAATTTTGGGGAAAATATCGCTTCCTCTTCTTTCTTCCTGGCTGTGCGTGCCGACGTTTGAGACCAGAAACGTCGCCAATACCGGGGAGCGGATCCAGAAACACCACCGTCTGCGGAGATCGGGATCGCATTGTCTTCTCCGTCGGAGCTAGGTTAGCAATCTTTATATCCTTTTTGTTCGGTTTGATCGTTGGTTCGTATGATGGTTTTCGTTCGTTGTTTTTGTTCGGTTTGATCGTTGGTTCGTTTGATGGTTTTCATTCGTTGGTTTTGTTCGGTTTGATCGTTGGTTCGTTTGATGGTTTTCGTTCGTTCCTTTTGTTCGGTTTGATCGTTGGTTCGTATGATGGTTTTCGTTCGTTGGTTTTGTTCGGTTTGACTGTTAGCTTTCATTCGTAGGTTTTGTTCATGGTGACGAGTTTCGGCGGTTTTCGGCAGGGAAGCTAAGGATTGTCGACGGTGGCTCCGCCGCCGCTCGATGCCCTAGCCGAGCCGCCGCCGCCGCCGCTCGATGCCCTAGCCGAGCCGCCGCCGCCGCCGCTCGATGCCCTAGCCGAGCCGCCGCCGCCGCCGCTCGATGCCCTAGCTAAGCCGCTGCCACCGCAGGCCGCACGTCCCCGAGGCGCTGCGCCGCGCGCAGCCAGGCGGGCTGCCGCCCGCGCACAGCCAGGTGCTGCCGCCACGAGCGCTGCTTGCGCCCGCGCGCGCGCCGCGCCCTGCCTGGCCGCCGCCGCCGCTGAAGGTTTTGGCCGCCACCACTGGAGGTTTTTGTGAGGACCCGAATTTTCGCAAGAGAATTACTGTTGGACAAACAGAGCTTCTGCAGTGTGTTTAGCAGCTTTCGGAGGCCTTTGCTGTGTGCTGGAGGTGTTTGCGCACGAATCGGACCTCAGAAATGGATCCAATGCGAAATTTGGATTAAGTTTACTTGTTCGGATGCCTTCGACAAATTTTAGAAGCGGAATTTGGAAAAACGGACTTCAAATTTGGATTCAGCGCGCGAAAAGAATGAAAATGGGCTATTTACTAGTATTTTTCGGAGCCTGGATGTGCAAACACCGATTTCGAGGCAGTTTTACCGTTCCGGCAGCCGGGGTGGCGGCGGCGGCGGCGGGCAGGCAGCGGAGCACGGCGGCGCAGGCGCGGGCGCGGCAGCGGGCAGGCGCGGGCAGGCGCAGGCGCGGGCGCGGTGTATAGAGATGGGTGTGCCACGTGGCGGCTCCCCATTGGACGCGCTGGAGACACGTGGCGGCTTTGGATTCGACGGGTGCATCAGGTTCATGCACCGGGCGCAGCGAGTGTTGGCGATGACACGTGGCGCGCAGTGATTGGCCAGTCAACGCACGCGCGACAGGCGGCCGGGCGCGGCGCACGATGGACCGCCTGGGCCACGTGTCGCCCGCTCATTGGCGGGTGCACTGACCCGGCGGATCCGGCGTGAACCGCGGCCCACGGTTCCCGCCGTGGACCGCGACGCCACGCGGCGCGCCGCGATTGGCGGGCGCGCGTGGACCGGGCGCGCGGGACGCCGGGCGCGGTGACGTGGCGTGCTGGGAGTGTTTCGGGCTTGAACAGTAAGTTGTTTTGGGCCGGATTCGGGCGCCCGAATCCGGCGCCCGAATCCGGAAGCCCATGTGGGCTGGGTGGGCCTATAAATACCCCTCCTCTCTCTCTTTTTCTGCTTTTTCCGAGTCTTAGAGAGGGATTGAGAGGGAGAAACCTTTAGGGAACTTGTTCCTTTTGATGTTTTTGATCTTGTGGTGGATCCCCTGGATTTTTGGAGGCTCGATAGCGGCGATCTTGGTTTTATAGTGCGCCTCGACGTTTCCCTTTTTCGGCCCGTTTCTGTCGCAGTTCAGTCAGGAATTTTCTGTGCGCAAACCAGGAGAAATTTTTGGACGATTTCTTCGGCAGTGTGTTCCTAAGAGGTAAGCCTTCGATTTCTGTGTTGATTACTTTGCCTCATTTTGGATTTTTGGCATGGTTCCTGAGGTATCTTCTGACCCCTTGTACCGCTGTGAGGATTTGGACAGCGGAGGAGTATTCTTGTGATTTCTCGGTCTACGGGCATCGGATTGAGGCGTATGAGGACTTGATTGACATCTACGCTTCATGAGGAACGCACCTGTATTTTTATCGGAATATTTGGAGGACTCTTTGAAGGTGATAATTAAGCTTTTTTGGGACTAAGTGTCTGCAGGCTTGTGTTCGTGAAGGTTTTGATATATGACGATGTTCTAATTATTTCTTGACCTACAGGTGTTGGATTTGGACGTGCAAGTACTTGTTTCGATCGGCTCGCCGCGAGGATCGCAACGGTTATTTTTCTGGAATTTTCTGAGGGCATCTCGTGGGTGAAAATTGACCATCTTGTGGACTGTTGTGCGGACAGCGGCATTGTGTTAATTGTAGGATTAATTTGTGCACCGTGTTGGTTGTTGTTGTAGTGTTCGCAGTGAGCCGGGATTTTCTTTGTGAGAGGGCGAGTTTGAAGTGGTGTTTCTTGTACTTCGCGATCGAGGTGGGTGGTTGCTATATCCCGCTATTCTGACATGCCCACTAGGAATATTAGAGAGATCCTTTCATTGGACATATGGAATGATCACCTAATGGACATGCATGCTTAAATTATAATAATTGTGAGCCTATCATATGGAAAATACTATTGTGGAACTCTTATAGTGGCTGGGACTTATACATGTTTACATGGACATAATGTCACGCCCCGAGTCCGCCAATTTGTACGGTTCGGGCACGCCAACAGACCCGCCAATCGGGTAAGACCCTTTTCCTACCCGAAAGGAACGGTAACATCCATAATAACACAACAAGTGTATGCGGAAGCTCAATATCAGAGTACTAAAAATCACTACAAATTTAAAACTTTCATTCAATAACAACTAGTTAATGCGGAAATGAAAGCATACAGGAGTGAACCATGCATTACTTTATTACACTTTACATTTCTGAACTTGCAATATAAAATTATTACAATTCTTTTACATAAATTCCTCACCATACAAGGTTCACTCAAGAAATATAAAAATGGGATACCTCTGCTAGACCCTCTAGGTCTCTATGCTGCTGGGCCCTTGCCCCTGTCGTATACCTCGCCGTCTGCCTCTGAACCGTCGCGATCGCTGCATCCATACCTGAACCTGTGGGGGGGGAGTCACCCAAGGGGTGTGAGAACTACGACAGAGTTCCCAGTGGGTTCAACCACCGAGAAAAAGTGTCCTACACCACTTGGTCCAATGGAAGCAATAATAATAGTGCTAGGAAATTAAAATCCTCAATATCATAATGCTACTATGCATATACGGGCCACTACAATATCTGTGTATACTCACCAATCCATCACTACTCTGTCTAGCCACACTAGGCAACTAACCACCAACTCGGCTACTAAGCCGCTGTATACTGGGTTACACTAACCCGGCCACCTTGGCCACTCTCTGTTCTTTTTATTCTTTACCTTATGGTGGTTTAATTTAAGTTAACCCTCAGAAATTCTTATCCAACGGGCCCCAGCCCAGTAGTCCTGCTACCATCAGATAAGATTTCTAAGGTTGCCGATAACACTCGCAAGTGTTACCCCGTCCTGTCGGGGGGACTTGTCATACGGGACACTGCCCGATAGGGTCACTGCCCAACTCTGACAAGAGTACTCTAGAACCTGTCATACGGGTCGCTGCCCGGGAGAGGGACCCTGTCCAA
Source organism: Tillandsia leiboldiana (assembly GCA_029204045.2). Lineage (NCBI taxonomy): Eukaryota > Viridiplantae > Streptophyta > Magnoliopsida > Poales > Bromeliaceae > Tillandsia > Tillandsia leiboldiana. The sequence goes on from CM055067.1 coordinate 24,991,948, forward strand.
CTCCGACAGTTGTACGTTCGCCCCCGGAGGTACGCCCGTTTTATCTTTTTCTTTTCTTTTCTTTCACTTTTCTTTTTCTTTCTCTTTTCTTTTTCTTTTACTTTAGCACTTGGCCTCTTTGCTCTTAACACTTGCTTTTCTGTCTTATACGAGCTTGTAGCTCCCTTTTTGCCACTGGCAATCTCTTTCTCTTTTCTTTAAGCATTTAGCTCTTTACTTTCACTTTTAGCCTTTCGAAAGTACCTCGTCCAACGGGTCACTACCCAGGGAGTCCTGCTCCACAATGACGAGTCTCAAATTCGAAGGCACCATTTACATTCTCGATATGCTCTTTTAGCCGCTTTTAGCTTGCTATTAAACTTTACCTTTTGCATTTAATATCTCTTATCCTAGGTCTTGCCATAAGGATAAATAGAGAGTCTCTTGGACTCTTATCATTCTCTTTCATTTATTTAACTCAAATTGAAGTTAAAGTTGCTGTCCATTTGCCCAGACACCTTATGACCCACTCTAGGGTTGTATTATTTAGCTTTTTGACTTTGTGATTACACAAACTTTTCCTTAGAGTTTAACTCTAAGTTGATCACTTTGCTATCAGTTTAATTCATTAAACTTTGTGGCCACATACTCTCTTCTTTGCCGAACCTGGAGTTACATTATCTCTATTTACCTGTTGCACTTTGCATTTAGAGTTACCTTGACTCTAATCCATTTTCTGTGAGTATAAACTCCACTAGTCACCTTAGGTTCTCTTACCTAAGTTTCATATCATGTTTAACCTAGAGTTCCTTGACTCTATGTTAACCAGTCTATTCTCAACCTACTAACTTACCTTAGGTTTCCTTTACCTAAGTCTTATATCATGCTCATCCTAGAGTCCTTGACTCTATGTTGATCACTTTATCCAATGTTCTTAGGTTATCTTCTAAGACAATGCCACTCATTCAATCCTAGGATATACTCCTAAGTTTGATGCCACTCATTAACCCTGAGTCTAGGTTTTCTCCTAGTCTTACTACCAACATGTCCTTTTTCCTTATGCTTTCACATGATTCCTAGGGCTATACCCTAACATGATCACAGATAACGAATAATTGATCCCCCTTTTTACGCATGCAATTATTTCCATCTCAATCATCAATAAAGTTTAACATCTACGCAGGCAATTATCATTTATATTTAGCAGTTCAGAAAAATCCACTTTTCTATCTATATCCTTCTACACATGCAAATTTATCTCTTATTCTAATAATTAGAAAAGTTTACTTCTCTTCTATATCCATCTACACATGCAAATTCAATCATAATTACCCAACACCTCTAACAGGCTACTATCATGCTTCTAGATCGAAAAGCAAAGGAGCAAGGGGAGAGGTCACCCAATTTCGGCAGAATCCCCCACCTCGGTGTGTTCTTTTGGTCCTTGAAGGAGACAAGTTCCGCTCTTTCGATCTCCGAGTTTTTCCTAAATTGTAAGAAAAGAAAAATCATGAAACATTTGCTTTCCATGACTCACTAATTCCAATGAATTGGTAAAACTAAACCCCTTTGACCATTAAAAGGAAAAATCCCTATTTGATCACTTTCCCCGCAAAAAGGCTATTTTTTGATTGGTTCGTAAAAATGAGAGGAGAATAATCCTCCCATGGCATGTTGCCAAAAAGAAACTTGCTCAACTCGATTCGGGGTCAAAATGCTCTCAAAAATTTGAGAAAAGCTCAATTTTTGAGAGGAGAATAATATTTGGTCATTTTCCCCCACCAAAAGGCTAAATTTTTATCGGTTCATAAAAATGAGAGGAGAATAGTCATCCCATGGCATATTGCCAAAAAGAAACTTGCTCAACTCGATCCGGGGTCAAAATGCTCTCAAAAATTCGAGAAAAGCTCAATTTGAGCAATTTCCCCCAATTCACCGATTTTGCATTTGGCAAATCGAGAAATTGCATTTTTCGCATTGGAGAAAAGAGAAGAGAGAAAATTTTTTATCTTTCTTCTTTTCTTCTTTTCTTTCCTTTCTTTCATTTCTTTCTTTTCTTTTCTTTTCTTTTCTTTCCTTTCTTTCTTTTCTTTTCTTTTTCTTTCTCTTGTAATTGTTCCTGCTGCTGGGCAGCAGCATGTATAGCTGCTGCCCACGCAGCAGTTCCTGCTGCACCCTGCGGCAGCTGCTGCTGCCTTATGCAGCAGCAGCAGGGGCAGCAGCTGCTGCTGCCTTGTGCAGCAGCAGCTGGGGTAGCAGCTGCCCCCAAGGCAGCCGCTCATGCAGCCTACGCAATGGTTGCTGCTTGGCTGCAGCAGCAGCCAAGCAGCAGCATGCTAGGCTGCAGCTTGGGTGGCTGCTGTTGCTTCCAGCAGCAGCAGCCACAGCTGCAGCAATGCTGGCTGCTGCTGGCAGCAGCAAGGCTGCAGCCCCCCGTGTGCATGGCAGGAGAAAAACAAAAAAAAAAGGGAAGAGAGAGATACTTCCTTCACACCAAGAGAAAGAGAGAGAGGGAGAGAGTAAATACCTTTTCTCCTCCTTCTCCTTCTCCTACTCCCTTTCGTTTCTTGCTCCAACAGGGAAAGAGAGAGAGTGAGTTCTCTTGTTTTTTTTTTTTTCAAATGAGGGAGAGAGAGAGAGAGCATTTACTTCATCTGCAGGGGAGTAGGTGGAGGGAAGGGTGATTTTACCAAAACGCCCCCAAATAAACCCCATTTTACCTAATTGCCCTCTCAACTCTGCAGTTTTTTCACTGCAGTGAGTAATTTCGGTTATCCCTCTTTCACCACGCTTTGCCGTCAACTGGGAGGTCGAAAATAAAATTTTTCTTCTTCCCTTTATTCTACAAATTTTTCTTAAACTTTCCACGATTTTGTTTAAATTTTTGGACTACCCTAAGCCCTCGAAAGAGAGCCCCGAAAAAGCTCCGCGATCAACTGCACTGTCAAAAACTGCAGTTTCAGAATTCACGAAGCATTTTTCTTCGCTTCGTTCTCCAATTTTTCCTTAATCGCTCACCTAGGTTTTTCACCCCTTTTAATCAGAAAACTTTTGTGAGACACCCCACGATTTCTTTTAAATTTTTGGGCTACTCTAAGTCTCCGAAACAGGGCTCCGAAAATGCTTCGTGATCACAAATTTCAGAAATTCCTGAATCTTGCGGTCCTTGGGGTTCAAGTCACTTTTCGACCCGATGCCCTTCGCGTCAGCCCGAAACGCACCGAACTCGACTGTAATCATATTTAAAACACGTTAAAAGTCTTCTCGCCGAATTTCGCCATTTTGCGAACTCGGCGAACACGAGTCCAAATTTTGCAAATTTGAGGCTTCGCTTCTCAACCACAACTCACTTTTCGACTCAACGGCTTTTCGTCGATTCGAAATACTTCCAACCCACTTGTAATTACATTTGAAATGTGTTACAAGCATTTTTGCTGAGTTTCGCCACTTTCCAGAAGTCGGCGAACTTAAGCTTTAGAATTTAGAACTTCAAATTCTCAACTTACAACTCACTTTTCGACTCAACGGCCTCTGCGTCGATTCGAAATGCTTCCAACTCACTTGTAATTACATTTGAAATATGTTACAAGTATTTTTGCTGAGTTTGGCCATTTCTGGGTCACCAAAAGCCTCGCCGTATCAAAAATTGCTGGCGCACCCCGTTCTCACAATCCGGGCATCCGATCAACGCGAAACTTTTACTGTGGCCTTAAAACATATTTACGGAGCTCCCGTAATTTTCTCGGAATTTTCCGACACTGTGAATTTTTCACTAAAAATCTGGGCCCCCCCTTTCTCCAATAAAATTCTAGATCTCTTTATTTTATCCCGATTTGGGCCCAACTCGCTTCCAAATATTCTTTACTTCCCCAACTTTCATAAAAATGGTATTTCATACCATTTTTATTTATATTTATTTATATACCATAGATCTGGTACATTACATTCTACCCCCCTTAAAATAAGTTTCGTCCTCGAAACTTGAATCACATCTCGACTCCTATTTGATCGAGAGGGAGGAATTTTGCCCTCAATGCTGGGCTCACTGTATGTCATTACTGGCATCATATTGCCTGCTCGCCGAGACTACACGAGCAACTCGTTCACGAATTCCTATCTCAATCCAGGGACAAACTCAGACCTAGTGTCTGGCCACTTTCACCAAATAGGTGAGAGACACAGTTGAGCACTTGCTCTCTCAATTGCCACGAATGACCCAGTCTTTGTTTACGAAATTTCCACTTTAATTCCGCCGTCATTCTTTCACAACGGAGTTGCATCTGTAACCAACTACACTTACCGCATTTTTCCGGTCTCTCCGCTGCCTAATGTGGAGGGCAGAGGCCAATCCACAAGTCCTCAGCTATCACGCACGCTGCTAGTGCTGTAAGTCCACGGGTTATCAGCTAACCCGATATATCGGACTACTAATAGGTTCACAGACCACGGTCAAATAGGGGCCTATAGCCCAAAACTAGTCCACAGACCCAATCGTCAAACGGGTAGATCCACACTTAGGATTACTCCCCCAACACTCCCACTAGGAGCTACAATACCTCAATCATCACTAGCCCTACGGCCTGATCACATCACACACTCTCAGTGTACTAACAGCCTCAAGGCTCACACGTGGCATTCCACGTTCCCGGGTCATCGCTCGGACTACCGCCCCGACCAAATCTCTATCATGCCCCGCCCTCAGGTCTCGGGCCGCTGTCTCTCACAGCCGACTGCGCCTGCCCACTGGGCTACAGGCCCACAGTCCACAAACATGGTCCAGGCACGGATCGTCCCCAAGCGAACCCGCTAATCGTCGCCACGCGACCACTACGCTCACTGAGCAAAACCAACTAACTAGTCGTCAATTCACGACCCGAACCCTCTATCAACTCTGGCCACACTGGGCACAGGCTAATGTGTCACCTAATCAGCCCTCTCTGGCTAAACAATACTCATGCTCCATGAGCACCCAAACAGTTGGGCGTCCTACGCCCCCATGCTGACTCATAAAGTCCAGCGTTAAGCAACTTGCTTAAACACGCGTATGACTCCTATACACCTCTCCCAACTGGGTTGAGGCACCACTATAACCCGTTCACCACTCTGGTGATTAACACGCAAACCCTGCGGTGGCAATCCTTGCCATTATACCGATCCATCAGACCGTCACCATAAAACTCTCGCTCTTTCGAGAGATCCTCGTATCTTGAAGCCTACTCTGGGCCTCACTAACTTTACTATGCGGCAACTCAGCCACAATCGTCACGCCACACGGTTACTACCGTCATCAGGGCGAACTCACGCCGCCAGGCCCGTAAATCTTCCTTGCCCTAACCCTTAGGGCACAGCAACTTGGCTCTCGCGACATAGCGATCACCATTTACCTCGCGAGTCGGTCACTCACTGGACCTACTAACCATACTTTGCCAGCAACCTAGCTGACACAAGCGTAAAACACCCTATGCTGAAGGTGTTGGCTGCGCCGACAAAAGTTCGGCGGCCGCTGCCATTCCCTTTACTGTCGCCCCTACAGGCGGCGACGCCGTATACTCACACGTTGTTTGTGCAGCCTCAGCTTGCTGCGCTATCAGCCACTGGAGCCTATCTATCTGCTCCGACTGTCACATCGACGCCACACTTAGGCGTTAGAATCTGCCTCCTTGCCGGCGGAAAATTTCCGCGTATCGGCAAGAAGATTCAGCATGCTGCTGGACCACACCAATAAGTGCGGCCACCAGCTATCGCAGCTCGTGTACCTTGTTCGACCCAGAGCGCTCTCGTGGCTCGAGTCGAGACAAGCGCGTATCCCTGCGTGGTGTCATCGCTAATATGCACACCACAACGAAATGATTTGCCCAAATTTTAGCCATTTGAGCAACGCGCAATCTATATACCGACAGAAAAGCTCGTCGACCCAATCATGCGAAAGTATAAGAGGGTACTCCCTTTCATCTCCAACATTACGTTGTCGGCCGCCAACGTAATATCCGAAGAATGAAAGCTCGTCGCCCTCGATCAGTCCCAACATCCTTTTTGGGAACAACAATAACCAATCGAATGCTTTCGCCCAACAATCCACACACTCTCTCGTGCTAATCCCTAGGGTCTCCCTAAGGTTTGCTAACCACCTAGGACTATTCCTAGGCTCTGATACCACTCTAATCTGTCACGCCCCGAGTCCGCCAATTTGTACGGTTCGGGCACGCCAACAGACCCGCCAATCGGGTAAGACCCTTTTCCTACCCGAAAGGAACGGTAACATCCATAATAACACAACAAGTGTATGCGGAAGCTCAATATCAGAGTACTAAAAATCACTACAAATTTAAAACTTTCATTCAATAACAACTAGTTAATGCGGAAATGAAAGCATACAGGAGTGAACCATGCATTACTTTATTACACTTTACATTTCTGAACTTGCAATATAAAATTATTACAATTCTTTTACATAAATTCCTCACCATACAAGGTTCACTCAAGAAATATAAAAATGGGATACCTCTGCTAGACCCTCTAGGTCTCTATGCTGCTGGGCCCTTGCCCCTGTCGTATACCTCGCCGTCTGCCTCTGAACCGTCGCGATCGCTGCATCCATACCTGAACCTGTGGGGGGGGAGTCGCCCAAGGGGTGTGAGAACTACGACAGAGTTCCCAGTGGGTTCAACCACCGAGAAAAAGTGTCCTACACCACTTGGTCCAATGGAAGCAATAATAATAGTGCTAGGAAATTAAAATCCTCAATATCATAATGCTACTATGCATATACGGGCCACTACAATATCTGTGTATACTCACCAATCCATCACTACTCTGTCTAGCCACACTAGGCAACTAACCACCAACTCGGCTACTAAGCCGCTGTATACTGGGTTACACTAACCCGGCCACCTTGGCCACTCTCTGTTCTTTTTATTCTTTACCTTATGGTGGTTTAATTTAAGTTAACCCTCAGAAATTCTTATCCAACGGGCCCCAGCCCAGTAGTCCTGCTACCATCAGATAAGATTTCTAAGGTTGCCGATAACACTCGCAAGTGTTACCCCGTCCTGCCGGGGGGACTTGTCATACGGGACACTGCCCGATAGGGTCACTGCCCAACTCTGACAAGAGTACTCTAGAACCTGTCATACGGGTCGCTGCCCGGGAGAGGGACCCTGTCCAACTCCGACAGTTGTACGTTCGCCCCCGGAGGTACGCCCGTTTTATCTTTTTCTTTTCTTTTCTTTCTCTTTTCTTTTTCTTTCTCTTTTCTTTTTCTTTTACTTTAGCACTTGGCCTCTTTGCTCTTAACACTTGCTTTTCTGTCTTATACGAGCTTGTAGCTCCCTTTTTGCCACTGGCAATCTCTTTCTCTTTTCTTTAAGCATTTAGCTCTTTACTTTCACTTTTAGCCTTTCGAAAGTACCTCGTCCGACGGGTCACTATCCAGGGAGTCCTGCTCCACAATGACGAGTCTCAAATTCGAAGGCACCATTTACATTCTCGATATGCTCTTTTAGCCGCTTTTAGCTTGCTATTAAACTTTACCTTTTGCATTTAATATCTCTTATCCTAGGTCTTGCCATAAGGATAAATAGAGAGTCTCTTGGACTCTTATCATTCTCTTTCATTTATTTAACTCAAATTGAAGTTAAAGTTGCTGTCCATTTGCCCAGACACCTTATGACCCACTCTAGGGTTGTATTATTTAGCTTTTTGACTTTGTGATTACACAAACTTTTCCTTAGAGTTTAACTCTAAGTTGATCACTTTGCTATCAGTTTAATTCATTAAACTTTGTGGCCACATACTCTCTTCTTTGCCGAACCTGGAGTTACATTATCTCTATTTACCTGTTGCACTTTGCATTTAGAGTTACCTTGACTCTAATCCATTTTCTGTGAGTATAAACTCCACTAGTCACCTTAGGTTCTCTTACCTAAGTTTCATATCATGTTTAACCTAGAGTTCCTTGACTCTATGTTAACCAGTCTATTCTCAACCTACTAACTTACCTTAGGTTTCCTTTACCTAAGTCTTATATCATGCTCATCCTAGAGTCCTTGACTCTATGTTGATCACTTTATCCAATGTTCTTAGGTTATCTTCTAAGACAATGCCACTCATTCAATCCTAGGATATACTCCTAAGTTTGATGCCACTCATTAACCCTGAGTCTAGGTTTTCTCCTAGTCTTACTACCAACATGTCCTTTTTCCTTATGCTTTCACATGATTCCTAGGGCTATACCCTAACATGATCACAGATAACGAATAATTGATCCCCCTTTTTACGCATGCAATTATTTCCATCTCAATCATCAATAAAGTTTAACATCTACGCAGGCAATTATCATTTATATTTAGCAGTTCAGAAAAATCCACTTTTCTATCTATATCCTTCTACACATGCAAATTTATCTCTTATTCTAATAATTAGAAAAGTTTACTTCTCTTCTATATCCATCTACACATGCAAATTCAATCATAATTACCCAACACCTCTAACAGGCTACTATCATGCTTCTAGATCGAAAAGCAAAGGAGCAAGGGGAGAGGTCACCCAATTTCGGCAGAATCCCCCACCTCGGTGTGTTCTTTTGGTCCTTGAAGGAGACAAGTTCCGCTCTTTCGATCTCCGAGTTTTTCCTAAATTGTAAGAAAAGAAAAATCATGAAACATTTGCTTTCCATGACTCACTAATTCCAATGAATTGGTAAAACTAAACCCCTTTGACCATTAAAAGGAAAAATCCCTATTTGATCACTTTCCCCGAAAAAAGGCTATTTTTTGATTGGTTCATAAAAATGAGAGGAGAATAATCCTCCCATGGCATGTTGCCAAAAAGAAACTTGCTCAACTCGATTCGGGGTCAAAATGCTCTCAAAAATTTGAGAAAAGCTCAATTTTTGAGAGGAGAATAATATTTGGTCATTTTCCCCCACCAAAAGGCTAAATTTTTATCGGTTCATAAAAATGAGAGGAGAATAGTCATCCCATGGCATATTGCCAAAAAGAAACTTGCTCAACTCGATCCGGGGTCAAAATGCTCTCAAAAATTCGAGAAAAGCTCAATTTGAGCAATTTCCCCCAATTCACCGATTTTGCATTTGGCAAATCGAGAAATTGCATTTTTCGCATTGGAGAAAAGAGAAGAGAGAAAATTTTTTATCTTTCTTCTTTTCTTCTTTTCTTTCCTTTCTTTCATTTCTTTCTTTTCTTTTCTTTTCTTTTCTTTCCTTTCTTTCTTTTCTTTTCTTTTTCTTTCTCTTGTAATTGTTCCTGCTGCTGGGCAGCAGCATGTATAGCTGCTGCCCACGCAGCAGTTCCTGCTGCACCCTGCGGCAGCTGCTGCTGCCTTATGCAGTAGCAGCAGGGGCAGCAGCTGCTGCTGCCTTGTGCAGCAGCAGCTGGGGTAGCAGCTGCCCCCAAGGCAGCCGCTCATGCAGCCTACGCAATGGTTGCTGCTTGGCTGCAGCAGCAGCCAAGCAGCAGCATGCTAGGCTGTAGCTTGGGTGGCTGCTGCTGCTTCCAGCAGCAGCAGCCACAGCTGCAGCAATGCTGGCTGCTGCTGGCAGCAGATGCATCTAGTGCAGCTGCTGCTGGCAGCAGCAAGGCTGCAGCCCCCAGTGTGCATGGCAGGAGAAAAACAAAAAAAAAAGGGAAGAGAGAGATACTTCCTTCACACCAAGAGAAAGAGAGAGAGGGAGAGAGTAAATACCTTTTCTCCTACTTCTCCTTCTCCTACTCCCTTTCGTTTCTTGCTCCAACAGGGAAAGAGAGAGAGTGAGTTCTCTTGTTTTTTTTTTTTCAAATGAGGGAGAGAGAGAGAGAGCATTTACTTCATCTGCAGGGGAGTAGGTGGAGGGAAGGGTGATTTTACCAAAACGCCCCCAAATAAACCCCATTTTACCTAATTGCCCTCTCAACTCTGCAGTTTTTTCACTGCAGTGAGTAATTTCGGTTATCCCTCTTTCACCACGCTTTGCCGTCAACTGGGAGGTCGAAAATAAAATTTTTCTTCTTCCCTTTATTCTACAAATTTTTCTTAAACTTTCCACGATTTTGTTTAAATTTTTGGACTACCCTAAGCCCTCGAAAGAGAGCCCCGAAAAAGCTCCGCGATCAACTGCACTGTCAAAAACTGCAGTTTCAGAATTCACGAAGCATTTTTCTTCGCTTCGTTCTCCAATTTTTCCTTAATCGCTCACCTAGGTTTTTCACCCCTTTTAATCAGAAAACTTTTGTGAGACACCCCACGATTTCTTTTAAATTTTTGGGCTACTCTAAGTCTCCGAAACAGGGCTCCGAAAATGCTTCGTGATCACAAATTTCAGAAATTCCTGAATTTTGCTAAGTCCTTGGGGTTCAAGTCACTTTTCGACCCGATGCCCTTCGCGTCAGCCCGAAACGCACCGAACTCGACTGTAATCATATTTAAAACACGTTAAAAGTCTTCTCGCTGAATTTCGCCATTTTGCGAACTCGGCGAACACGAGTCCAAATTTTGCAAATTTGAGGCTTCGCTTCTCAACCACAACTCACTTTTCGACTCAACGGCTTTTCGTCGATTCGAAATACTTCCAACCCACTTGTAATTACATTTGAAATGTGTTACAAGCATTTTTGCTGAGTTTCGCCACTTTCCAGAAATCGGCGAACTTAAGCTTTAGAATTTAGAACTTCAAATTCTCAACTTACAACTCACTTTTCGACTCAACGGCCTCTGCGTCGATTCGAAATGCTTCCAACTCACTTGTAATTACATTTGAAATATGTTACAAGTATTTTTGCTGAGTTTGGCCATTTCTGGGTCACCAAAAGCCTCGCCGTATCAAAAATTGCTGGCGGACCCCGTTCTCACAATCCGGGCATCCGATCAACGCGAAACTTTTACTGTGGCCTTAAAACATATTTACGGAGCTCCCGTAATTTTCTCGGAATTTTCCGACACTGTGAATTTTCCACTAAAAATCTGGGCCCCCCCTTTCTCCAATAAAATTCTAGATCTCTTTATTTTATCCCGATTTGGGCCCAACTCGCTTCCAAATATTCTTTACTTCCCCAACTTTCATAAAAATGGTATTTCATACCATTTTTATTTATATTTATTTATATACCATAGATCTGGTACATTACACATAATATTAGCACTAACCTTGCATGTGGAATGTACTTTCATGTTGGGATAATATGAAATGTCTAGTGGGAGGGTACCACTTGAGGAACTTTTGGACATGCATAGGTGGATGATTTATGTGAGGGTAAATTGTGGATTATAGACATGTGTGGTTGGACAATGATTTAGCATGATGATTATATCCATGCGGAGCTATTAATTGATACACATGTAGAACCACTATTTGTCACACTTTCTTTATCTTTCATGAGGACATAAGCATGCTTGCATGGTCATCTAGATAGGCCACTATTTGTTGCTACACTATTATATTGGAACTTGACTTAGGAGAAAACATGCTTGCTTCTTTCTCCTTATTCTTTAGTCAGGTGGTTCTTGTTGCTCGGGTTTGAGCAGGGGTACGGGATAGTGTAGCCGGGACCTTGGGGTCAGGGACAGTTGGTATTTGATTATGGATTAGGGGTTATTGCGGCTACCGCGGATATTAGACGGTTGACCGGATGATTACTTACGCATCAGTTTGGGGATCAGGTTCCCCCTTAGTGGATGGGTTTTCCCACTTTGATCAGAGTCGTGATCCAGTCCTGCTATAGTGAGATATCGAGTTCCCCTCTAGAGCGTTGGGGAGTTCCCCTCTAGAGCGTGGGGGTCAGACAGTGATTGAGTTTGTTATCACATCGGCGCGGCTTTATATGCCCGGTGATGCTTTCCTCGTGTGGGTCGCTCCCCTCGAGTTCCTCTCCGGAGTGTCGGGGTCAGGTAGAGTTCCCCTCTAGATCGTTGGGGAGTTCCCCACTAGAGCGTGGGGTCAGACAGTTATTGACAGTTTTTGCCATCACAACGGCGCGGTTATTGCCCGATGATGAGGGCGACAGCAGGCAGTACCAGTTTTTACTGGTCTATCGATTGGGTTTACGCAGGCAGACATTCATGTACTGATGCATACATTTAGCTATTCTTTTAGCTCGGCAGTTTGGTTACTGATGCATTTAGATGCATAGTAGTGGTAGTTCCTTTTTCAGCAGTTTCGTTGCTTACCACTTTACCTTTCCCTTTCGCCTCTGGTAGACTTAGTGGGTACGTCGGAGTTTGAGGCTTTACCCACTAGGGGAGAGTACTGTGTTTATAGTAGTTCTCACCCCCATTTTTCCTTTCCTCTTTGTCTTCTCCTTTGTTTTGCAGTGTCTTCTGCGGGTGTTGCTGGGTTTTCAGCGGCGGGTCGAGGTGAGAGGACGACTGAGTAGATAGATCTCGAGGCAGGATGAGCGAGTTAGCTGGACTATTGGTGTACCCTTTTCCTCAGACGGTTGTACTTTACTTTTGGGTCTGGCTTTAGCCAGCTGTTTGTATTTTATTTGGTGAGCTGGGAGAGACAGATGTATTATTTTTATAGATGTACTGTATTTATTTCCAGCTTCAGTCTGAGATGTATTAGTTTTTAGTTCAGCTCTGTTTTACGCTCTTTTTATTATCTCTTATATCTGAGCAGGTTACTAGCGCTTCGTGTACGCGGGAAATACCGTGTGCACGGCGGATCTGTTGGCGGGCCCGGGTTCTGGTTTACACCCGGGGCGTGACAGTTTTGGCTGCCGCCGCCGTCGCTGGAGGTTTTGGCCACCGCCGCCGCCGCTGGAGGTTTTGGCCGCCGCCGCTGGATGCCCTAGCCGCCGTTGTTGCTTGCGCCCGCGCGCTGCTGCTTGCGCCCGTGCGCGCTGTTGCTTGTGCCGCGTGCGCCCGCGCGGGGGTGGTGCCCGCGCGTGGCTGTTGCTAGTGCCGCGCTGTTTGCGCGCCCGTGCGGGGGTGGTGTCCGCGCGGGGATGTTGCATGCGCCGCGTCGCATGCACCGCGCGGGGGCAGGGCCCATGCGGTGCTGCTGCATGCACCGTGCGGCCCAAGCCCGCGCGGGTCAAGCCGCGGCCGTCAACAGGTTTTGCCCGACGGTTTTTGCTTGACAGTTTTCGGGTCGACGGTTTTTGCTTGACGGTTTTTGGGAGCGACGGTTTTGACTTGACGGTTTCATGGGGTGTTTTCGTCAACGGTGTTCCGCTTGTCGGTGCAGTTCGCTTGATGCAGTTGTTTTAGTTTTTCATCGGCTTCTTGTTTTGGGATAACGGGGTACCGTTTTTAGGCCCTGTCTTTTTTGTCACCACCGGGTTTTAATCTGCTATTTTCGGTACATCTGTAGAATTCCCTTTTTCGGTGATTTCGAATTTTTGCACGATTTTCCTATCTTTTGACGTTAGGGGTACTGCTAGTATCGTTTACCTTCCGGGTGACCGGTTGTCGCGGTATGAGGTCCGGAGGGCTGTTTGTCCTCATCCGAACTGTCACGCCCCGGGGTCGAAACTGCGACCCGGGCTCGCCAACAGATCCGCCACCTATGCCAAACTCCGCATAGGCGAAGCGTCCTACCTGCAAGAAAAGTACTACAGCTAACAGATATCAGAGCTATAAATGAAAATCTGCTGTAAAATTAAAATCAACCACTGTACAACTGGAAATAATACAACAATGTCCATCTCCCAAAAATGATAATCATACAATATCCTCATATACAAAACTCAGAACTCAACTGGGAGGTATCTCCAATAAATACATAAGTGTACAGGCTCTCAATACATATCATGTCCTCACTACATTAATCTCTCAAAAGAGGAAAATAAAATAGCTAATCTACTGAAGATCTCCTCTGAAGGGGTACCGCTACTCTCCAACGACGGGTAGGGATCTAGCTCGCGACTCCCTCGCCTCGATCAACAACCGCAGGATCAGTAACACCCGCTATGACTCTGCAAAACAAAGGAGAGAAAAGAAAGGGAGGGGGAAAACCCCCAACGGGTGTGAGAACTACACCAAAAAGGGAGTTCTCAGTGCACCAGGCCCGACGATCTGCCCACTAAGTCCACTAGAGGCATAAGATAACCAAAGCAGAAAAGACTGAGATAAGAAAGCTGGAGACTCTCAACAGCTACCATGGCTCTATCTAAATGCTCAAGAGGGGAGAACCAAAGAATGGTATGCAACCACTAGCACATGAAGTGCACAATCGACCCAATCGAGCTGACTGCCACATCTGGTCCAGTCAAACCTGCGTCCACCTACAACCACCTCCCGCTGACGGGCAGGAATTACGTAGGGTGTCCAACGGACTAACTCGCTGTCGAAAAGTGGCTCATGCAGGCTATAGTCGAAATCCACGCTCTCTCTCAGAACGGATAGACTCAATATGCTCAACCTCACACACAACGGTCAAAGTACTCTCAACGACACGGGACCACCGTCAAACCAAACGGCTCCCAACAACACTAGCACTGGTCTAAACACAGCTACTAGACTCCACTCAGTCCCCCTGACACGAGTGCAACAATAAAGTAACTGCCTGTAATAAACCCAATCTTGTGCCACCAGTAAAACTGGTATTGCCTGCTCTGCTGTCTCAAGTATCTGCTAACCAATCGGTACTCATTGACAGATGCTCACTGTCTGGCACTCACTGGCCAATATATCAATCCCCTACTCCGGAGTGGCACTCGAGGGGAGCGACCCACATGAGTAAAGTATCTCTGTCATTAGTATCACAAGTAACATAAGTATCATAAATCAGCAGGACTTGATCACGACTCTGATCAAAGTGGGGAAAACCCATCCACTAAAGAAGACCCCGGTCCTCAAACAGATGCAATAGTACTCAAATAGTGGGAAACTCTGTCCACTAGAGAAATCTGATACCCAATCTGATGCATAAATAAATATCCGGTCAACCGCCCAATATCCGCGGTTACCGCAATACCCTACCGTCTATAATCAAGTCCTATAACCGACCTCCGGTCAACCGCCCAAAGTCCGCGGTCACCGCAAAACCCTGCCAACTGCAATCCAGCACAACCCGTCCCTGACACCAATGTCCCGGCTACACTACCCCAGACCCCTGCTCGCACCCGAGCAACACAGACCGCCTGACCTGTCACGCCCCGGCGTCGAAACTGCGACCCGGGCTCGCCAACAGATCCGCCGCCCATACGGGAAGCCCGTATAGACGAAGCGACTAACCTGCAAAAGAGCATCTATACTATGCAGATATCAGAGCTGAAAGTAAATCTGCTAGAAATAAAAACTATAAGCACGTCTTGATCCGAGACTCGTGCGCGAAGATCTCCTCAAAAGAAGGTGCTGCCCTCACCAAAATCTCACAGCAAAAAGGGTCCCAATGAGCACGAGAAAACACCTCGAAAAACGTGAAATCTGAAAATGTCCGAGAAACCCAAAATCGTAGCCTCACCTGTTACGAATCCAGCAGCGAAGAAATCGCTCGAAAAGATCGTCGGAGTAGACCAGGGGAGCTAAAACACTGCTGCTGCGCCGAAGAAGAACACAGGAACCACCACGTCGCGCCGCGCCGTAAAATAGAGAACCTCGGGATGCGTGCCCATAAAATCCCAAAACTTTGCAGGTGGATCCAGAGCTTGAAGATGAAGAATTCTTCTTAAGGTTGCTCGGGCAGAGGAGGCTCGAAAAGAGGAGAAAAGGGGAGAAGAAAGAGGCTCGGGCTGCTACTTAAAGGCCCCAAAAAACAAATGAAGAAATACCAAATTGCCCAAGATTCGGGCGGCTACAGTGCGGCCCAGCCCGAATTCGGGCGGCTACAGTGCAGCCCGGCCCGGCCGGTTTCGGGCGCGCACAGTGCGGCCCGGCCTGGCCCAGCCCGCACACGGGATCCGGCCGGACGCTTGCTTGGTCCGACCCGCGCCGACGCCCGCCACGTGTCCCCCGAACACGCCGCAGCCGTGCAAGCCGCCACGGGGAGCGCCACGTGTCCCTGCCCGCGTCAACGCGGCAGGTGGCGCCCGCGAATCAGCGGGCGCCACGTGGCACCTCCCACGTCGCCCGCGCCTGCCCCGCGTACGGCCACCTGCCCCGCGCGCTGCGTGGACCGCGCGCTCATGCGCCCGCCAACCGGGTGCCGCCACGTGGCGCGCCCCCGGTCCACGCCTCCCCGCGCACTCCCGCAGACCGAGCGCACCAGAGCCGCCCAATCAGGCGCTGCCACGTGGACACCTGCCGGTCCACGCGCCTCCCGGTGCACCCCGGTCCAAACCCCAGTGCTCCGTGGACCCAGCTGCGTGCGCCGGCCAATCAGGGCCTGCCACGTGGCTCCCCCGCCGGTCCACGGCTCCCCCATGCACCAGAAATCCAGTAAATTTTCCGGGAGTCCGTTTTTGGGCATCCGGACTCAGAATTTGGCAAACAAAAAGCCATTTTCAAGCGTTTTTCCGCGCTGAATCCATTTCCGCCGTCTATTTGGCCTAATTCTTTTTCAAAATTTCGGCAAACCCAGCCGAAAGCCAACACAGCTAAAAAAACCCTTACAGGGTCCATCTGTGGCATCCCATTGATGCACCATGGGCCAGATACACCAACAACAGGTGTTCTAACAGTGGATCCATCGGAAAATGCTGCAAGGGGTTCGGGGGTCCTACATCCTCCCCCACTAAAAGGAAGTTTCGTCCCCGAAACAAAAACACGCCACAACAAAAAAAACCAAAACAATCAAAACAACCAAGAACGCAACACTAAACTAACAAGAAAGATACGGCTCCACCAGCAGGAAAGACATCAACTCCAACCCTCAATTTAGAAAACAGCTGAAATTAGCGAAAAGTCCGAAAATTTCGAAAAATCAGTGCCTTCGCCCCAATCAAACAAGAACAGGTTCGGGCACTGTCTCCATTTCTGGAGCAATCTTTCGAAGTTTTCGTCCTGCTCGTAAATTTCAGTACAAGGTGAGAAAAGGGGGAGAAGTGTTGGTGTCATTCCTACTGTGGCCACAAAAGGAAGCTATCACTAACCGAGACTCCTAAGGACATAACCACTAGTCCTAACATCACGTCTGCTCCCGAGGTGGCGTCTGTCCACAGTCGCTGAAGCCCATGCTGTTGGAAGGATACGCCGACAATCCGAGAAAACGAACTCCTCCAGTCCAACTCGCAGAAGGATAACTGCTTTCATTCTATCATCAGTCGTAGCACAGCACCGCATCAATCAGCCCAACCTGGGTGCTCAATCCAAGTCCTGGAGCTGTCCTTGAATCGTCACAACAGCAAGTGAAGTCCCAAGTCTCAACTGCACTGATCATACACCGCGATCCTCCTCTACTCAAAGGATACTGGGAAGAATCCAATAGCTAAAACATGTAGCAGAAATTCCTAACCCATACCCATGCAAGGATGCCGATGCAGATACTCAACTAATAAAGCAGAAGAATGCAGCGGTAACAAAATGCTCAACTCAGCTAGCTGAAACAAAATCATACCTGCCGCAGCACGATCCGCTGCCGGGGTGTCCTTCAACAGGGCTGCATAAACCCGTCCACTGGGTGCTGCAGGTCGCCGTCCCGTCTGTCCCGACGTCGTGGCCCACTCTGTCCGCTGGTGTGCCGGAGGGGTTCCCGCTGCATGGATGGGCAAGGGGGGTGCTGTCGCAATCGGCCGCACTGACAAAATGGCCTGGGGGCAAGCTGCGCGGAAATGTCCCAACTCTCCACAAAGGAAACACCGCCCCTGTCTCTGATCACACTGCGACGGGGGATGAGGCCCGCCACAGATGACGCACCGCTCCTGCCGCTGCTGCCGATACCGCTGATGCTGCTGCTGCTGGGGCTCACCAGATCTCCGGCGCCTACGAAACCCACGACCCTCAGGATGAGATCGTGGAGGTCTCGGAGGTCCCTGCCCGCTCGTCTGCCCCTCATCACCCTGTGCTGGGCGCTTCGCCCCAGGAATCACTACGGGGGCTAGAGCCACCTCTGACATCACTGCCTCTCCAGACTCAATATATAACGCCTGCTCCATCGATGCCTCCAAAGTCTGTAATCTGCGTGAGCGAACAAGCTGATAAATATCCCGGCGCAGCCCCCGCTCGAACATGTAGATCCGGTGAGACTCATCCCTGGCCACGTGAGGCATACTAGCCAACAGCTGATTGTATTCGGCTATGTATGCATTCACGGGCCGATCTCCCTGGCGGAGATTTCTCAGCTGCTCCTCCAATCTCTGGCGAACACTCTCAGGAAAGAAGGCCCCTAACAGAAGTCTGCGGAACTCCGCCCAGGGAAGAATCTGCGTCCCAGGCGGACCAGCAGGCCGCACACGCCGCCACCAAGCCTCGGCATTGCCCTCCAAGTAGTGTGCAGCCAAAAAGACTCGAAATCGATCATCAACGAACAAACTCTCAAAATGACGCTCCATGGCCGTGATCCAAGACTCTGCCTCCCACGGCTCAGCACTCATACTAGAAAAACGGGGTGGATCAAACCGGCGGAACCTCATCAACAGATCCACCACCGCACTCTGCTCAGCCAAAGTCAAAGGTCCCATCGATCCAGGCGGTGGTATGCTAGAAACCGGCTCGACAGGAATAGCCGGCGCTGACGGGACCACAGGGGGCGCCACAGCTGGCGAAGAAGGCACAGGCGAACACACAGGGGGTGCTACCACAGGCTGCGTCCTCTGCTCTAAAAGAAGCATCATCCGACCAAAGGCCTCCTCCTGGCGCCGAGAAGCCTCCTCCTGGCGCTGAGAAGCCTCCTCCTGGCGCTGCACCGCCTCAGACAACTGGGCCAACTGAGCCCGAAGCTCCTGCACCTCACTCTGCTGACCCTGCGCTGGCTCCTCCTGCCCAGGCTCATCGGAGGGAAAAGGCTGAGAACGCGTCTGCACCCCGCGTCGGGGAGGCATCGTGCCCACCTGCAACACACATGGAAACATCAGGACAGTACCAAATAACACACGACCCAATCCAGCGAAAGTCTAGGACATGTCATCCATTCCCTAGCATTATGTTGTCTGCAGCCAACATAATCGCTTAGGAGAATAAACATGCCAGTCACTCATCCCATCCCTTGGGAGAGGTAAAAACTCAATCAGGACTCTCGCTAACAGTCACGACTCTCACGTAGTCATCCTAATGTCCAACCACAAGCCTAGGGTTTCTAAGTCCATAATGACCTACAACCTAGGCTCTGATACCACCTAATCTGTCACGCCCCGGCGTCGAAACTGCGACCCGGGCTCGCCAACAGATCCGCCGCCCATACGGGAAGCCCGTATAGACGAAGCGACTAACCTGCAAAAGAGCATCTATACTATGCAGATATCAGAGCTGAAAGTAAATCTGCTAGAAATAAAAACTATAAGCACGTCTTGATCCGAGACTCGTGCGCGAAGATCTCCTCAAAAGAAGGTGCTGCCCTCACCAAAATCTCACAGCAAAAAGGGTCCCAATGAGCACGAGAAAACACCTCGAAAAACGTGAAATCTGAAAATGTCCGAGAAACCCAAAATCGTAGCCTCACCTGTTACGAATCCAGCAGCGAAGAAATCGCTCGAAAAGATCGTCGGAGTAGACCAGGGGAGCTAAAACACTGCTGCTGCGCCGAAGAAGAACACAGGAACCACCACGTCGCGCCGCGCCGTAAAATAGAGAACCTCGGGATGCGTGCCCATAAAATCCCAAAACTTTGCAGGTGGATCCAGAGCTTGAAGATGAAGAATTCTTCTTAAGGTTGCTCGGGCAGAGGAGGCTCGAAAAGAGGAGAAAAGGGGAGAAGAAAGAGGCTCGGGCTGCTACTTAAAGGCCCCAAAAAACAAATGAAGAAATACCAAATTGCCCAAGATTCGGGCGGCTACAGTGCGGCCCAGCCCGAATTCGGGCGGCTACAGTGCAGCCCGGCCCGGCCGGTTTCGGGCGCGCACAGTGCGGCCCGGCCCGGCCCAGCCCGCACACGGGATCCGGCCGGACGCTTGCTTGGTCCGACCCGCGCCGACGCCCGCCACGTGTCCCCCGAACACGCCGCAGCCGTGCAAGCCGCCACGGGGAGCGCCACGTGTCCCTGCCCGCGTCAACGCGGCAGGTGGCGCCCGCGAATCAGCGGGCGCCACGTGGCACCTCCCACGTCGCCCGCGCCTGCCCCGCGTACGGCCACCTGCCCCGCGCGCTGCGTGGACCGCGCGCTCATGCGCCCGCCAACCGGGTGCCGCCACGTGGCGCGCCCCCGGTCCACGCCTCCCCGCGCACTCCCGCAGACCGAGCGCACCAGAGCCGCCCAATCAGGCGCTGCCACGTGGACACCTGCCGGTCCACGCGCCTCCCGGTGCACCCCGGTCCAAACCCCAGTGCTCCGTGGACCCAGCTGCGTGCGCCGGCCAATCAGGGCCTGCCACGTGGCTCCCCCGCCGGTCCACGGCTCCCCCATGCACCAGAAATCCAGTAAATTTTCCGGGAGTCCGTTTTTGGGCATCCGGACTCAGAATTTGGCAAACAAAAAGCCATTTTCAAGCGTTTTTCCGCGCTGAATCCATTTCCGCCGTCTATTTGGCCTAATTCTTTTTCAAAATTTCGGCAAACCCAGCCGAAAGCCAACACAGCTAAAAAAACCCTTACAGGGTCCATCTGTGGCATCCCATTGATGCACCATGGGCCAGATACACCAACAACAGGTGTTCTAACAGTGGATCCATCGGAAAATGCTGCAAGGGGTTCGGGGGTCCTACATGACCAACAAAGAAGGAGAAAAGGATAACATGGTTTCTCCTAAGTCAAGTTCCAATAAGTAGTGCAGCAGTAAAAGATGGCCTAACTATATGTCCATACAAGCATGCATTTGTCCTCAAGAAAGATATAAGAAAGTAAACCACATGCCAAAATCACCAATACTTACACCTGTCCATAATCCTCGATCCATAATAACTACTCGGAGTAAAATCCGCACATAGCTACATAATCCTGCCCCCATCGCATAAACCAATCGCATAAATGGCTATGTGCTAACAAGGCATGCTACATAATCACATAGGGTAACATTATCCTAGGTAAGCTTACACTAATCATCAACATAGATGTCCAGATCATGCAAGTCCTCAGTATACATCATAAATAGTATTCTTGCAATTAACTATACAATTATCATTGCCAAGCTTACCTACCTCTCAATCACAAGCCATGTACCCTAGACATGCATGCATCCTAACATAAAGAATTAGAGAACCGTCCACCGGTTCTGGGAACAAAGCACCCACCTGAAGCGCTTTCCACAGGCAAAGCCGAAGTCGGTGAAGTGTGTAGACGCTCACAGTCCAAAATCTGCCAAAACTGCACCCACGGTACATGTTGCGCAAGCCTCGACTCCAAATAGCTGAAAATATCTGGAAACCATTATCTCCAGTTCCAACAGGTTCAAAAACACCCGCAAACCTTCCTAGGTACAACAATAAGGTCCAAAGTTACACTTTATTCCAAAAATATCCAAGTACAACAATCAACTAAAAACAGCCCCGAAGATCTGCAATTTTTACCTGCAGAACGGACTCTGAAAAATCCAACAAAAATACTGTCACGATCGTCGCGTCGAGCCCTTCGAAACGAGTACCTGCACGTCAGAATCCGAGCCCCGGAGGCCGAGTTACAAATTCTGCAACGCGGTGAGCGCAAAACTCCACAACACACACAACTGTATCACATTGCACAAAAGAGAGGGAAAAGTATACCTTCGGGCAAGTCTTAGAAAAAACCCAGAAAAATACGACGAGAATCATCGTGACGCGTAGATGCAAAAAGTGTATAGGCACGCCTCAATCTGATGCCTGAGCGCGGAGATAAAAATCCGGCAAGGTGATGCTATCCAAAAGTTCCATCAGCGGCAAAGGGGGTTAAAAAGGTACCTGGAACCCCAAACAAAGCTCAAATCTGAGAAAAGTGGACAATACAAAAATCGTAGATCTACCTCTCGTGATTCCAACGCCGTGAAAATCGTCCAAAAACACAGTCGGGGTAGCTCTGTGGACCTCTCAGACCAAAACGCGACGATAACGGGCCTCCGATGAAAGAACGTCGCTCTACGCTATGATGCCGAAGTCGTCGACGCTGCGGCATCCAAAAATTTCGAGCCTCCAACCCAAGATGCGCAACAAGATAAGAAACAACTTTGCTAGGGTCCAAGGGCAGGAGAGTTCGGGAAAAAGCCCAAACTCGAAGTGGAATGGGCTATTTATAGGCTTACACCAAAAAGCCTCGGAATTGGGCTTTTGGGCCCCAAAACCGGGCGCCCGGACGATTCGGGTCGCTACAGTGTTGGGCCCGACCCAACACTGTGCGCGCCCGAATCACCCAGAGGCCGCCACGTCACCACCCGAACAGCGGACAGCCATACCGGCCACCCGCTGCTCGACGCGTGGCGCGCTGAGGTGCCGACGCGAGGCGCGCACTCAGTCAACGCGCCGCTGCCGCGCCCACGTGCGCGCTGCCAGCGCCGCCTGCGACCCTGCCAGGCACGCACCCCAAGGCAGCCTCTGCCTGCACCGTGGACCGAGCGCACGACACCGCACCAACCACATGCTGCCACGTGTCCACCCTCCGGTCCACCGTACACCCGCGCTTTTCCCATGGACCGCGCCTGCTGCACCGGCCAATCCTACGCGGCCACGTGTCCCAAGGCAACCCAATAAGAATCCGACACGTGGCACGCGCCCCCGTGCACCGCGCGCCAGCCCGCGCGCGCGCGCCTGCCCGCGCCTGCCCGCGCGCCTGCCCGCGCGCGCGCGCCGCCGCGCTCCGCCGCTGCCCGCCGCCGCCGGAACAGTGCCAAGTGCCTCAAAATCCATGCGCGTCATCCGGGCTCCGAAAAATAAAAGTGAATAGTTCATTTTCATCGTTTTCGCGCGCTGAATCCAAATCCGCTGTCCGTTTTGCCAAATTCCAACTCTAAATATTGCCGAAGGCATCCAGAAAAGTGTTCTTTTGTCCAAACTTCACGCTGAGTCCAATTTTAATATCCGCTTCGCGCGAAACTACTTCTAAACATCCAACGGGGTCCTCCGATCACTCACGTGATCCATTTTAGGCCCGAAGTCCATCACTTATGTCCAATTGGTGCACCAACACCGCCGACACACCACATAGGCCTCCAGAAGCTGCTGGTCACACTGTAGAAGCCCTGCAGAGATCCGGGTCACCACACGAACGATAGTAAAATTGTTCGGAGATTTATTTTGATCGGGTTTCTGATCGGTGCGACAATCAGGACACCGGAGGTAGTTTCGGTTTTGGGTTAGAAGAGATTTTTTTTGGTACAGCAGTCGGGACCACTAAATTTGCCGGTTTGGGGTAAAATGTTAATTTGTGTTTTTGGTTATTTTATTAGGCTCGCGTAAAGTTTTGATTGCTTAGGAGGGTCGCGGGCGCGGTCGCTTACTTTCGTTTCAGGTGGGTACACCCTTAGAACCTTTTTTGTGCATAATTCGTTATTGTCTTGTTTATCATATTAAGGGATTTTGTGGGTGACGTGGACCTCCGGATGAACGAATGTTGCGGTTGTTGACTGGATGGGCAGTTTGCCCTCTCCGAACAACGGTATGGTTGTTCGAGGCATATTTGCGATCGGGATACTGATCGGTGCGACTATTCGGAAGTCGGAAGGTTGGTACCCTCATCCGTAAAAGGGGATGTCGTCGGTTGAAGCATACCGAGTTTTCCCTTTCCTCGTTATTGTTGTTTTGTTTACAGTTATAGTATTATGAGTAGATGACTAACCCCATGTTATGCACGTGTATCGGTACTTTCATTTCTGGAGCAACTGAGTGTCGCAGGTGTTCATGACACTCGTTTTATTATTATTATTATGCTCATGGCGCTTGCACGCACACCAGCGGTTTGGCCACCGTGTCGGTGTACTTTTCCGGAAAGGTGGTATGAGGACCCGTGAACCCTACGAGGTGACGTTAGTAGGGGCCCCTTGCGGTTATTTGCGGTGTTGCACTTGTGTAGTGGGGGGTTTATATGTTACGGCTTTTTAATGTTGGCATATTTCGTGATTTGAGTCGGAGTCTTGAAGTGATCAAATTGTCAAATCAGCATTCGAAGACTCGGAGAAGATTCAACAAGAGCTCAAGTTGACACTCAGGTATGATTAATTTAATCATGGTGATTTAAGTATATTTACAATCTTTGGAATCATGACTTATTGAAACCCGGTTTAGAAGAAGTTTTGGGAACTTGGATTTTAACTCATAACTTATTTTAAGTTTGGATTCCGGTACATGGTTTGTTTTGTTAAACTTATCTTTGAAAAATTCTGTATTTTACATTGAGTACCGGAACCCCAATTAGAGTTCCTCAAAACCCGACACAAGATTTTCTGGAATCTACATTGAGTACCGGAACCCAGCTTGGAGTACTGGAACACAATAAGGAAATCTGTTTGTTTCGTCATTGAGTACCGGAACTCACTATTTAGTACCGGTACACAATGTCATGTCGTGATAAGAATGCTAAACCGACTTTGATTGTTTTCCAAAGGTTATAAATAGACACTTAGGGTTTCTCAAGAACTATCAACTAATTCAGAAAACACTTGAGAGCAACCCTAGAGGCTAGGTTTTTATCGTTTATCTTTTAGCCTCTTTTAGGTCAATTCGACGGTTCTTTGAAGCAATACTTTTTGTCGGATTGATCTAATCTTTGCTTAGAGATTCCATCCATGGCTCTTTAATGATATTCTAAGCAAAGGATCACCATCGAAGCTTATATCAAGTTTGCGTCAAGGAGTTGACGTGGCATCGTGGATTCGATGTGTTGAAGGCGTTTCGTGGATTCGAAACGTGTTGCTCGTGGATTCGAGTGGCGTTCGTGGATTCGAACGTGTGCAGTGGACGTGCAGTCGGTGAGCGCAAGATCCGAAGAAGTTGAAGGAGGGGTTTGAGTCCGTGGAGTCGGTAATCACCTTGTTATTCTTCTTTTCTTAGTGGATTGTTATTGCGTGTTGGTCTCGTGGTTTTTACTCCTGTGATAGAGTTTTCCACGTAAATCTCGGTGTGCTATTTTTATTTTCCGCATTGGTTTTTAATTTACACTGAGATTGGTATTTTGATTATCACACCTATTCACCCCCCCTCTAGTTGTTTGATAGAACCTATTTAGATCCTTGTGGATCCTTAAAACCAACATTATATGCACCAAGGTGAGAGCGGGGCGTCTTTCTTTTGCCTGAGGTCCTCGGACCGACATGGCAGGTGCTCAGTTCGGTTCACAGGAGAGATACGGATTTCTTTTGCCTGAGGTCCCCGGACCGACATGGCAAGGCGCTCAGTTCAGTTCCTCGGGGATGACTTGATTGATTGTGGGGTGGGGTTATGGATGCTCTGGTTTTACGGTTTGATTTATTATCCGCACCTTTTAGCATCGTACTTGTAGTTGTGTTTTATCTCTACTCTTCTTTTCACTGACTCCCACTGTGTGACAGGTTTGGTCGGGTCTTCGGATCAGGACGATGGTGAGGACGGTACGTGGTGAGGTGTGAGATTACCTCGGTCAGGTTCCTTTTTCTTCTTTCATTATAGTTGGTTATTTCCTTTATGGTCGTTTTCTATGCATGCGGACGTGCATCAGGTGGATGTTGAGACAGGCCTTAGGTTTTGCCAAACGAACTTATTTTATAGAACTATGCTTTTAATATAGGGTTTATGGACGCGTCATGTGGACGCGAGTTTTCATACTTAAAAAGGAATTGCGAAAATGGCTTTAGAAAATTAAGTGTCGTGCGGGCACTGTTTTCAAAACTTGTGGATTTATCCTTTCAAACCTAATGATGCGCCGGGTGTGCGCCGTTTAATGAAATAAGATGTTAGCATTTTCAAATTCATACTCTGGTAACTTTGTAATTGTTAAGGCTTGGTGGTTGATGTTTTAATTCGGGCTATGGGACGCCGTGCATATACAAGGGAGATCTTGTATATGTGGCGGGTCTGTGCACGTGCCATGCAGGAGCCTGTTTCAAAAAAAAATAAAATAGGGCTGCTTTCCGCTTTTAAATTGCTCCCGGGGCGTGACAGATTAAGATGGTATCAGAGAAAAACGGCATCAACCACAATTTTTTTTGGGAATATGTGTCCAACAACCACTAAGTATAAATTCACATGCGGTTGACCTATGGAATAACCTGAGTCTTAGATACGCGAGAGTGCGGGATTGTTGAGAATTATTTCTCGGTTTAGCTCAGGTATCGTGCTACTGTAGTCGTGTTGTTTTGTTGCACTTGTGTGTGCAGGTCTGCCTTGTGCCAAATTTTTGAAAGGCGGAAAGGAGGATCGGGTGGTGGCCGGCTACCACCGGGTCCTTGATGGTTGCTGGAAATCAATTGATTGAGCAACCACCTCAGGGCACGGTGGGTGAGCTGGGGGTGTTCTTGCACTTGGTGCGGTTGGTAGCACAGCAGATCGTTGCGCTGGTTCTTTTTTTTTTCCTAACCCTTCCCCTTTGCCGATGTTCTTGTCGTCGTTAATATTGGTGACTGGTGGTGGTGTAATCCGCCGGTGTTTGTTAGTGTGTCGGCTGTTTTGTCGGTCGTGGGTAACTGGGTCGATACCCTAGCTGGTTGTTTGGGAGTCCCCTTTAGTATCGACCGGACGCCCTTCGACCCCCCGACGGGAGGAGAGGGTACCACAGCAGACTGGTGGGAGGATTTACCCTATGCTACGGCAAGGAGCGGACCCACATGAGGTTTTGGTCGCAAGTATTGAGGGGGTAGCCTCTTGTCTAAGTTTTGCCCTTTAGGTCTTCTGGTTTTAGGTTACAGCAGATAGTCGGCCAATTTTTGCAACCTGGGGCAAGGTATAGGTGGGAATGAGGATTCTTCCCCTACGATTGTTATCCATAGTTCGGCTTTTGTTGTGGTCACTGCTATGGTTGTGGAAATCGTCGTGGTGGGGTTTTGGAGTTCTCCTTTGGGTTAAAAAAGAGACCACCGGGTCTAGTAAATCTTGTTCATTTGGGCTCGATTTTGGTTAGAGAGGCCGTGTCTTGTTTCGCACAAGTGTGCGTAGGTGGCGACTTTATGTCGTGGGTTTAGCTTTTGACGCTAGGTGGTGCCGGTTAGCTCTTTTAAGGGGGTTGTGATTTTATAGCTCTGGTTTGGGTTCTTGTGTTCTGCACAAGAGGGTCGGTTTAGGTTGTCTTACGGGTGGGTTGGCGCGTGATCCCTCGAGTGTGCATAGTAAACCTAGGCAGTTTTATGGCGAGGTTATTCTCGCTGTATTCGTTGCATGTCCTTTTCCGACCCGATAGGTTTTGGATGGGTAGTCTTTTGTACCTGGAGGCTATTATTTTAGTGGACTTTGAGCTCAGAGTTCTCCTGGTTGGGAGTGTGACTGTTTGGTCTGGGGGTTTGTAGCTCGGTTCGTTGCTCGGTGCTTGGAGGGGCAACGGATTAGGACCGAGCGTTAGTGTTTTTTTTTTTTCTAAGTGTCGCACCCCCCTTCGATGCCAGGACGGAAGTAGGACCGTATTTCTTGGTTTCGTCGCTAGCTCCCCAGTGACCAAGGCATAGTCTTGAGGATTTTTGGGTTGTGAGTCTGCGATCGATTAGAGCAAGTGTAGGTCAATGGGGGTTGTTGACTACATGGCGTTCCGGCTTTGGTCACTTTCGGCTAGAACACCCGGTAGGTATCTCTTTCTTTGGGGTAGACCTTGTTGTCACGCCCCGGGGTCAAAACTGCGACCCGGGCTCGCTAACAGATCCGCCATCTGTACGGAAACTGCTGTACAGACGAAGCGTCTAACCTGCAAAAAGAATCAACTGCAGTACACAAATATCAGAGCTGAAAGTAAACAACTAAAGACTGAAATCCAAACACTGTACAACTGAAAATAATACAATATCCATCTCCCAAATACGATCGTATACAAAGTCCTCTGATACAAAACTCAGAAGGGAGATATCTCCAATAAAAACATCAGTGTACAAGCTCTCACAACAAAAATATCCTCACTACAACAGTCTCTCAAACTGAAAAGGAAAAGTACAACTCTATACCTCACAACAAATTTCTCTCAACAGAGGTAAAAGTAGTAAACTAATCTACTGAAGCTCTCCCCGGAAGAGGTACCGCTACACTCCAATGATGGGTAGGGAACTAGCTCGCGACTCCCTCGCCTCGGTCAGAAGGATCAGCAACAGGAGCACAGGACAGGAGAAGAAGTCCCTGGGGAAAAGACACCACGACGGGTGTGAGAACTACTTCCCACAGTAGTTCTCAGTGGGTGCCGTCAACAAGCCCAACGGTCTGCCCACTAAGTCTACAAGAGGTAAAAAGATAACAGTGCAATGAAATCTGAACAAGAAAAGCTGGAGCTACTCTACAGCTACCATGCCTCTATCTAGATACTCAAGAAGTGGAATAGATGAAAGTAAAAGTGACCACTCGCACCCAAGGTGCTCAATCGACCCAATCGAACTGACTGCCTCATAGGGTCCAGTCAAGCCTGCGCCTGTCGACTATGAACGCACCTGCCTACTACCACACATCCACATGAGGACGGGATTTACGTGGGGCGTCCTGTCCGACTAACTCATCCCTCGCGCAAAACTGCCTCAACAGGCCAATCGTTGCCTCCACTGCGGAAAACTGCCTCAACAGGCCAACCATCGTATCCACAGCGGCATCTCAGGGGGCACGACTCCAACTAAGGAAAACGGCGCGGCATAGAGTATCAAACATTGGCATATGCAAGCTAGTCAAAATCCACGCTCACTCTCAGAACGGTAGGACTCAAGATCCCCAAATATCTCGCACCACAGTCGGAGCACTCTCGACGACTCAGCTGATCAGCTCACACGAAACACGAGACACTAGCCTCTCCAACCGCTCGCAGCACAAAGCACACTGGCTGGAGGTACTCCGCAGCCAGGAACGACCCACAACTCAGGGTAACAAAACAGGTCGGACAACATTCAACGACCTGGGACCACCGTCAACCCCAACGGTTCCCAACAACACTGACCGGAAGATACTCGACGGCCCGGGACTGCCGTCTGCGCAACGGCTCCCTCCACGACGGCACAATAGGGAAACAAGACCTCCCGGGACTACCGTTTACCCAAACGGCTCCCGGCACAGGTAAGCAACCCACTACAACTACCAGACTCCACTCTGCTCCCAAGCAAGAGTGCAAAAGCATCCCACACTAAAAGAAAGTCCCGACCTCTCGACCCACTACCCGGGCGAGGATAACACTATGTCCAGGAATGAAAGAACAGTGTGGATGTCTAAGCATAAATAACCCTATCCCAAGTGAGGGTTTTCTACTGGTCTGGTTACACATGCAACATATGACGGGGGTGCTAGGTCAAGTTCCAAGATAACTATATTAACAGATGATAAAAGGAATAACAATTCCTATAATCTAGCATGCTACACAAGAAAATAAGCTATCATGCATAGTCCTACATCAGTAGAAATACTGTACAGTCCATAAAACTTGGAGATAAGGCCACCCACCTCGATGTGCCACCAATTGCTCGTAGACACTTGCAATTGGCCTCCACGCGATCCGCACGCAAAACGATGTACGCTGCCGGAGTCCGCACGCAAAACGGAGCAAGGTGCCGAAATCCGCACGCAAAACGGTGCACAGTGCCGAAATCCGCACGCAAAACGGTGCACAGTGCCGGAATCCGCATGCAAAACGGTGCACGGTGCCGGAGTTCTCACGCAAAACGGAGTCCGCACGCAAAACGGTGCACGGTGTCGGAATCCGCATGCAAAACGGAGCACGGTGCCAGAATCCGCACGCAAAACGGAGTCCGCACGCAAAACAGTGCACGGTGCCGAAGTCCGCACGCAAAACGGAGTCCGCACGCAAAACGGTGCACGGTGCCAGAATCCGCACGCAAAACGGAGCACGCCGTTGGGGACCGCACGCAAAACGGTGCAGAAAAACACAGTCCCAAACACAGATAAGAGCAAGGGGGGTCAATTCACAGTCCAAAATATCGCTCCAAAACTGTGCTAAAAATACCGTAAAATTAACACACGGGACCTACCCGACTGCGCCGCCGTCGCCGAAACGCTCCCCTCGGAAAATCTCGCGCGCTCCACGAGGCCCACGACGCACCGCCGCACCACCCACAATCCTCTCCCTCACACTCTCTCGCTCTCGGTTGGAGAAGAAAAGGAAAGAAGAGGAGAAAAATGGCGTGTGCGGGGAGGAAGAAGAAGAAGAAAAAGAGAAAGGGAGAGAAAGATGGTCCACGGTGCATCGGTGAACGGTGCACCGCCCAATCAGGAGCCACCCCAGCCGGCTCACAAGGCCGGGGCGCGTGCACCGGGTCCACGCACGCGCCCCGGGTGCCACGCGGCACGCGGTAACGCGCCCGCCACACGGGCGCGTTACACCGCGCCCGCGGCAGGCGCGGGACACGCGCGCGCCACACAGGCGCGTGCCCCCGCGCCCGCGCGGCCGCCAACGGGGGCCCGCCACGTGGCGGCCCCCGCGCGACCCGCGCCGAAGGCGCGTCTGCCCCCCTGTCGCGTCCGTACACCCTCGGGATCCGCGCCGCGCTGCCACTCCGGAAAACGTGCCGCGATGCCTCGAAAAACGCGCAATTCTACCGGGCTCCAAAACCAACAAGTAAATAGTCCATTTTTAGCGATTTCGCGCGCTGAATCCAGAAACAATGTCCGTTTCTCCAAATTCTCGTCCGAAAATTTGCCGAAAGCCCACTCGATCCGATTTTCGCGCCGGGTCCAATTCTGAAGTCCGATTTGCCAAATTCCAACTCTAAAAATTCCCGAAGGCGACCGGAGAGGTAATCTTTTATCCAAACTTCGCCCGGAGTCCAATTTTGACATCTGAATCGCGCGAAACCACTTCTAAACACCCGACGGGTCCTCCAAATACCCACGGGATCTCATTTTAAACCCGAAGTCCACCACTTGTGTCCAAATTGCGCGCAAACATCACTGACACACCACGCAGGCCTCCAGTGATGCAACTAAATTCCAAATTGCGTCACAAATCCATTTCTCGGGCCCGACATGCGCACAACCACTCCCAACGGCCACTAAAAGCTGCCCAACAACCAGCGACCCTACGCGGGGGATTCCGGGACCTCACACCTTGTAGTAGGTCTTAGAGCAGAAACCTAGCCTTAGTTTTGACCGTCGCCTCGGTAGGACGGACGTTCGGAGCGGGCAATCTGGGGTGGTAGTTATGCTCCGAGCTAGTGGCCCCGTGTTGGTGACGGATAGTTTCATTATTTTTCAGGGGAGGATTACTTGTAGTTAGTGACCCGGCCTATTTTGTTGGCACCTCATGGGGCTTTGTGGGGTGTCAGTGTCGTGTTTCCCTGGTTGTCAGGTTATTTTGGGCATGTAAGGGCTCGTTAGTCCGGTTTTGGCTGTAGGACTAGGGTACCTCGACGCATTGCATGACTTTTGTTGCTGACCGCCTAGAACTATCAGAGGTGATTTGCGGACTAGTGGTGTGGTTACTTGGAACTCCAAGTCGGGGAGCAGGTTTGCTCTGATTAGTTTTCGACCAAGAGGGATCAGACGGTAGGGTTGCGTGGCAGGTTGAGCCAGCAGTTTGTCTGAAATCTTGGGACAATTCAGTTCTGTAGTTTTTGTTCAGGGTTACCACCAAGTTCTGACAGGATGTCTAAGGTGTTTCACGTGTCAATGCTTCAGGGATGGGTTTTTGACTGCGATGCGGATCTTGGCACGTGAGAGTAGGTAGGTATGTACCCGACCTTTTCTCTCCGTACCGGGTTGGTGATGTAACTGGGGGGAGCGTAAAGCTTCATGGGTTTTAATTGGTTTTGTGTTAGCGTTTTTCCCGTTTTTTTGGCAAGGGTAGAAGTCAAGTTTCGAGGACGAAACTTCTTTTAAGGGGATTGTGGTGTAATAACTCTGTTTTTTTTTTAATTATTAACTAATTCCTAAATATCGACTTTTGGTATTAAAGCTAGTTTTAGGTGGAAATTTCTTATCATTAGTTCAGATGGGACTTCGGGTTGCGATTACCGTATCGTAGTAGAGCTCGTTGAACGATGAACGATGATGCGATGCTAGCGGTTACGGAACGTTTCGGAGGATCGACACGCTTATCGAGGAAGTCAGTGGAAAATCCCTCGTTGTTTTAATTATCGGATATTCGTACGTACAAGAGATTAAATAAAATATTAATAAAGATTTTAATATTCCTATTGCCGTATAACCCCAATTTTGGGGAAAAGATCGCTTCCTCTTCTTTCTTCCTCGCCGTGCGTGCCGACGTTTGAGATCGAAAACGTCGCCAATACCGGGGAGCGGATCCAGAAACACCACCGTCAGCGGAGATCGGGATCGCATTGTCTTCTCCGTCGGAGCTAGGTTAGCAATCTTTATCTCTCTTTTGTTCGGTTTGATCGTTGGTTCGTATGATGGTTTTCGTTCGTTGGTTTTGTTCGGTTTGATTGTTGGCTTTCGTTCGTAGGTTTTGTTCATGGTGACGAGTTTTTGGGGTATTCGGCGGGGACGCTAAGGATCGTCGACGGTGGCTCCATCGTCGCTCGATGCCCTAGCCGAGACGCCGCCGACGTCGCTCGATGCCCTAGCCGAGCCGCCGCCGCCGCCGCTCGATGCCCTAGCTGAGCCGCTGCCACCGTAGGCCGCGCGTCGCCGAGGCGCTGCGCCACGTGCAGCCAAGTGCGCTGCCGCCCGCGTGCAGCCAGGCGGGCTGCCGCCCATGCGCAGCCAACCGCTGCCGCCCACGCGCCGCCGAGGCGCTGCGTCGCGCGCAGCCAGGTGCTGCCGCCACGCACGCTGCTTGCGCCCGCGCGAGCGCCGCGCCCTGCCTGGCCGCCGCCGCCGCCGCCGCTGGAGGTTTTGGCCGCCGCCGCTTGAGGTTTTGGCTGCCGCCGCTGGAGGTTTTGGCCACCGCCCCTGGATGCCCTAGCCACCGCTGCTGCTTGCGCCCGCGCGCGCTGTTGCTTGTGCCGCGCACGCCCGCGCGGGGTGGTTCCCGCGCGGGGCTGCTACTAGTGCCGCGCTGTTTGCACGCCCGCCCGGGGGAGGTGCCCGCGCGGGGATGTTGCATGCACCGCGTCGCATGCACCGCGCGGGGGTAGGGCCCACGCGGGGCTGCTGCATGCGCCGCGCCGCCCAAGCCCGCGCGGGTCAAGCCGCGGCCGTCAACCGGTTTTGCCCGACGGTTTTTGCTTGACGGTTTTTGGCTCGACGGTTTTTGCTTGACGGTTTTTGGGAGCGACGGTTTTGACTTCACGGTTTCATGGGGTGTTTTCGTCAATGATGTTCCGCTTGTCGGTGCATTCCGCTTCATGCAGTTGTTTTAGTTTTTCATCGGCTTCTTGTTTTGGGATAACGGGGTACCGTTTTTAGGCCCGGTCTTTTGTGTAACCACCGGATTTTTATCTGCTATTTTCGGTACATCTGTAGAATTCCCTTTTTCGGTGATTTCGGGTTTTTGCACGATTTTCCTATCTTTTGATTTTAGGGGTACTGCAAGTATCGTTTACCTTTCGGGTGACCGGTTGTCGCGGTATAAGATCCGGAGGGCCGTTTGTCCTTATCCGAACGATAGTAAAATTGTTCGGAGATTTATTTTGATCAGGTTTCTGATCGGTGCGACAATCAGGACATCGGAGGCAGTTTCGGTTTTGGGTTAGAAGGGATTTTTTTTGGTACAGCAGTCGGGACCACTGAATTTGCCGGTTTGGGGTAAAATGTTAATTTGTGTTTTTGGTTATTTTATTAGGCTCGCGTAAAGTTTTAATTGCTTAGGAGGGTCGCGGGCGCGGTCGCTTACTTTCATTTCAGGTGGGTACACCCATAGAACCTTTTTTGTGCATAATTCGTTATTGTCATGTTTATCATATTAAGGGATTTTGTGGGTGACGTGGACCTCCGGATGAACGAATGTCGCGGTTGGAGACTGGATGGGCAGTTTGCCCTCTCCGAACAACGGTACGGTTGTTCGCGGCATATTTGCGATCGGGACACTGATCGGTGCGACTATTCGGAAGTCAGAAGGTGGGTACCCTCATCCGTAAAAGGGGATGTCGTCGGTTGAAGCATATCGAGTTTTCCCTTTCCTCGTTATTGTTGTTTTGTTTACAGTTATAGTATTATGAGTTGATGACTAACCCCATGTTATACACGTGTATCGGTACTTTCATTTCTGGAGCAACTGAGTGTCGCAGGTGTTCATGACACTCGTTTTATTATTATTATTATGCTCATGGCGCTTTCACCCACACCAGCGGTTTGGCCACCGTGTCGGTGTACTTTTACGGAAAGGTGGTCTGAGGACCCGTGAACCCTACGAGGTGACGTTAGTAGGGGCCCCTTGCGGTTATTTGCGGTGCTGCACTTGTGCAGTGGGGGGTTTATATGCACCAAGGTGAGAGCGGGGCGGCTTTCTTTTGCCTGAGGTCCCCGGACCGACATGGCAGGTGTTCAGTTCGGTTCACAGGAGAGATACGGATTTCTTTTGTCTGAGGTCCCCGGACCGACGTGGCAAGGTGCTCAGTTCAGTTCCTCGGGGATGACTTGATTGATTGCGGGGTGGGGTTATGGATGCTCTGGTTTTACGGTTTGATTTATTATCCGCACCTTTTAGCATCGTACTTGTAGTTGTGTTTTATCTCTACTCTTCTTTTCACTGACTCCCACTGTGTGACAGGTTTGGTCGGGTCTTCGGATCAGGACGATGGTGAGGACGCTACGTGGTGAGGTGTGAGATTACCTCGGTCAGGTTCCTTTTTCTTCTTTCATTATAGTTGGTTATTTCCTTTATGGTCGTTTTCTATGCATGCGAACGTGCATCAGGTGGATGCTGAGACAGGCCTTAGGTTTTGCCAAACGAACTTATTTTATAGAACTATGCTTTTAATATAGGGTTTATGGACGCGTCGTGTGGACGCGGGTTTTCATACTTAAAAAGGAATTGTGAAAATGGCTTTAGAAAATTAAGTGTCGTGCGGGCACTGTTTTCAAAACTTGTGGATTTATCCTTTCAAACCTAATGATGCGCCGGGTGTGCGCCGTTTAATGAAATAAGATGTTAGCATTTTCAAATTTATACTCTGGTAACTTTGTAATTGTTAAGGCTTGGTGGTTGATATTTTTATTCGGGCTATGGGACACCGTGCATATACAAGGGTGATCTTGTATATGTGGCGGGTCTGTGCACGTGCCATGCAGGAGCCTGTTTAAAAAAAAAATAAAATAAGGCTGCTTTCCGCTTTTAAATTGCTCCCGGGGCGTGACAACAGCTTTCCTAAACTAAGTTTAATGCTTTCCCTACCACTTTACTAGATAGATTTTTCTACCAGCATTTAAAGTTTTACTTACTGCTTTTTCTAGGAGTAGTCGTACTTGTAATCCTTCTCTTGTAACCTTTTCTTGAGCAATACAAAGCGAACCGAGTAATTCGGCTGTGTTGATTAATACCCAGTCATCCTAGTTCGGCTCTTCCAGGCCAAACTCTATTAAGAGTTCTATTAAGAAGAATCCGGCCGAGCGGATCCCTCATCGGCCTAATCGTTTGGCACGCGGTGCAATCACATCAGAAAGTCATACCGGAGCCGATCGCTGACCGAAGCCAGTCAACAGTCCACGAGTGTTCGGTCGAATTTTTTGCACCCAACAAAGATATTTTTAAGTTTTTAAAGACATTTTATACTACAGCTTTTCAAAGACCCAAATATGCTAACTTGTCTTATTATTATTTTTAATATAATAAAATTAATTTTTTTAAAAAATCTTGGATGCTGAAATTCATATAGTATTTTTCTTCCATTATAGAGAAATGCTCTTCCACACTCAAAACGTGATTGTAAAAATCTTACACCCATCATTATTGAGTTTAGATATTTTTATCTACTTCCAGTATTAAAAAAGGAGTTTATATTGTGGGAAAATTGGCTCTTAGAATGATGGTGTGAGACTTATCCCTATTCTTTTGGGTGTGCAGATAGTATTCTTCGTTTTGTTGTTAGAAATTTGAAAGACTGCTTCTTGTGTGAACTAGAATTGTGAAAACTTAGAGCGTGAAGACGATCGACATGTTCAATGACTTAATCCGTGAACTTTGGCTTATAGAGCTATCTATAAAAAACCAAGCATTCCCGTGGTCAAATATGCATGTGACACCAACCTTGGCGAGGCTGGATCAATTCCTCATTTTGAGTCTTTAACAGAATGGGAGCAGCTATTTTCACTCTGCAAAGTTGTGGCCTAGTTCTCTGGAATAAAGTCAAATCACTTACCTATTTTTCTATATATATATGTGAAAAGATTAAAAACAAGCTGTTTAGATTAGAGAATGTATGGCTACATAGTAAAGACTCTCTTATGAAAATTCCTATATGGTGGAAGGAAGTTAAGACCAAAGAAATAGCAATCATGGCGTTCATGGCTAAACTGAGGCATTGCCGCAACCGGATAAGAAAATAGTGTGCAACAAATTACTACAATATTATGGCAATAAAGAAAAAACTAATTATGAAAATTCAACAAATCGATAGCTTGAAAAAAAAGCAAGATTTAATGCGGCAACTAGTGGATAAGATAGAAGAGTTGAATCTGTCACGCTCCGGGTTCGAAACTGCGACCCGGGCTCGCCAACAGATTCGCCGCCCATACGAAAAATTCTGCATAGGCGCAGCGTCTAACCTGCAAAAGATAGTACTACAGCTATACAAATATCAGAGTGGGAATAAAGTGCTGTAAAAATAAAATCTAATCACTGTATCAATAGAAATAATGTACAAGATTCATCTCCCAAACAAATAATCATCATACAATATCCTCAATACATCATATCTAAACCCAAAAAGGGAGATAAACTAAAATCATAGTACATCAGTCTCTCCAAATACATAAGATCTCTCTCAAAGTAAACTACACAATAATCCAGCTGACGGTACTAAAAATCTCCAACCAGGTGATACAGCTGCACTCCAGTGATAGGTGGGGGTCTAGCTCGCGACTCCCTTGCCTCGAACAAAGGCCGAAGAACCAGCAACTCCTGCAAAAGGCTCTGCAAAACAAAGGGGAGAAAAGGAAAAAGGGGGGTGAGAACCCCCAACGGGTGTGAGAACTACTAGTAAACCAGTAGTCCTCAGTGGGTAAATCCTCAAGCTCCGATGTACCCACTAAGTCTACCAGAGGCGGAAGAAAAGTAAAGTGGTAAGCTAAATAGACGGCTGACAAGGAAAACTACCACGACTATGCCTCTAATGCAGTGCCGAGAG
This sequence comes from Tillandsia leiboldiana, assembly GCA_029204045.2. Classification (NCBI taxonomy): domain Eukaryota; kingdom Viridiplantae; phylum Streptophyta; class Magnoliopsida; order Poales; family Bromeliaceae; genus Tillandsia; species Tillandsia leiboldiana. Next base: position 25,029,131 of record CM055067.1, read on the forward strand.
GAATGACTGTATGTATGCATCAGTAACAGTATCTGCTCAAATAAACCCAATCAGATGAACCGGTATAAAACCCGGTAATGCCTGCTCTGTCGCCAATCTCACGAACCGAGTAACTGATCGGCACACGGCTCGATCTCAAAATAACCAACTGACCGGCACCCGGCTCGATCCTAAAGCCTACTCCGGAGTGGCACTCGAGGGGAGCGACCCACACGAGTAAAGTTACCATATCACAGTATCTCAATATAGCAGGACTGGATCACGACTATGATCAAAGTAGGAAAATCCATCCGCTGAAGAAACCCGATCCCCAATCTGATGCAAAAGTAAATATCCGGTCAACCGCCCAATATCCGCGGTTGCCGCAACACCCCACAAGTCCACAATCTGGTAAAATAATCAATATCTGGTCAACCGCCTAATGTCCGCGGTTACCGCAGTACCCCACAATCCACAATCAAGTACAACCTGTCCTAGACTCAAAGGTCCCGACTACACTATCCCAAACCCCTGCTCGAACCCGAGCAACATGTATCATAAGTCTAAATAAAAATGAGAAAATGAACAATCATGATTTCTCCTAAGTCAAGTCCCAACATGATAGTGTAGCGATAAAAGATGGCCTATCTAGATGTCCATACAGGCATGCAAATGTTCTCATGAAGAATAACGCAAGGGCAACGGGTCATGATCTCTAATCTACTACACATGTCCATAATAAATCATCATAGTGTACTAGTCCCACATAGAATAGATCAAATTGTCACAATAATTAACCGACTACACATGAAAGGCCAAGTGCTAACAATACCTGATAAAATATCACCACCATAGTACACCAATCCCACATAGATAGGCCAATAATTAATCAGGATAATTTATTCATGCATGATTTTCAATGGAGTGGCGAAACGAAATACAACAAATCGGGGATCTCTCTAATAGACCTAGTGAGTAAACCGTAGAGAGAGGTAAGCAACAACAACCCACCTGGAACGCGCAGATCCGGAATCCGATCGGGCTGAAATTTGGCGTGTGCGTTCCCCCAGCTCCTACGGTTCCAACGAATATGAAATCGCCCAAAAACTCCTCCTGGATCTGTAGCGGCAAGCAAAATTGCGGTGACCCCGATCCCCGTGCTACTTTCCCCATGACCCATGTAGTGGAACACCTATTAGTGGTGCGTCGGACCCGCAACGCGTCAAATGGACGCGTTGGACGGACCCAGTGAGGTTTCTGGATCAAGTCTGTCCTTCGGCTGCTTTTGCCGAATTTTAGAAAGGGTTTCAGGCTAATCCGAGAACAGATTTGGATTCAGTGCGGAAAAACGTCGAAAATCGGCTATTTACTTGTATTTTTCGGAGTCCTGATGCCCAAAAACGGACACCCGGAAGTTTTCTGCGCATTATGGTGCATGGGGGAAGTCGTGGACCGGCTGGATGCCACGTGGTGGCCTTTGATTGGCCGGCGCATGCGGCGCGGTCCACAGAGAGTTGCGCTGGTGCATGGACCGGGCGCAGGGGACACGTGGCGGCCTCGGATTGGCGGGCTCACGTGGCGCGGTCCACGGAGACGCGCGGCCTCGGATTGGCGGGCCACGTGGCGGCCTGTGAGCGGCTGGATCACGTGCGCGCAGTCCACGCGTCATGGGGAGTAGGCGGGGGCGGTTGGGGCAAGTGACCGCTGTACGCGGACGCCACGTGGCGCCCGGCGATTGGCGGACGCCACCCACCCCATGTGCCCCGTCGGGCCACGCGGCGGATCCCCAGCGGCCCGGCACACGCTATCCGCTGTTTGGGACACGTGTCGGGCGCTGGGCGATCCGGGCGTTGGTCGTGGGCCGGGCCGGGGGGCGAATTCGGGCACTGTTTGCGCCCGAATCCCCCCGGGCGCCCGAATTTCGGGCCCAAAAGCCTAATGGCTTTGTTTTTTTTGTGGTTTTTTGGTGGAGGCCGATAAATAGGCCGGTTTCTTGGGCCTTTAGCCCCTTTTCCCGAGCCCTTCTGGGACTAAGCCCTATTGCAGGTTTTTTTCTCATCTTGTGCTACATCTTGCGAAGGAGTTTTGGAATTTTTGGAGGGCGCGGCATCGACGGCTTCGGCGATTCGGCGCAGTATGATGTTTCTTCTTCGGTGGCCCATTTCCGTCGCGTTTCGGTCCACGAGGTCCACAGAGCTACTCCGAAGGAGTTTTTGGACGATTTTTGCGGCGTCGGTTTCACGAGAGGTAGGCCTTAGATTTCCGTGTTGATCACCTTGCTTTATTTTGAGTTCTTGGCACGTTTTAGGAGGCATCTTTGAACCCCTTTGTTGCAGGTGGTTTTTCTGGACAGCGGAGGCTTGTCAGATTTTTATCTCCGCACTTGGGTATCGGATTTCGGCTTATGAGGACTCGATTGACATCTACTCTTCGCGAGGATCGCAATAGTATTTTTATTTGAATTTTTAGAGATTATCTCGCAGGTGGTAATTATGCTTCTTTGGGACCGATTTTACAGAAGCTTGTGTTATGGGAATTTTGACTTATTGCAATGTTTGGACCATATCTTTGTACCCAGGAGGAGTTTTCTGAAGTTTTTGGACTCGTTGGAATCGTGGGAATCCGAGGATTATCCCCGTTCAGTTTCATCCAATTTGGATCTTGGATTGACGCGCGCTTCAGGTGGATTGCTTCGTCTCCAAAACCAGTGGACGGTTCTCTAACTCTATATTGTTAGTGAGTATGCATTATGTGAGCAGTATTAGAAAGCATGTTGTATCAGATAGGATTTTCTAGTGTGGTGATTCTAATCATGTTGATTATTACTTCCTATCTGTGTTGATTAAATCTTAGTATTGGACTTGACCTAGCACCCTGTCGTATGTTTGCATGTGTAAACCAGACTAGTAGAAAACCCTCACTTGGGCTAGGTTTATTTATGCTTTAGACATCCACACTTCGTATTCTATTCCTGGACATAGTGTTTTTCCTCGTCCGGGTAGTGGGCTGAGTGGTCGGGATTTATTTTAGTGTGGGATGCATGTTACACTCGTGCTTGGGGGCAGAGTGGAGTCTGGTAGATGTAGCTGGTCTTATATCTGTGGCGGGAGCCGTTGGGTAAACAGTGGTCCCGGGTTATCGTACTTCTCTGTTTTCTTTGTCGTCACTATGTTAGTGACAGGGGTATACTAGTGATAGCAGGACCTAGAACCCAGATTGTTTTTGGACACACATGATTTCTATAAACTAATATTTTTCCTTCCAAACTTCGAGAGGTCGCCGGAGCTTGTTCTTGTTTGATTTGGGTGAAGGCAATAGCCCTTCGGAGTTTGGAAAATAAAACTTATTTGAACTGATTTTATTAAAGAACTAAAATATATTAAATTGGGTTTCCCAGATTAAAATAGTTTTCAGTAATAACTGCCATATTTTATTACAAACTTCCTCACCCGAGAGAGTTTGGGTGACCTGGGTTCTAGGGGTCGTTCCCCTTTTTCGGGACGAAAGCTACGGGGGCTGTACCTGGAACCTGTTCTTGTTTGATAGGGTTGTAGGTGTTGGTCCCCTGAAACTTTCGGACCCTGGTTGGTTTCTTCCGCATGTTTTACCAAAGGAGTTGTTTTCCTGAACTGTAAGTGGTTGAGAACTTCGAAAGGTTGAGTCTGGAGTCTGTTCTTGTTTGATTGGGATTCTAGACACCGACCTTTCGGGATTCTCGGACCCTTACTGTGTCGGCTGGTTCTTTCTTGTCTGTGAGTTGGATGTCCTGTTTTGGGAGCCGTTGGGTTGATGACGGTCCCGGCTGTTGAGTACCTCCAGCCAGTGGGTTAGTATTGTGAGTTGGACATTGTCGATCTGATTGATCGTGGATTTGGATTATAGCCTGCATGAGCCATATTGAGCTCAACAGAGATGCGCGGATACTTTCCTCGGTGGGGTCGCGCCCCTCGAGTGCCGCTCCGGAGCTGGGCCTGTTACTTTGCTATCGTGACTTGTTGACGCAGTCCCTCCGGCTGGGCCAATTTTGGCAGTCACGGACGCCTTATGTAAGTCCCGTCCTCTTGTGGATGTGTGGCAGTAGGTGGGCGCAGGTTTGACTGGACCCCATGTGGTAGTCACTGTGATTGGGTTGATTGAGTATTTGGGTTAGAGTCGATGCATCATTTTCATCTGTATCACCCTTTGAGCATTGTAGATAGAGGCATGACAGCTGTAGACTCTTTCCAGCTTATCTTTCCATTATTACAGTTTTCCTGTTATCTTATGCCTCTAGTAGACTTAGTGGGCAGACCGTCGGGCTTGGTAGCGGTACCCACTGAGAACTACTGTGGGATGTAGTTCTACACCCGTCGTGGTGTAGTATTCAGACCCTTCTTGTGTTCTTTCTATTTTTTTTTCTCTTTGAATAAAATTAGTTGTTTGGGGATATTTACCGAGTTTTCGTGGGTGGAACTTTTGCGCTTGCGGGTATTTTTCGGTGATAGAGCTCGAAAAACGGAGAACGACAGAGCGATCGGATCGGAAATCTGACTTACGGATTGGCCAAATGGGGTTTTCTGGGTTTCGTCGTCCGTAGTGTGCATCGAGATCCGTGCCGGCTGTTATGAAATGTTTCGGCGATCGACACGCTTTTCGAGGAGATTGGAATCTTTCCCTTTATACCGAATATGGGTTTTTCCTTACGTACAAGAGGATTGTATTACTTCGTTTTATTTATTTAATAATTTTTAAAGAAATGAAAAAACCCTAGTTCGGGAGGGAGGCGAAAGAAAAGAGATCGGGCATCCATCTTCTCCGATCAACGTGCCGGAGGCGGGGAACGAGACGTCACCGTCGACGGGGAGTGGATCCGGTCTTCGCACTACCCGCGAGGAACGTCTTTAGGTCGTCTTCTCCGTTAGAGCAAGGTTAGCGGTTTACTTTTCGTTTTTGGGATTTTCGGCCGTTGGGGTTTTTGGTGTTCGCGTCTTGTCGCCTTGCGTCGCTAGGATGCCCTAGCTGTCGCCGCGCCACCGCCTTGCTACTGGCGCGCCGCCGCCTTGCTGCTGGCGCGCCGCCGCCTTACTGCTGCCGTGCGGACAGGACACGCGCCATTGCATGCCGCTGTTGAGCGGTGCCGCGCTGTTTGCGCACCTGCGCGGGGCTGCAGGCCGCGCCGCGCGCGGGGTCTGCAGGGCGCATCGGGCGCAGGGGCTGCTAGCCGCGTCGCGCGCGGGGTCTTTAGGGTCTGCAGGGCGCGTCGGGCGCAGGGGCTGCTGGCCGCCTCGCTTGCGCCCGTGCGGGGAAGGTGCCCGCACAGGGCTGTGCCGCGCCGCTTGCGCCCGTGCGGGGAAGGTGCCCGCGCAGGGCTCTGCCGCGTCGCTTGCGCCCGCGCGGGGGAGGTGCCCGCACGGGGCTATCGCATGCGTCGCGCTAGCCGCGCCGCGTTGTTGTCTGTGCCGTGTCGTTTTGTGTTGTAGTGTTTTCGGTACTTTCTGGACAGAGGTTGGGTCTACCTTCTTCGCAGGGGCTGCGGGCAGCGCTGCGCGCGGGACCTGCAGGGCGTGCCGCACGCCTTGCGCCCGTGCGGGGAAGGTGCCCGCGCAGGGCTGTGCCGCGCCGCTTGCGCCCGTGTGGGGAAGGTGCCCACGCAGGGCTGAGCCGCGCCGCTTGCGCCCGTGCGGGGAAGGTGCCCGCGCAGGGCTGTGCCGTGCCGCTTGCGCCCGCACGGGGGAGGTGCCCGCACGGGGCTGTCGCATGCATCGCGCTAGCCGCGCCGCGTTGTTGTCTGTGCCACGTCTTTTTTGTGTTGTGGTGTTTTCGGTACTTTCTGGACAGAGGTTGGGTCTACCTTCTTCGTGGGGCTTGGTGGTGTTACTAATGTGTTCTTTTGGGGACTTTCTAGGACCGGGGGTCGTGCAAAAGCGCAGGACAATTTCAGGGGCTGTAGTCGACGTTCCCGGAGGTGGGTAACCTTTACGTCTTCGTGCACGCTTGGTTGCAATCACATGAGTTAGGTGTATGGTATTGCGTTTTGATCCACATTGTGAGTTGTTGACTAACCCCTATTATGCATCGTTTCTTATCTATTTGGAGCGATTGTCGGTCGCGAGATCTTATGACAAATGTCGGTGTTTCCTTTATTATGCTCATGGCGCTTGCACGCACACCAGCGGTTTGGCCACCGCGTCGTTGTACTTTTCCGGAGGAGTGGTCTGCGGACCCGTGAACCCCACGAGGTGACGTTAGTGAGGGCCCCTTGCGGCTATTTGCGGTGCTGCACTCGTGTAGTGGGGGGTTAAATGCACCAAGGTGAGTGTCACGCCCCGGGGTCGAACGGCGACCCGAGCTCGCCAACAGATCCGCCATCTGTACGGAAACTGCCGCACAGACTAAGCGTCTACCCTGCACAAGATCTATAGCTAAAACATGTATCAGAGCTGAAATAGAACCAATAGCTACAGAATCAAACACAGAACATCTGAATAAAAACAAAATCCTGAATACAAAGTCTCAGCTAAGAAAATAAAGGTACAACCCTCACCAATCTCTCAGACTGTCCAGTACAAAAGTGGAACCATAAAAATATACAGGGTACATCTAGCTCTGACTCTCAATACTGGTAAGGAACTAATCGGCCACGTCTTCACCTCGATCAGCTGTCTCCGCGCGAGCTAAGCCGGAACAGCAACCTCAGGAAACCTGTCACCGCAGCGGGTGTGAGAACTACTGCAGAAGGTAGCTCCCAGTGGGTACCGTCACCAATATCCACGGTATGCCCACTAAGTCTACTGGAGGCAAACAGATAGGTATGCAGATAGATATAAAGAAAAGCAGGAAATGAACTACAGCTAATATGTCTCAACATCATGCTCAAGGAAATCTCTACTATGAACCTGCTATGCATACACTCTCACTACTAATAAGCCTCAAGTACCATGCTCAAAGGAAAGCTCATCAAAGGACATGCTATGCAATCACCCGCTCATATCACCCAATCTCAATGACTGCCTCATAGGGTCCAGTCAAGTCTGCGCCTAACCTACTGCCACTAGCCCACAAGGGACTTGGACTTACGTAGGGTGTCCCACGCGGACTATCTCAATCTCAAGCGAACTCTTGTGTATCAACTAGTCGCATCAACAACACGCATCCGGAGCGTAACTCGAGGGGAGCGACCCCACCTGTAGTGAACCGGAATTTGGAATATAAATAAATGGAAATAAAAATAGTATGAAATACTATTGTTTATTGAGGTGAAGAATGACCTAGAAATGAATTGGGCCCAAATCGGGATTAAAATAAGATATCTAGAATCTTATGTGAGAAAGTGGGCCCAGATTAATTGTGGAAAATTCATAGTCTCGGAAAATTCCTAGAAAATTACGGGAGCTCCGTAAATATGTTTTAAGGCCACGGTAAAAGTTTCGCATTGATCGGACACCCGGATAGTGAGAACGGGCTCCGCCAGCGAATTCGAATACAGTGGGACTTTTGGTGACCCAGAGGTTGTCCAAACTGAAAAGTTTAAGTACCATGAGGTAAATTAAGTTAAACCATGGCTGCCTGTCAAATTTGAGCGTAAACGGGCGAGAAACGGGCAAGAACGGACGAAAACGGGCGAAACTGGGCTTCGGCCCAAGTTTCGGGCGCCCGAAAGTGGGTTCCGGGCGGCCGGAAGTTACTGTAGCACACCCGGTTTTCGGGCTGCAGTGAACCGGGTTCGGGCACTGTAGCGAACCGGTTACTGTAGCAGCCCGGTCCGGAAGGGGTGCGCCCGAATGTTACTGTAGCAGCCCGGATCCCGATGTAGTTGGCACGGATCCCGATGCAGTGGCACGGATCCCGATGCAGTCGGCACGAATCCCGAGGCATGGCAGCGCGCGGGAAGCGCTGTGGCGTGTGGCCCGAGGCGCGCGTGGTGGGTGAGGACCGCCACGTGGCGTCTCCTCATTGGTCGGTCTGACCGAGGGAGCGTGGGCGTGCGCGGGGAATACGCGCGGGCACTGTAGCGGTGTCAGCGGGACAGGCCACGTGTCGGCCTCCCATTCGTCGGTCAGCGCGATGTGACGCGCTGACGCGACGCGACGCTGCGGCCGGTGTCAGCAGGGGGCGTGAGTGCGGTCCACGTGGCGGTCTCCCATTGGCCGCCGCTGTTCCGTGGTCGTGGTGCACGGGTCCACGGCCACGTGTCGGCCCCTGGTTGGCCGAGCATGGTGACGTGGCGCTGAGGTGGCGCAGCGTGGACTCGTGGACCGCGGCGGGGGCTTTTACTGTAGCCGCCCGAAAGTTTTCGGGCGCCCGAAAGGGTGCGCCCGAAATCCGGAAAACGGCCTATAAAGGCCCGAAATGACTCATTTTCCTCCTTTTTCCCTTTCTGGCTTCACCCGAGCGTGTGGGGAGGGGAGGAGGGCGATTTCGCCGGGGTTCTCGAGGGCGCACGAGAGCGCCGTGGACCCCGTGGAGCGTGCAAAGTACTCAAAAGAGACTAAAAGACGCGATGGACGACACGGCATTGTCGAGGTAGGCCCCGTGTGTCGTTTTTGTGGTATTCTTGGCACAGTTTTAAGGTTCCCTTTTGGATTTTGGATTTGACTCCCATGCTTGCATGCGTGTTAGGGACCAAGTTTTACTGTGCCGTTTTACTGCTCGAGCTTTGCGGGAGTTGTGGGCGCGCCTCGTTTTGCGTGCCGCTCGTGGGAGATATGCGTCGTTTTGCGTGCGGACTTGACAGACGCGCACTGTTTTGAGTGCAAACTCGAAAGGCGCGCACCGTTTTACGTGCAAAGTTGGAAAAGTAACGTGCACCGTTTTGCGTGTCGATACGAGGTATGTGCTCCGTTTTGCGCGCAGGTTGGACTAACGGGCACCGTTCTTCGAGCAGACTCTAATAATACGTCCCGTTTGCGTGCAGGGTCGGAATAATATGCACCGTTTTGCGTGCGACCCTACAGTCAGATGTGCACCGTTTTGCGTGCAGTTTCGAGGTACGTGCACCGTTTCGCGTGCAGTTCGTGTTGTCGCGCACCGTTTTGCATGCGGGTCCTAACAATGTATTCTGTATTGCGTTCAGGACCGGATGAAAATGCACCGTTTTGCGTGCAACCCCACAGTCAGATGTGCCCCGTTTTGCATGCAGTTTCGAGGTACGTGCACCGTTTCGCGTGCGGTTCGTGTTATCGTGCACCGTTTCGCGTGCCGGTTCTAACGATACTTCTCGTTTTGCGTACAGGACTGGATGAAGGTGCATCGTTCCGCGTGCACCCTTACAGTGGAGCGTGCACCGTTTTGCGTGCCAATTTGAGGTCTAGAGAGATCGCACATCGTTTTGCATGCAGCCTTAAGAGAAGCATGCTCCGTTTTGCGTGCGAGCTCGAGGTACAAAGTGGAGCCGCGTGGAGGCCAATTGCAAGTGTCTACAAGCAATTGGAAGAATAGTGATCAAGTGTGGTGACATGAAAGGAATTCCGGGTACACCACAAGGTGGGGAATTCTACCGAAATTGGGTGATCTCTCCCTTTGCTCCTTTACTTTTCGATTCGAAGCATGATAGTAGCCTGCTAGAGGCGTTAGGTAATTATGATTATGATTGCCGGTGTAAATGGATACAGACGGAAAGTGCAACTGTTGGTTGCCAGTGATAGAGGATTAAATGGGCATGTGTAAAAGGACACAGATGAAAAGTGCAACTGCTGGTTGCCAAAGATATATGATAGAGATGCATGCTTAGAGATAGATACTATTTTATAAATGCGATGAAAATAACTGCATGCATGAAAGTAATTAGCCATTGATGATTGTGATCATGTTAGGGTATAACCCTAGGAATCATGTGACATAAGGAAAGGAAACATGTTGGTAGCAAGACTAGGAGAAAACCTAGTTTCAGGGTTCACTGAGTGACATCAAAACTTAGGAGATTATCCTAGGGTTGGACGAGTGGCATTGTCTTAGGTGATAACCTAAGGACACTGGATAGAGTGATCAACATAGAGTCAAGGAACTCTAGGATGAGTATAATATGGAACTTAGGTAAAGGGAACCTAAAGTGATCCAGGGGAGTTTAAACTCACAGACAAGGAATTAGAGTCAGAGTAACTCTAAGTTAAAAGTGAAATAAAAAATAGAGTCAAGTGAACTCTAGGATTCAGTAAGGAATCAGGAAAGTGGGATAAGATCCCAAGGTTAAAGGATTAAACAAATATAACCCTAAAGAGTCATAGGGTGTCCGGGCAAATGGACAATAACTTCAACCTCAATTGGAAGTTAAATAAAATGAAAGAGAAATGTTTAAAGAGTCCAGGAGACTCTCTAGTTACCCGTGAGGCAAGACCTAAGGTAAAGAATGAAAAACTTGGTTAATAAGCAAGACAAGCAAATCGCTCAAGACAGAGCTAAAACTTGGTTAATAAGCAAGACAAGCAAATTGCTTAAGATAAAAAGGCTTAAAGTTAAAAGCAAGCTAAAAATGACTAAAGAGCATAAAGAGAATGCAAATGGCGCCTTCGAATTTGGGACTCGTCATGTGGAGCAGGACTCCCTGGGCAGTGGCCCGTCGGACGAGGTACTTTCGAAGGGCTAAAAGTGAAAGCAAAGAGCCAAGCCCTCAAAGAAAAGAGGAAGAGTTTTGCCAGTGGCAAACTGGGAGCTGTAAGCTCGAATAAGAAAGGAAAGCAAGTGTTCAAAAGCAAAGAGGCTAAGAACTAAAGCAAAAGAGAAAGAAAACAAAAAGATAAAACGGACGTGCCTTCGAAGGTTGAAATGTGGTTCTGCGGGACGTAAAGGGCTTGCCCTCTCCCCGGGCGCATCAGGATCGGACGCAGGGAAGCCCCCTCCCTCCGATAGCGGTGGCCCGAAGAACACATTTACTTCGTAGGACGGGGTAACACTTACGGGTGTTATCGGCAACCTTAGAAGTCTTATCTGATGGTAGCAGGACTACCGGGCTCGGGCCCGTTGGATAAGAGTTTCTGAGGGTTAACTTGAACTAAAGCACCAGAACTTAAAGAATAAAGAGAAATTAGAGTGGCCAAGGTGGCCGGGTTAGTTTAACCCTGTGTACAGCGGCATAGTGGCCGAGTTGGTGCTTAGCAGCCTAGTGTGGCTAGACAGAGTAGTGCTGGGTCGATGAGTACACACAGATAGTGTAGTGATCATGTATATTGCATAGCCGCATTTTGATATTGAGGATTTCAGTTTCCTAGCACTATTATTATTGCTTCCATTGGACCAAGTGGTGTAGGACACTCTTTCTCGGTGGTTGAACCCACTGGGAACTCTGTCAGGAGTTCTCACACCCCTTGGGTGCACCCCCCCCCACAGGTTCAGGTATGGATGCAGCGATCGCGACGGTTCAGAGGCAGACGGCGAGGTATACGGCAGGGGCAAGGGCCCAGCAGCATAGAGACCTAGAGGATCTAGCAGAGGTATCCCTTTTATATGTTTCTTGAGTGAACCTTGTATGGTGAGGAATTTATGTAAAGGCATTGTAATATTATGTAATTGTAAGTTGAGAGATGTAACATGTAATAAAGTTTATTATGGTTCATTCTTATCATGCTTTCATATCGGCTTAAACTATTTGTTTATTGAATGAAAGTTTTAAATTAGTAGTGATCTTACTCTGATATTATATCTCATCATAAGCATTGTTTTGATTCGAGATGGATGTTACTGTCCCTTTCGGGTAGCGTGAGGTCGAGGCCCGATTGGCGGGTCTGTTGGCGTGCCCGAACCGTACAAATTGTCGGTCCCGGGTCGTGACACCACCGAACTCAAGTATGTCTCAACTGTCTCAATCAGCGGCACATGCAGGCTATGATCACGATCCACAAATCGGAAGCTCAATGCTCAAGTAACACATCTCAGTCGGGAAACCCTCCACAACTCGATCAGAAAATGCCCAAACACTCTCACAGTTATGTCGGAGAACCCTCCACGACTCAATCTGATAATGCACAACCCATGGCTAATTTGGGAAACCTCCACGACTCGATCTGCCAGAACCCCAAAACTCGCAAAGCTAAGTCAGAGAACCACCTCCACAACTAAATCAGAAAAACACGATCCATGATCTAGAATAATCCCATCAATCCCAACAAGGAAGTACAACTCTCATGACACTAGAAACTCAACACACAATGCTATAAAAATCCACTAGGCCCCCCGGCACGAGTATACATGCATACCGGGCCACCTGGACCTTCTGTAATACTCTCAATATTTAGAAACTCTTTATAAAATCGGAGTTTACTTAAAACCAGTTGCAGGAATGATGTGATGGTCCAGATGCATCCCGAAAGATAAGGAAACATGCAGTCTAGTGACAAATCACCTCTAGATCATACTAAAAATATCTAGGGCTCAGGAAAGTCTTCCTACAATTTCTAGGCAACTATCAGATTTACCAAACATAAAAACAGGTAAACTAAACATGATCAACATGCATACTGTCACGCCCCGAGTTCAAAAACCAGTGTATAAATTTTTTTTTTTTTTTTTTTTTAAATCAGAGTTGCAAAAACAGCCAGGGCAATGACAGACCGCCACATATATAGAAGAGTCCCAATCCCCTTTGGAATTGAGCCTTTTCTATATATGCACGGCTAGCTTGGCAACAACATCAGAGTACTAACTACGTACAACTACAAGCAAAAGTTACAATTAACTTTACAATTATTTACATCTGAATTACAACTCTTTCCTTTAACATCAAATAATACATGAACTTTCGGCTGTCCAGGGTCAACATCTAACACGGAATCTCACCAACACGTCCCGACATCCCAGCACCCGCTCGGCCTGAAAAACAGTCACCCGAGGGTGTGAGACACACCGGAGTGTATCCCAGTGGGCACGACGAGCCGAGAAATAGCAGATCGTACCTACTGGTATACAATACTAGAGGATAGTAATAATCATGGGTTAGGGTAAAGCAGATATATAACTGGTGCTGTAAAGAAAGCAAAACTCATAACCTGGGTACAAGTATAGGAGATAATTTTAGCAGAATTTAAACCAGGACAAACATGTATCGGGATAATCAACGCATCAAGGAGTTAGGACAATCAGCAAGATAACAATGAAACTATAATCAAGGCATCAAGGAGTTAGGACAATCAGCAATATAACAATGAGATTATAATCAAAGACATCACATGGAATCATATATAGGTAGATAACTAGAAGCCAGATCAAAGAATCAAAGAAGCATATTAAAGCAACTTAACAACACATGCATCAAATAGATGAAAACACAAAGACCCAATCACAAGCTACCATATTGGCCTTCACAAGACCTCAGGCAAGGCTGCCCAACCTAGCACCAACCTGGTTGACATTCCCTTCACAAGGGACACGGGTTGCCACAGCTAACCACTTTACCGGTAAAGTACACCACTACGGGGGATCAGCCCGCTAGTGTACGTGAAGAACAACGGTGCGGGCGATCATAATGCAAATGCTCAAGCTCTCGGTCCACTGACCGGGTAATCGGCAACAAGCCGGGAAATCCCCACTGGGATGCAAGGGCAAAATCAACTGAATCTCAACTCATATGCAAGACCAAGGCAAATCTCAACTCAGCATAAGCTCAACCGAAAAACTTAACTCAATCATGCAGACCAACCAAATGATACAAAACTTAAACACATATTTTTAAGAAAACTGTTTTGAAAAGTCCAAACCCCGAAGAGCATTGCCCTCGTCCTATCAAACAAGAACAGACTCAGGCGACACTACGAAGCTTGGGTTTTAGGTCTAAACCTCGCAGAGTAGTGCCTTTGTCCTATCAAACAAGAACAGACTCCGGCGACCCAACGAAGTTCGGTAAAACATCAGTTAAATAAATCTATGTGTTCAGCAGTGTATCATTTGATCAGCAGGACAAGCAAGCTCACCAATCCAACATGGAAATGTTCCAAGATAAGATATAAATACCAGAGGTACAATGAATAATCATGCAAGGCAGAATAGAACTGATAACAGGCGTAGCTCAACATCTAACAACCAATCAGACAGACTAACCCCTAATGCAACTAAACACATGTTTTTAAGAAAACCTTTGAAAACAATAGGTTTTTGGGTCCCAAACCTCGTAGAGCGTTGCCCTTGTCCTATCAAACAAGAACAGACTCAGGCTACCCTACAAGGCTTGGTAAAAATATTTATTTTAGAAGATCATGTATTTAGCAGCATAACAGGCGAACAACAAGGAAGCAGGCTCAACTATCAGATGACCAAACAGGCATGGCAATATGTAGAGCAATAATATAACCACTGGAAACAACTAATCAGCAGATATGGTAAAGATCACTAAAGAAGATCATAATCAGGCATAAAGCAGGTATAACGAAGCAAATAACTGAATCAAAGGAAGGGCAGGCTCAAGCATTGGTAGATCAATATAATAATCAAGCATAGGAGTGCAACTACGAAATGGCCAATCAGTCAAAGCAACTAACAGTAATATATATTGCAACCAAAGGCAGACAGGCTCAAGATAAACTAGGTTACCAAAAACAGGAGTCCAACCAATACCGTACACCGAGGGCCGAACTGATAAAGCCCGGACCGAAGATAACCCACCTGATATAACGCAGGCGGCTAAACTGAACCAACTGTACGCTCAGCACACCAGATGCTACCGAATAACCCTGAATGTGAATTAAGGTTCAGGAATCAACTTACTAACCAGTAAATGATGTGACTTTTGCATCTAGACCCCTAGGGCTTTTAAATTTTCACTTTTAGTGCCAGTTTGGGCACTGTTTTCGCTCGTTCTTTCAATTGGAGATTCATTTTAACATTCCGTCACTTCCAACAGGTTACTTATGTCTTGCTGGACATCGTGCTCACCCATTTGTGTCAGCACGGAACCCGAGGCAAACTTTGGCCCATAATTTATGCTCTAACTTAGCCTAAATGCCATTTTATTTCTTCGAGACCTCAAACACTAATTCTAACGCGAGCATCGCGTCCAGTGACCCCAAATTAGCCAGGAATGCATTGTCGCGGCTTCACAAACAGGCCGGAATAGTGTTTGGGTCAAACATTACTCTTAAAGGTAATTATACTATAACTTTTTATCCATTCATCAATTGCTAAAACCTTGTATATGAAAATGTCTCTGGACAGTGCCAGAACAACAGGGCTCACCTTGGTTGTAGCCCAGAATTGCTGGTTCAACAAGAACCAAACCCTTGCTCTCTAACAATGTGTGTAATGCTCCAAACATCAATCCACACAGATCTGATTTGATCTGGAGTGAGCATCAAGCTCAGGGGAACATTTGGAGCAACATTCATTTTTAAATCGAAGCCTAAATCCGTCAAAATCTTCACTGTGGAATTTCATCAAACACCCTATGTGCACCATCTACACAACACACACATAACCAAAACCCGAGCTTGTTCTCGGGAACCACTGCACCTGGGCCCATAAAACTTGGATAGAAATATTTCTAGGAGTTATAGGCACCTCCCCAGCAACCCTAGGCCAACCCCACAGCCACGGTTGCCGGAATCCCAAGGTTGAAGATGAACTTCAAACCTCGAAAATGGTGATTATTCAACCAGGGCTTCTGGACCTCAACCATTGGCACCAACAGGTGCTAAACCACACCACAAACTTACCTGAACACGTGCCCGGCGACAGGGCACGGCGGCGGCGGCGGAGGAGAAAAGCTCGGTTTGAAGCTTTCACCTCTAATGGTGAATTTTGACAGAAGCAATATGAAGCTCTCCAACATGGATGGAAAGGTTCTACTGGCCCATATGAAGCTTCCCGACCATCCCTCCCCGGACGGAGATGGCCGGAACGCCGGCGGCCGCTTCATGGTTCAATTTCGAACCCAACTCGGCCGTACCTTCCATGGCTTGCATGGGAGCCATGCAACTGCATGGTTGGGATCCCTTTGGTCCCAGCAACATCTCTGGGCATGTGGCCGGCGGCGGGGAAGCGCGCCGGCACCGGAGCAAAAAGCTCGGCCGAAGGTGCAAGAAACCCAAAATTAGGGTTCAAGACTGCGAGGTGGTTGCTCAACCAAACTCCACCAAATTTGGTGGAGATGGTACTCATCTCCTACAGAATTTTCCCATGATTTTATTTTTGTATTTTGTCCAGCGGTTGTGGAGAACGGTCGCGGCGGAGCTTGGCTAGGTTTCCGGCGAGAACTTGCTCCCGCCGGCCATGCAATGTGCATGGGAAGCTCGGGTTTGGCACAAAACATCACAAGAACCTAACTAGACTACTGCTATGGGTCTCGGGCTAAAACAATCCGGGGTTTAGAAGCCCTTACCTTGGCCGGAGTTGATGAAGATGGGATGAAGCCGGTTCTCTTCCTCCCTCTTCGCGCGGCCACGGCAACCTTCCAGATGCTCCACAGACACAGGGGAACACCACAGGAACACCAAAACCAATTTGGATCAAGTTTGCTCCAAGCTTCCCTCTCCTCTCTCTCTCTCGGATCTCTCCTCAAAGAGTTGGTGTCTCCTCGGCCACCCAGCACTCCGGGCTTATGAGGAATAACTCTTGGGAGTTAGATATCCCAAAAGCCACCTCGTGTAACCTCCCACGAGGAAGCCCAAAAGTCACAAGGGTTTAATGCATAGAATTTGCATTTTGCAAAAGATCCCTATACAAGCTAACCTAGACTCCATGGTCCCTCCTGTAGATGCATTTTGCACCCAACACCTCATAGTATTAATCCCACTAATTTAGCTACATAAAATATTAAGGTTTCTTCAAAAATACCCACTTTTTCGGCACCTTTCACGCATTTCGAGACAATCCGCTCGACGAATTATGAAACAGACTTCGCCACGACGTCCGGCTCGTCGAGACCTGTCAGGTAGCGTGTTTGTTTGGTTTGTTCGACGCTCGGATTAAAAGTCGTTCCATAAAGTTCGTCGAATTATCGCGCGTGGCACGCACTTCGATGCACCCGGGTCGCCAAACGCGAAATCCGTCAGTGCCATTGCGCTCAGTACGTCGAAATTAGCTAGGATCCATTACTAATACTCCTATGTTCATATTCTAAAACAGTGAATCGGCCTTTAGTGTTCTAAGGGGAATTAAATTATAGTGTTTACTATTCACTTAAGTTGTGGGGCCTGCCCGCTTCTTTTCTGATTTCTGGAAGATCCGACCGTCGGATCGAAAACATAAGAATACGAAACTTCTATGCTTCGACGAGACGATCGCAATGGTGACCTCGGATTTTCCAGATCAGACCCCGATCAAAAGTCGATATTTTAGGGCCACTGTTGCACTACTATCTACCAATTTTTGCTATTTAAATAATTCTGGAAATTATTTAAACCTAAATTCTGGATTTTAAAATCATGGTTACTACACATACAGAAGCTTTAGAGGAAATTCCATACATCTTGAAGAATTTCGAACCCACTTGGAACGCTTTCCGCAGGCACGCTGAAGTCGGTGAAGCGCCGCATAGCTCACTGTCAAAATCTGCCAGAAACACCAAAACCGCGCGGCACGCGCGCACACTGCCGCGAACCACGAAAAAATCCCCTGAAGCTCGAACCATCCTCCTGAGTCCTCTACAAAATTCCCGGCGCACTCCGGCTCACTCACAGCCAACACTCAGCAGCACGCAAGCACCTCGACTCCGTGCGGTAAAACCAACCAAACCGGCCCAACAGCACGAGCTGCACCCTCAAAATGAAAGAAAAAGGAAGGAAAATAATCAAGCTCAGCCAACACGCACGACCCTCGGCGAAAACCAGCCCCGGCCGACGAAAACCTCGCGCGCCCACGCGATCCACAAGCTGCGCCCAAGCCAACCGCGCGCTGCTATCCAGCCGCACGCGCAGTGCCCGCGTTTGCCGCGCGCGGCGCCCTTGTGCGCCCGCGCGGCGCCATTGTGCGCCCGCGCAGCGCCCAGGTGCAGCTGCGCGCGGCGCCCCTGGCGCCCGCGCAGAGCCCATGCGCCAGCCGCGCGGCGCCCATGCAGCCACTGTGCGGTGCCCATGCGGCCGCCGCGCGGTGCCTGCTCCTGCTGCGCGGCGCCCAGGTGCGCCCGCCCTGCTGCGCGGCACCCTAGCGCGCCCGCCCTGCTGCTGCTGCTGCGCGGCGCCCTGGTGCGCCCGCGCAGCGCCAAGCGCCTGCTGCGCGCGGCGCCCTGGTGCGCCCAGCGCCTGCTGCGCGCGGCGCCCATGCGCGCCCAGCCCTGCTGCACGCGGCGCCCATGCGCGCCCGCAAAGCAGCCCGCGACAGCCGCGCATGGCGCCCTTACGCGCCCGCGCGGCACGCCTGCTGTGGCACTCCTACGTGCACTCCACCATCAAAATCATCCAAAAACCCAACTCAAACACAACTCAAATCCATAAAAATCCAAAACCCCAAAAAAACCAACTCTCTAAAAAAAACTGCAATAAACCTACCTTGAGGCTCGACGCGCGCTCCGCTCGGCTCCTCTCAGCTTCAAGCAAGGGTCAACACCCAGCATAAGCACACTCCCTCACTTTCTCTTTCACTTCCTCTCTTTTCCTTCATTTTCTTCTTCTCTTTTCCCTCCTTCACTCTTTCCTCTGTTTTCTCTTCTTTCCTCTATTTGCATGATGAAGGAGGCGAAGGTGACATGGCAAGCTAATTAAGATGGCTTAATTAGGATGGGTAGTGGGTGCTTGGCAGCTGGAGAGAATTTTAATTAATTAAAACCCCACTCTCTCTCTCTTCTTTTCTTTTCTCTCTTGCTTTCTTTCTTCACGGGCTAAAATTACAACTTAATTAAATTAATTTCTTAATTAAATAATTACTCCCTTTTTAGCCAACTCCAACTCACCTTTTGTCTTCGGGGCCTCCGCATCAGTCCGAAACCTCCCGAACTCCGTTGTAAACTGAAAATACACATGTTCCAAACATTTTCCAATTTTTCTGCGCACAACAGTGGTGTCGGTGCTCTAACAAAACCAGTCCTCTATCGGCGCACAATGCCCGAAAAACTCTGATTCAAGCTCGGGCTTCCGCGTCGATCCGACTCAACCCGAACTCATCTGTAAACATGTAAGGAACACGCCCATGGCGATTTCTCCGCACCACGCCATCTTGCGAGGTTGGTGCGCTCTACAAAGTCTCGGTACTCTACACTCTTCCCTCCTTAAAAGGGTTTCGTCCTCGAAACCAGAATAAATCCGTAACTCAGGAGGGTATCTCAATCAAATGGGGATAGGAGATCCCCAACTAATCTTCAGGCTCTCAGGTGGCCGTTCTCACTCAACCAAAAAGCTCCACGGGACCTTCACCAAAGGTATGATCCGACTGCACAATCCCTTAGCTTCACGAGCAAGAATTTGCATCGGCTGCTCCTGATAACTCAAATCCTCGTCCAACTCCAAGGAAGCGAAAACCAAAACATGCGAGGGATCAAACATACATCTTCCAGCCAGATAAATATTTGCGGACCAAACTCCCCGCGCAAATCTCAAATCTACATATCCTTGCGGATAGTGGCTTCCACAGATCATGGTCTCCAAATCCAAAACTCCAAGCCTCCAATTGGCATAACTCCTCCGTTGCTCCTTGGCAACCAAAATGCTTAAAGCTCCACAAATACATCTCTCACATCCATCCACAGGGAAAAATTCCAATATCGGGAACTTTTTTCCCAAATTTCCAAATTCCAAAAATGGCATCCACTGGTCGATCACCTCATTCCAAGGTTACACTGCTCGCCTAATGAAGGCGTCCATGACCATAAAGTCCTCGCCAGAAGAATGCTATACTATATCAACCAAACATCTTGATAACTCTATCCACCGGTGTTGCCTCAACCAAAAACCTCCTGAGTAACCAAGTACTTCAGGTTCAAGGGTCTCTGGATAACTGAATTCTCTCTCTATCACTGGCAAACATATATAACCATGCTGGCATCCTCCTCAGCTTTATCTCCTCGAAGCTACACTGGCACTGCTTAGACCCAAAGTTTCTGACCCCTGTCACTATCCTAGGTCTAGGCCCAATCCGAACGGTATCACTCTTCGTTGGGTCCACTGTCACTCTTGCAACTGAAATCAAATGGCCTAACAACAAAACTTTCCGAAGTCAAAAGCATACTCTCTCAACTTGGCATACAACTTCTCCTCTCTTAGAAGTTGCAGCACTATCCTCAAGTGCTCCTCATACTCTATGTCACCTCGGAAATAAATCCAAATACCCACGACGGTTACTGCTACCAACCCGTCCAAACACAGCTGGGACACACAAATCCTCAATCCTAAAGGCGGCAGGGCATTAGTCAATCCACTTGACCGGGCTGTAAGCTCATAATGCCCCTACCGATTTCTGAACACTATCTGGATACAGCCCTCGGCTGTATGGTTCCATAAAATTATCAATCTCACCAAGGGCATCTGCCGAAAAACAATCCAAACCTATCTGTGATCAAACCATCATAGAACCCTCACCGTTGTGCATCCACAACGTGGCATTACTGCCGTGTACCAACGGCATGGCATCACCACCGTGTATCAACGGTGTGGCATCATTCCCAAGTATCAATCTCTCGAATCCTCACTATCGTATTCCCACGACGTGGTACTGGGCCACACAGACCTCTCGATCCATCAGATCCCGCTTCAAACGGAGCCATCTGAATGCTCGCTTGATAGCTGTTGTTGTACGCAAACTCAACCAATCCCAAGTGTCGGTACCACCCTCCTCCAAAATCCAGGACGCACGCTCTCAACATATCCTCGAGGGTCTGAATGGTGCGCTCCGACTGTCCATCGGTTTGTGGGTGGAATGCTGTGCTAAATCGGAGCTGCGTCCCCAAGGCTGTCTGTAAATTCCTTCAGAAATGCGAGACAAACCTCGGGTCTCTATCTGATACAATGGAGACGGGTACACCGTGCAATCTCACCACCTCAGCTAAGTACAACTGTGCCAGTCGCTCCAAAGGCCACGTCACCTGCACTGGTAGAAAGTGAGCGGACTTGGTGAGTCTATCCATGACTACCCAAATCGCATCCGCTCCAGTCTGTGCTCTCGGCAATCCAGTGACAAAATCCATAGTGATATGATCCCATTTCCATTCAGGGATTGGGAGACTCTGCAACTTGCCAGCAGGTACACGATGCTCAGCCTTTACTTGCTACAAGTTAAGCAGTGAGCCACGAATCTCCCAATGTCTCTCTTCATACCACTCCACCAAAAATGTGCCTTGAGGTCCTTATACATCTTAGTCCCACCAGGATTGTAGTGGCCCAGGTTTTCGTACTGTGTTTCCCGTGAATCCTGGGTGAGAAACATCTATTATTGGTGTATTAGGTCCACAGTGCATCAAAGGGATGCTACGGATGGACACAGTGTGGTAGTTACTGTTGGTTTGACCTTCGGAGGTAATTGCCGAATTTTATAAAATGATTTGGGCCAATCGGAGGCCGTATTTGAATTTAGCGCAGAAAAACGCTTGAAAACGGCTATTTACTTATTTCTTTTGGAGTCCGGATGCCCAAAAACGGACCCCCGGAAGTTTTCTGCGCAAATTGGTGCATGGGGGGACCGGTGGACCGGCCAGGGACACGTGGCGGCTCCTCATTGAGCCGGCGCACGCCTACCGGTCCACGGAAAGGGCCGCTGGTGCATGGTGGACCGGCGGGCCACGTGGCAGCACGCGGTTGGGCCGGTGCAGGGCGCGCGGCGCACGGGAGGGTGCGCGGGCAGCGCGGGCAGGCCGGGCAGGCGCGGAGGGGGCGTGGTGCACGGTGGACCGGGGCGCGCCACGTGGCGGCCCCGGGTTGGCTGGTCCATGTGCGCGTGGCGCACGCGGCGCCACGCGGCGGCGGCCGTACGCGCACATGGGCGCACGTGGGCGCACGTGGCGGCGGTGCCCGCCGACAGCCGTGTCGGGCGGGGCCACGTGTCGCCACGCCGTTGGCTGGGGCACCCACCTTGCCGCCAATCACGGGGGACACGTGGCGCTTCCCCGTTGGGCCCGCACGGCTACCGCCTGTTTGGCGGACACATGGCGGGCCGTGGGCCGGGTCGGACGGCCGGTTGGACGGGAAGGGATCCCGTGCGCGGGCGGGCTGGGCCGGGCCGCACTGTGCGCGCCCGGAAAACCCTGGGTCGGGCCGCACTGTAGCCGCCCGAAACGTGGCCTGGGCTGCACTGTTCACGCCCGAAAGTGGGCCTGGGCACTGTAGCCGCCCGAAAGTTGGGACATGAAGGTCATTTTCCCAATTGTTTTATTGGGCCTATAAATAGCCCTTCCCCTCCCTTCTTTTCTCCATTTTCCGAGAGAAAGAGAGAGAATCTGAGAGAGGTCATTGAAGAGAAGTTGTTCCTCACTGATTTTTCTAACTCGTGGTGCGTTCCCAGATTTTTTGGAAGTTCGACAGCGGCGATCCGGATTTTACAGTGTGCCTCGTTTTTCCCCAAGCTTGGCCCGTTATCGTCGCATTTCAGTCCGAGGAGTCCCCTGCCCAGTACAGGAGTCCTGTTTCGACGATTTCTTCGCCAGTGTGTTCCTAAGAGGTAGGGCTTCGTTTTTTGTGTTGGTCGTTTCTCTGGATTCAGATTCCTTGGCACGATTCCCGAGGTGTTTTGACCCCCTCTTTTGCTGTTTGGGTTTTTGGACAGCGGCGACTTCGACGAATTGTTTCTCCGCGTAGGAATATCAGATTGAGGCGATTCAAGAGTCAATTTTGGGCTACTTTTCGCGAGGAACACAACCGTGATTTTTCTGAGATTTTAGGAGCTCGGGACAGAGGTGAAATTCTTTGTTTTGCGTGCTGATTATAAAAACAGCAAATCTGTTTTGAGACTTGTAGTTCTTACACCGTATACACTTATGTGATGTTGTAGGATACTGTTTCAGCTGACGGTGTGCGTAGAGGACAGTGGGTATTTTCTTGGGTATTGGGCACGCTTTTCGAGGTGGGTGGTTGTTGCTTACCTCATTACTGACTATCTCACTAGGAGTATTAGAGATTCCCGACTTTAAACAGATAATCGGTACTTGTACTCATGAAATGCATAAGTAAACCCCACAAATAATATGACAGCTCATTTATGGTAAACTGGGACACTGTTGTTGGACATATGCTGTAAACTATCATCGCATGCTAAAGTATTATCATAAAACCATCTTTTCTAAATAAATATTTAAATACTTTCCTTCTGTTTCTAAATGCGAACCTTTGCATGCTTGTTTGGACATCTAGATAGGCTACTATTTATTGCTACACTATCTTTGGGACTTGACTTAGGAGAAACCATGTTTCACTATTCTCCTTCGTATTCGGATATATGTTGCTCGGATTGAGCAGGGTTTGGGATAGTGTGGTTAAGGCTGGAGTCTGGGACAGGTTTGACTCGATAATATATTGTGGGGGCATGGTAGTAACCGCGGACTTGAGGCGGTTAGCCAGCTGTTGATTACTCTATTAGATCTTGGGCTTATCGGGTGTTGCGGCAGCCGCGGACATTAGGCGGTAGACCGGGTGTTCACTTATGCATCAGATCGGGTTTCAGATTTTCCTAGTGGATGGTGTTTCCCACTTGATTACTATTGCATCTGATTGGGGATCAGGGTTACTTTAGTGGACGGATATTTCCCACTTTGATCATAGTCATGATCCAGTCCTGCTATTGTGAGATATTGGTTACAGAGATGCTTGATACAGAGATACTTGATACAGGGATACTGTACATACTTTACTCGTGTGGGTCGCTCCCCTCGAGTGCCACTCCGGAGTAGGCTTTACACCGTGCCGAGCGCCGGGCACCTTGATGAGTTGCGATTGGTGACAGAGCAGGCAGTGCCAGTACTTCCTGGCCCTTTGATTGGGTTTCTTTGGGCAGTTAGATTTACAGTTGCATGCATATACCGTAACCTTTGGCACAGCATCTAGAGGCATAGTAGTGGTAGTTTCTCTTTTTCCAGCAGTCTATCTTGCATACCACTGTTCCTTCCTTTTTGCCTCTTATAGTCCTGGTGGGTGTGTCAGCATTTGAGGTTTTACCCACTAGGGGAGGCTACTGGTTTATCTAGTAGTTCTCACCCCCATTGTTGTTTTCTGTCTTCTTCCCTTTGTTTTGCAGAGTCATCTGCGCGAGCTGCTGGGCCATCAGCGGCTGATCGAGGTAAGAGGATTGGGGACTAGCTAGATCATCTACCCCGACTGTGAGAGTAGCTGGACTTTTATTGCACCCCTTTTGTATCTCAGATTACAGTAGTTTACTTTTGGGACTGGTTTAGCCAGCTGTTTGTATTTTGGTTAGTGAGCTGGGAGTTTATTGTACTTTATTTCAGCTTGTATCTTATTTCCAGTCTGAGATTACTTATAGTTCTTTTAGTTCAGCTCTGTTTATGCTCTTCTATTGTATATCTTATATCTGAGCAGGTTACCAGCGCTTCGTGTACATGGAAAATTCTGTGTGCACGGCGGATCTGTTGGCGAGCCTGGGTTCTGGTTTACACCCGGGGCGTGACAAGGATGAATGGTATAAGGTGTATAATGGGCCTCCCTCAAGATCTGCTCTCTAATCTTTGAATCCATAGGCACGCAAGCTCGGTCCCTGTACCTCAGTACTCCCGAAACATCAACTGCAAAGTCCCCTGTCTGATCACTCAAAATCTGCTCTCTGATCCTGGTCAAATAGGGGTCCTCACTGTGTTTCTCCCTAATCCTGTCCAACAAAGTAGGCTGCACAACTAAAGATGATAGTCTAGCAGAGACCCCAGGGGACACAACCTCAAGCTCAAGCCGCCTCATCTCCTCCAGTAGTGGCGCCTGGTTGGTGATCATCATGGAAAGGCTCTGCACTGCTCTCCTGCTCCGGGCATCAGCAACCACATTGGCCTTGCCAGGATGGTAAAGTATGTCCACATCGTAGTCCTTTAATAATTCCAACCATCTGCTTTGCCTCAAGTTGAGCTCCTTCTGTGTAAACAGGTACTTCAAGCTCTTGTGGTCGGTGTAAATCTCGCAGTGCTCCCTATACAGGTAGTGGCGCCACAACTTCAGTGCGAAAATCACAGCAGCAAGCTCCAAGTCATGGGTAGGGTAATTCTTTTCATAATCCTTAAGTTGCTGAGAGGCATAAGCGATTACCCTACCCTCCTGCATCAGCACGCAACCAAGTCCACTGTGCGATGCATCACTATAGATCACGTATCCTTTCCCCATAACAGGGAGGGAAAGGATAGGAGCCGACATCAATATGTTCTTCAAGTCTTCGAAGCTCCTCTGGCAATCCTCACTCCAAATAAACTTAATCCCTTTATGCGTCAGACGAGTGAGGGGTGTGGAGAGTTTCGCAAAACCTTCCACAAACCGACGGTAATATCCGGCCAAGCCCATAAAACTGCGAACCTCTGATACCGTCGTCGGTCGGGGCCAATCCCGGACTGCCTCAATCTTCGCCGGGTCCACTGCCACTTCTGCGGCTGAAATCACATGGCCCAAAAAGACTACTTCCCAAAGCCAAAATTCGCACTTAGATAACTTGACATATAACTTCCTCTCTCTCAGAAGTTGCAGCACAACCCTCAAGTGCTCCTCATGCTCTGCATCACTCCGGGAGTATACCAGAATATCATCGATGAATACTACGACAAACCGATCCAGGTAGGGTCGAAAGATCATGTTCATCAAATCCATAAAAGCGGCAGGGGCATTAGTCAATCCAAAAGGCATGACGGTAAACTCATAATGCCCGTACCGTGTCCTGAATGCCGTCTTTGGGATGTCCTCAGCCTTCACCTTTAATTGGTGGTAACCAGACTGTAGATCAATCTTGGAGAAGACACAAGACCCTTGCAGCTGATCAAATAAATCATCAATGCACGACAAAGGGTACTTGTTCTTGATGGTCACTTTGTTCAACTCCCGATAATCCACACAAAGCCGTAGTGAACCATCCTTCTTTTTCACAAATAGCACCGGCGCTCCCCAAGGCGATACACTTGGCCTCACAAATCCTTTGTCCATTAAATCCTGAAGTTGCGACTTTAACTCTCGTAGCTCAGCCGGTGCCATTCGCTAAGGAGCCTTAGAGATTGGCGTAGTTCCTGGGACTACGTCAATCAAAAACTCGATCTCCCTATCTGACGGCATGCTAGTCAGCTCCGGTGGAAACACATCCGGGAACTCGTGGACAATAGGGATATCCGCGAGTCCCGGCGCCGCCGTAGGCCCCTCAATCACACTAGCCAAGAAGGCTATGCATCCATTGCGGATCATCTGCCTCGCACGGGAAGTCGAGACTACTGAGGCGAAAAACGCACTCTGACACCCTCTATACACAAACACCTCCTGGCCTGGCTCGGTAAAGGTAACAGTCATCGCGGCACAATCTATAGTCGCGAAATAGCGAGCCAGCCAATCCATCCCAAGTACTATGTCAAAGTCTCGCAGCTGACTCAGAACCATCAGGTCCGCTGGCAAAATCCACGACTCAACCTGTACTGGGCAGGACAAGTAACACTCCTCCACATGCAAAGTATGATCAGGAATCTAGACCTCTAATGCACGTGGCAACTGACTCAACTATAAACCATGAGATGATGAAAATGCTCTAATAATAAAGGAATGTGATGCACCGGTATCAAATAAAGTACGAGCTCTACTACCAGAAAGTAAAATGATACCTGCCACCACGTGGTCGGCTGCCGAGGAGTCCTCAACCTGGGCGGCATAGACCCGCCCGCTCTGTGCTGGAGGTTGGTAGTTTGTAGGGTGGGAGGAAGAAGCCCTGCTCACTAGAGCATAGGGCCGCTGTTGGGGCGAAGAAGGGGTTGATGCCGAGGAAGGAGCCGTCGACGTCGCAAAAGGGCAAGTAGCTCGCAGATGATCGGACTGCCCGCATCGGAAGCAGCGACTAAACCTCAAGTCACAAGTATCAGAGGGGTGCTGACCCTTGTAGAAAACGCACCCAACAGTAGACCGGGGCTGCCTCGACTGCTACTGCTGCTGCTGTCTCTGCCGCTGAGACCTCTGCTGCCGTGACTGTGATCTCTGCTGCTGTGAGTGCTACTGCTGCTGGTGCTGCTGCTGCTGGTGCTGTGGGGGCCTCTGGGATCCACCAGGCCCTCGCCGCTCCGAACACCCACGGCCCGAGAACTAAGGCGGTGGCGGTCGGGGCGGCCTCCAAGAACTGGCCTGTCCCCCATCATCCTGTGTTGGTCGCTTCCTGTCAGAGCTCTAAGCGACCATACCACCACGTCTGGCAACTACGTGGTCTCCCCTCTCGACCCACTGAGCGTGCTCCGTGGCCTCCTCAAGAGTCTGCAGCCGCTGGGCATGCACCAAAGTATAAATCTCCGGGCGTAGACCTGTCTCGAAAAGCTCCACCTGGTGAGGTCCTTCTCGGGCGACATAAGGTACACAGTTGAGCAACTGTGTAAACTCCTGGAAGTAGGTCAATACTGTCCGGTCGCCTTGCTGCAGGTTTTTCAAATCATCCTCCAGCTTCTTCTTTACGCTCGAAGAAAAGTAAGTATCCAAAATCATCCGCCTGAACTCTGACCAGGGTAGCTGCCGAGTGATCTGAAACTCCAAGGGCTCTACCCGATGCCACCAGGCGTCTGCATCCCCGTCTAAGCAATGCACTGCCATGTGCACTCTGAACCTCTGGTCAATGAAGAAGTCCCGGAATAACTTCACCATTGCTGCTAGCCAAGATCCAATCTCCCATGGCTGAGTGCTCCGCCTCGAAAACCTGGGCGGTCCCCGCTGACAAAACTGAGTGAGCTTGTCAGCGATCTCCTGCTCCTCTGCCGGGGTCAATGGCCGGATCGCTCCCTAAGCCCCACTGCTCGAAGATGGTGTCGTAGGTACTAGTGGTATAGCCGGCGGTATAACTGGTGGTGCGTGTGACACCCCCAAAATTTGAAATAGTTCTATATATAAATGATATAATAGGACTAAATCTCTTAACCCAGCTATAGCATTTTGGATGGTAGCAAGATCCAAGAGGTTATGAGAGTTAAGCGTGCTAGAGCTAGAGTAGTTCTAGGATGGGTGACCCCCTGGGAAGTGGGGCGTCACAATTGGTATCAGAGACAATCACTAGCCGGAAATGTGAGATGAGTCTCGGCTGAGCCAGGGTTATATAGCGGGTAGAGTGTGGCTCTCCGGCTAATGACCGTTGTAGGTGGAGTGCAGCTCCCTACAAGTGACGTGGATCTCCGCAGAGCTGTTGCAGTGTGATGGGTGGCTTCTGGGGGCTTGTACTGTGTATTGGAGGTGAAGGCTGAGGATTTCCCCGAAGACAGCTTTTAGGTTAGTACGGGCAATGTGAGTTCACAGTCATGCCTTATGGATTGGCCAGTGCCCTGCTGCGGTAATGGATTTGACGAACTGCATCGATCGAGTGAGCCAGTTTTGGCGGATGGGTCTTGTTCGGTGGGGGATAGAGAGTACTTGGAAGCCTCTTTGTGTCAAGAGTTAACGCAGTTGCTGAACTGCACGCTCCATGTGTAGAGGGACGGGGCGCATTGGAGATGAGTGTCTGAGAGTGGATTGCGCCAGGATACCTTTTAACTCGTTGGGTCCCTCCATTACGGATTTGGGATGCCTCATTGGAGTAGGCGCCGGGTATGGAGCGTGGCATTGTAGTTCCTTCGAATTGGTATCTGCGGCCTGAGGCGAGTTCTGATTGAGGCGCTTGACGCCAGGCGATGGAGGACAGATCAGTCGGAGGAGGCATTCCCGATTTCTTTTTCCAGGATAGTGGATTTCTAAGACTGTCAGAGCACATGGGTTACAGCGGTCGGTGTGGTGGTAGGTTTGAGTTGTTCAGGGCATTTGGGTTCGTATCTTTTGATACGGAAGTATTCCCTTCTTGGTGGGTAGTGCTTTTGTTCCATTGCTTGGGTTAGGGGTAGGCTTATTTTCCCGATCACACTTGGCACGTGGAGGAGAGTTGTTGGTCCTACCCGGTGCAGCTTGAGTCCTGGATTTTGTCGGTAGATCTGATGGTCTTGACTCAGCTGCGGGATGTTGTTGTGGTACTCGCTGGGCTGGCTGGTTTGGTTTTTCTTTCGCGGCGGTTGATTATGCCGCGAGGACGGTTTTCTTGGGGAGCCAGGCCCGGAGGTGTTGGTGTACCTGGGTTGCTTGAGGGTTATCTTCGCCTATTTGGTTTTGACTTCGTGAGCGAGGCGGATGTTTCGCAGTGGATGGGTAGCCTCTTTGGTTGGTGTGGTTGAGGGACCTACGGCGGCGTCGGGATTCGGGGATACCCCCTTTGGTTGCGAGTTCCCGGCTGTTCTCCTATCGGAGTTGTCTAGCATGTCACTAGTTTGGGAGTTGAGGACACAACTCCACGATTCGATGTTTTGGGAATTTTGTCAGACCAAGTGTGTCGCCTTTGGGGGCACCGGTGCTATTCGAGATGTGGAAGGTTGGTTCACTTCGGCTTTGTGTGGATTCCCGGGAATTAGATGAAGTGACCATCTGGAGCCAGCACCTTGTGGAGCATGGAGGATTTGATTTACCAGCTGTAAGGGTCCCGGGTCTTCCTGAAGGTTGATTTGCAATTTGGTTTTCTCAACTGCGTATGGCTGTGTGTTGATGCCGGAGAGTTGGGGAATTGCTTCTACACCCCGACGGTTTAAAGATTAGTTCTTTTATGCCTTTGGACTTGGTGGTTGGATTATCGGGGCCCTGGGAGGAGAAGATGCTTGTACCGATGCAGATTACTTGGTCACTCGAGCGGTTAGCCCAGCTGTACTTGGATGAGGTGGTGCGGTTTCCTGGAGTGCCGCCTCTATTTTGTTCTAGTTAGAGGCCCGAGGATTGCATCGCGTCTCTGGAAGCGGTATTAGACAGCCTTGGGAGCTTGAGTGGTGGATGATTGGATATCTACCCCCCCTATTTGGTTGAGGTTCCGGCCTGAGGGATGACCTTAGTTTCGAGGATGAAACTTTCTTTTAGTGGGGGAGGATGTGATGACCTGGATCTCCGCAGAGCTGTTACAGTGCGATGGGTGGCTTCTGGGGGCCTGTACTGTGTATTGGAGGTGAAGGCTGAGGATTTCCCCGAAGACAGCTTTTAGGTTAGTACGGGCAATGTGAGTTCACAGTCATGCCTTATGGATTGGCCAGTGCCCTGCCGCGGTAATGGATTTGACGAACTGGATTGTTCGACCTTATTTGGATGCGTGTGGATTCAGGGAGCAGGGAAATTGCTTATGCATCCCGGCGGCTTAAGGATTAGAGATCAGAGTCCGAGTGATCAGTCGGGGGACTTTATTTTGGATACCTCGGGAGTATGGAGGTATTTGGATCGAGCTTTTGTGCCGATGGATTCGTGGTTGGTTCACCGGGGGGCCCTGAGAGGAGCAGATGCTTTTGCCGAGGCAGGCTACTTGGTCACTCGAGCGGTTAGCCCAGCTGTACTTGGATGAGGTGGTGCGGTTTCTTGGAGTGCCCGCCTCTATTTTGTTCTAGTTAGAGGCCTGAGGATTGCATCGCGTCTCTGGAGGAGGTATTAGACAGCCTTGGGAGCTTGAGTGGTGGATGATTGGATATCTACCCCCCAATTTGGTTGAGGTTCCGGCTTGAGGGATGACCTTAGTTTCGAGGACGAAACTTTCTTTTAGTGGGGGAGGATGTGAGGACCTGAATTTTCGCAAGAGGATTACTGTTGGATCAGCAGAGCTTCTGCAGTGTGTTTGGCAGTTTCTGGGGGCCTGTACTGTGTATTGGAGGTGTTTGTGCACAAATTGGACACAGGTGTTGGACTCAGGGATTAAAATGGATCACGTGAGTGATCGGAGGACCCCGTCGGATGTGTAGAAGTCGTTTCGCGCGAAACGGATATTAAAATTGGGCTCAGCGCGAAGTTTGGACAAAAGAACACCTTTCCGGATGCCTTCGGCAATTTTTAGAGTTGGAATTTGGCAAAACGGATAGCGGATTTGGATTCAGCGGGCGAAAACGATGAAAATGGACTACTTACTTGTATTTTTCGGAGCCCGAATGTCGCGCATGAATTTCGAGGCAAGGGGGCACTGTTCCGGTGGCTGGGGCAGCGCCGGCGATGGCGGAGGGCGGCGGCGTAGGCTCGGGCAGGCGCAGGCGCGGCGGCGGGCAGGCGCAGGCAGCGCGCAGTGCGCGAGCAGGCGCGCGGGCAGGCACGCGGGCGCGCGGGCAGGTGCGCGGTCCACGGGGCCGGCGTGCACCGGAGGGCAGGACGCGTGGCAGCTGGCGGTAGGCCGGTGCAGTGGACTGGGTCCACGGAGCGGGTCCTGGCTATCTCGGGGCGCGTGCGTGCAGGGATGGCAGGCGGCGCTGGCAGCGCGCATATGGGCACGTCAGCGAGTCGTTGACCGAGTCGCGCCACGTGTCTTCGCCGCGTTGGGCCACGCGTCGTGCGGTGGATGGCCCGCGCGGCTGTCGGCTGTTCGCGGGGCGACGTGGAGGCCCATGGAGGATTCGGGCGCGCACAGTGATGGGCCGGGCCCAACACTGTAGCAGCCCGAATCGTCCGGGCGCCCGAAACCCAGGACAGATTGGGGATTATTGGAATTGTTTTCCCAGCCTATAAATAGGCCAAGAACAGCCGCTTGTAGCCTTTTCCCTGTTCCTCTTCTCACAGTGCGACCTTCACCAAAGTTCTTCATCTTCCAGAGCTGGTTCCACCTGTGGATTCCTGGATTTTTCTGCAGCACATATCCAGAGGTTTTTATTTTTACGGCGCGGCGCGACGCTCGTTCATTTATGTTCTCCTTCGTCGCGTTTTGGGTGCGAGGACTCCCCCAGCTTACTCCGACAACCGTTTTCATCGATTCTTGCGCCGTTGGCTTCACGACAGGTAGGGCTACGATCTTTGTGATTTGAGCTTCCCCTCATTTCGAGTTTATCTTGGAGTGTCCCAAGCTTTCTTTTGACCCATTTTCTTGGGCGGAGTTTTGGACAGCACCACAGTGTTTCGGTGATAACTTTGCGCTCAGGCATCGTATTGAGACATGCCAGTAGTCGTTTTGCATCTACACATCGCAAGGAATGTCCTCAAATTTTTCCAGAATTTTTGGAGGTAGGCCCGAAGGTGAAAATCCCACTTTTTCTGGGCGGAGTTGTACAGATTTTGTTCTTGGGAATTTCGGGATGGTTATCTTGTTGATTTTGTAACTCGGCCTACAGGTATCGGATTTGGGCGTGCGAGTACTCGTTTCGATCGGCTCGACGCGAGGATCGTAGTAGTGATTTTTTGGAAATTTTTGGTCTCCATCTCGCAGGTAAAAACAGAGCATCTTTGGGACTGAATTCTGGGACAGCTGTATTTGGGTACTTGTGTGTTTATTTGTGTGTATGTTGGAGATATTTTGTACAGTGATCGCGGCGGTTTATCTGTTTGGGCGAGAGCACTATTTGGACTTGGATTTAGCGATCGAGGTGGGTGGTTGCTATATCCCTCTTTTCTGACTTACCCACTAGGAATATTAGAGTGATCCCTATATTGGACATTTTGATTAATCATGATCGGGGTTGGAATTATGCATGCCTGTGTGGGGATAGGGTTGCTATGATAGCGTTTAACCTTGCATGTGGAATTGAATATTTAATTGGGACTATATGATTTATCCTGTTAGTGGTACTACTTGTGGATTTTTATGACATGCATATGTGGATTGGGATAATAACTAGTGGCGTAATTTATCTTCCTTGAGAACACTTGCATGCTTGTATGGACATCTAGATAGGCCATTTCTTATCGCTACACTATCATGTTGGAACTTGACTAAGGAGAAACCATGTTTGCTTCTTTTCTCCTTTTAGTTAGTCAGGTGGTTCATGTTGCTCGGGTTTGAGCAGGGGTTTGGGTTAGTGTAGCCGGGGCCTGGATTGTGGATTATGGGTTTTGGCGGCAACCGCGGATATTGGGCGGTTGACCGGATGTCGGTTATAGGACATCGGTGATAGGGCATGATTATGGACTAGAGGGCTTTGTGGCAACCGCGGATTTTGGGCGGTTGACCGGAGGTTAGTGGTAGGACTTGATGTGGTCGGTAGAGTTGCGGCTACCGCGGATAGTAGGCGGTTGACCGGATACATATTATTTTACCCGATTTTGGATTGGGGGGGTTATAGCGGATACCGCAGATAGTTGGCGGTTGACCGGATACATATCATTTTACCCGATTTTGGATTGGGGGATTATAGCGGCTACCGCGGACAGTAGGCGGTTGACCGGATGTCGGATGTGGGACATGATTGTGACGCCCCACTTCCCAGGGGGTCACCCATCCTAGAACTACTCTAGCTCTAGCACGCTTAACTCTCATAACCTCTTGGATCTTGCTACCATCCAAAATGCTATAGCCGGGTTAAGAGATTTAGTCATATTATATCATTTATATATAGGACTATTTCAAATTCCGGGGGTGTCACAGTGCGGGGGCCTCAAAAGTAGTAGGGGGAGGCGCCCCTGTCTGGGCGAGTAGCTGCTCTATCCTCTGCTCCTACCGGCGCTCACTCTCCGCCAACTGGGCCACCATGGCCCTCAACTCACTGATCTTCGAAGGCCGGGACTGCTCCGGCTCCTCCGGGGGTATATGAGTACCCCGGGTAGGGATCTGCCGCCTGGGAGGCATCCTGCCACACAAGAAACCACGGATCAGTAATCAAAACCACACTCAACCCAATCTAGCGAAAGTCAAAGACATCCCCCTATTTCTGTAACTTTATGTTGTCTGCAGCCAACATAATTGTCCACCAGAAATAGGGTATGCCGGTCCCTCTTCACTCACCGGAAGAGTCAAATATATAAATTACCGACTTTCGCTCAATATCGCGTCACTCACGCCCTGCCTTCCTAGGGTCTGCCAAAGCCTAGGGTTTCCTAAGTCCCAACTACTCTATCCCTAAGCTCTGATACCAACCTAATCTGTCACGCCCCGGGTGTAAACCAGAACCCGGGGCCGTCCACAGATCCGCCGTACACACAGAATTTCCCGTGTACACGAAGCGCTGGTAACCTGCTCAGATATAAGAGAATAATATAAAGGAGCATAAAAGCAGAGCTGAACTAAAACTAATACATCTCAGACTAAAGCTGGAAAATAAAGTACAACATAACTCTCAAATATACATGTGTCTCTCCCAGCTCACCAAATAAATACAACCTGCTGGCAGAAGCCAGGCCCAAAAGAAAGAAAAATACAACTGTCTGAGTGTACAGGGGATACATCAAAAACTGCTAAACTCGCAACCGGGTAGACGGCTATCTAATCTGCGATCCTCTTACCTCGATCCGCCGAGGAGGGTCCAGCAACTCCAGCAGATGACTCTGCAAAACAAAGGGGAAAAAGAAAAAGATACAGTGGGGGGTGAGAACTACTATAAAAACTGTAGCCTCCCCTAGTGGGTTGAACCTCAAACTCTGACATGCCCACTAGGTCTACCAGAGGCGAAAAGGAAACAAAGGTGGTATGCTATGAAGATAACTACTGATGAAAAGCTACCACTAGTATGCCTCTAAAATACCAAGCTAAAAGAATAGCTAAATGTATGCATCAGAGTATAAATGCCTGCCCGAAAAACCCAATCTAAACACTGGTACAGCCTGCTGTGCCTACCAAACTCAAAACTCAGCTGCGGGATGCAGATCGGCTCCTGACCGGCACGGTCGCATCCCGAAAAGCAACAGACCGGCTCCTGACCGGCACGGTCACATACACTCTGGAGTGGCACTCGAGGGGAGAGACCCACACGAGTGAAATAAGTAGCCATAAGTAACCTGATATAGCAGGACTGGATCATGACTCTAATCAAGTGGGAAAAACCATCCACTAAGGAAAGCCCAATACCTCTCCCCCAATCTGATGCAATAGTAACAGCCCGGTCAACCGCCCAAAATTCGCAGTTGCCGCAATACCCTGCCATCAGGCCCTGCCTGTCCCAAATCCCTAGAAACCTGACTACACTATCCCAGCCCCCGCTCGAACCCGAGCACACTATCCCCTAGGTCTAGATAACATGAGAAAGAATAAAAGCATGGTTTCTCCTAAGTCAGTTCCAGCATGATAGTGTAGCAGAAAAAGGTGGCCTATCTAGGTGACCATACAAGCATGCAAAAGTCCTTTACTTAGTAACTTGATTTCAAGTATTCCAATTCTTACAAAAACTAAAGTACGCTATTTCTTTAATATCTGATGTACTAATTTGCCACAAGCCGGTCTATACACATGCATAAAACTTCCCAATATACATAAAACATGATATGGTCTTAGCATACTATTCCCAAGGGGTTTAGACAACATATCTTTTGTAAGAATTAATAATTTACTATTTCTAGTCCTCTAGAGATGCAAGTGTTAACAACAAGTCCACACTTTCAAATAAGCATGCTATGTTCATTCCACTGGTGCAACTAGCAACACAATATAGGAATATCTCCAATATGCCTAGTGGGTAATCAAAAGTAGGAGGTTTACAATGGTACCCAACTCAATCGCTAAATCCCCGGCCTAAAAATATCCTCGCCCAAACAGATCAACAGCTGCAACACGGTACAAACAAAACCCCACAATATACTCAATTAAACATGCAAATACCCCCAACAACATGTTGTCCCTACACTAATAGTCCAGAGTTGCACTGTTTTCACGTGCGAAAAGGGCTCTGAAAATTCCAGAAAAATACCGGCACGACCGTTGCGACGAACCGATCGAAACGAGTACCTGCACGTTCAAAACCAAGTTTCCTACACTGAGATATAAATTCTGCAAGGGAACCACCCTAAAACAAACCAAATACAAAATCTGTAGCACTTTGCTCAGGAAAAATGGATTTTTCACCTTCGAGGAGAACTCAGAAAAATCCAAGAAAATTCGAGGATGCTCCTTGCAGTGTGTAGATGCAAAACAACTATTGGCACGCCTTAATCCAATGCCTGTGCGCGAAGATATTGCCAAAATACCAAGGCGCTGTCCAAAACTTCGCCAAAAAAAATGGGTCAAAAGAAAGCTCGAGAAACTCCAAGATAAACTCGAAAAAAGGGTAAGCTGAAAATACCAAGATCGTAGCCATACCAGTCATGAAGCCAACGGCGCAAGAATCGCCGGAAACGGAGGTCGGAGTAAGCCGGGGGAGCTCGTGCACTGAAACGCGACGGAGGAGAACACCAAAGAAGGAACGTCGCGCCGCGCCGGAAATATGAAAACCTCGAAGTGCGTGCCACAAAAAAATCCAGGAATCCACAGGTGGAACCAGGTCTGGGAGATGAAGAACCTTGGTGAAGGTTGTACTGTAGAAAGATGAACAGGGAAAGAGATCTCTGGGCTTGAACTGGGCCTATTTATAGGCCCAGCTAAACAATTTTGGAAATCCCGAAATTGTCCCCGGATTCGGGCGCTGGCGGGTAATCCGGGCGCCCGAATCCGCCATCAGACGGCTGTAAGGGAGCGCTCGAAATCCCCAGATGGCGCCACGTGTCCCCGGAACACGGGACAACAGTGCAACAGGCTCCGCCGCGCGCCACGCGTCCTCACCTGGTCAACAGCGGTAGGTGGCGACGGCGTATCAGGGGGCGACACGTGGCCCACTCGAGTACGGGACCACGTGCGCCGCCTGCAACCACCGTCAGGCACGCGCCCCGAGGCGCTCCTCCGTGCTCCCGTGGACCGCGCCTATGTGAGCCAGCCAACGCCAGGCCGCCACATGTCCCTGCACCCGGTCCACAGTAACCGCGCAAATTCCCTAGTACGCGCCGCGTGCGCCAGCCAGTCCGGGCATGCCACGCGTCCCGCACAGTGGTCCATGCACCCACCGCTCCTCCCCGTGGACCGAGCTGCGTGAGCCGGCCAATGACAGGCCGCCACGTGGCACCAGGCCGGTCCACGGTCTCCCCCATGCACCAAATATCACTAAAAACTTTCGGAAGCCCGTTTTTGGTCATCCGAACTCAGAATTTAACAAGCAAATAGCCGTTTTCAAGCGTTTTTCCGCGCTGAATCCAAATCTAACCTCAGTTTGGCCCAAAGCCTTTTCTAAAATTCGGAAAATGCAGCCGAAGGCCAAACTAGCTATAAGCACCTCACTGGGTCCATCTGGGATATCCCTTTGATACCCTATGGATCAGACACACCATCAACAGGTGTTTTACACACTGGATTCACGGGGAAAGACTGCATGGGGACCGGAACCACTACAATTGTCCACTCTCGACAATCCATGATAGCATATCATTGGGATAACCAATCCCTATCCATCCTCATATCAACGTCTCAGAGCTGATGTAGGACTAACAACTCAATGGATCAAATCCAAGGTCCTAACTGCACTGGGCAGGACTGGCAACACTCATCCATGTGCTAAATGTGATCTGGGACCTGATCCTCACGTGCACAAGCCAACAGTCCCATCTCTGGCCCACGTGAAGCTACCCCTGCTCTACTAAAGCACACACCAACGGTGTCGGCATCAAACATGCTCCAACTCCGACGTCCATAAGGAAAATCACACCTGGTAAGACGCGATCCACTATCCTGGCGCCCTCTAACCGGTTGCACAAACTCATCCACTAAATGCTGGTGGCCATCACTCTATCTGCCTCGGCATCATGGCTCTATCAGCCTACCGGTAAGTCGGATGAACCTCTTCATCCCAAAGGGGTAGTGGGGGTGCCGTCGCAAGCGGCAAAACCATGTGCACTACTCTGGGATACTCTGCCTGAAAATGTCCTGCCTATCCGCATGGAAAACATCGCCCCTTCCTGAGGTCACACTATGGCGATGAATGCGGCCCACCGCAAATGACATACTCATCCTGACACTACTGCTGGTGCCTCGTCTGTCGAGAACCTCCTGGTCTCTGTCTCCTCTGAGACCCATAACCCTGAGACTGGAATCATGGCAACCTCGATCCACTTGACTGCCCCAAAATCAGGCGATATTGGACGTCTCTCTCCGGAGCTGGTCCCTCGCTCTCCGTCCCTCTCGGGCATGATCACTGACCTCGGTCAATCCATCGGGTATGCACCATCGCTGCATCTAAAGTCGGCGCTCGCCGAGAATGCACAAAGTGATAGATATCCCCATGCAGTCCCCTCACGAACATGGTCAACCTTCTGGGCCTCATCTTGGGCGACGCAGGGTACACTGCTCAACAATCGCAGAAACTCGCTCCAGGTCATCCACTGCGCTCCCGGTGGTCCAACGGGACGAACTCAACGCCACCAACTCTCGGCGTCCTTATCCAAAAAGTGCGTAACCAAGTGCACCTGATGCTTCTCCTGAATGAACAAATCCTCAAACCACTTTTCCATAGCAGCAATCCAATTCTCGGCCTACTAAGGCTCCAAAATCTGCCCCGAAATCTGCAGGGGATGGAACTGGCGGATGTACAACAACCGATCAGTAAGCTCTCTGTGGTGACCCGGATCTCAGAAGGGCTTCTACAGTGTGCTCAGCAGCTTCTGGAGGCCTATATGGCATGTCGGCGGTGTTGGTGCACCAATTGGACATAAGTGATGGACTCCGGGTGTTAAATGGATTACTCGGGTAATCGATTGACCCTGTCGGATGTTTAGAAGTGGTTTCGCGCGAAACGGATATCAAAATTGGACTCAGCGCGAAGTTTGGACAAAAGAACATCTTTCCGGATGCCTTCGGCAAATTTTAGAATTGGAATTTGGCAAAACGGACAGCGGATTTGGATTCAGCGCGGGAAAACGATGAAAATGGACTATTTATTTGTATTTTTCGGAGCCCGAATGCCCGTGCATGAATTTCGAGGCTTGGGTACTGTTCCGGCGCCGGGGGGCAGCGGCGGGGAGCGGCGGAGTGCAGCGGCCTAGCGGTGGGCAGCGTCGCGTGCAGAGGCGCGCGCAGCGCGCAGGCGAGCGGGCAGGCGCGCGGGCAGGCGCGCGGTGCAGCGGGGGAGTGCACCACGTGGCGGATTCTCATTGGTAGGCCTTGGGCACGTGGCAGCGGCAGAGAGGTTGGTTCAGTGGTCGCGGTCCACGGAGCAGTGAGGGGGTGCCTCAGGATGCGTGCCTGGCAGGGGGCGCAGGCGGCGGGCGCAGTGCGCACGTGGGCCGGCAGCGCGCGGTTCCCGCGCGTGGGCGTGCCACGCGTCGGCTTCCGCGCAGGCCACGCGACAAGCGTGGGATGGCCGGATCGGCTGTTGCTAGTTATGGGGCCACGTGGCGCAACTTTGGACTTCCGGGCGCTCATCGCGGACCGGCCCAAACCATTTTCGGGCCCTCGAATTCCAACCCTGCGCCCGAAAGTGGGGACAAATCCGGAATTAATGGATTTGTTCCTTTTGGGCTATTTAAAGGCCGTGAACACAGTCTTTCTTCTCTTTCTCTGCTCAGTTTCTCCCAGTGCAACCTTCACAAAGATTTCTCCTCTTTTAGAGCTGGTTCCACCTTTGGATTCCAGAATTTCTCCGTGGCACGCACTTCGAGGTTTCCATTTTTATTGCGCGGCGCGACGCTCGTTCATTTGTGACCTCCTTCGTCGCGTTTCAGTGCGAGGACTCCCCCGGCCTACTCCGACCTTCGTTTCCGGCGATTCTCGCGCCGTTGGCTTCACAACAGGTAGGGCTACGACTTCCATGATTTTAGCTTCCCCTCTTTTTCGAGGTTTCTTAGAGTTATTTAAGCCTTTTTATGACCTATTTTCCACTGCGGAGTTTTGGACAGCGCCACAGTGTTTCGGCGATAACTTTGTGCTTAGGCATCGGATGGAGGCGTGCCTGTAGTCATTTTGCATCTACGCAGTGCAAGGAGAGTCCTCGAATTTTCCTGGATTTTTTTGAGTTTTCCCCAAAGGTGAAAAATCCCATTTTCCAGAGCAAAGTGCTACAGATTTTTTGTACAGGATTCTTTTGAGAGGGTCACCTTGTCAGATTTTTATCTTGATGTAAGAAACCCGGTTTGGGACGTGCAGGTACTCGTTTCGATCGGCTCGCAGCGACGGTCGCGGCGGTATTTTTTCTGGAATTTCTCGAGCTTATCTCGCAGGTAAAAATGGCACAGTTCTGGACTGTTTCTTGAGTGACAACATGTTCATGAGGGTACTTGTACATTTGATTGTGTGTGATGTTGAGTTGTTGTTGTGTTGTATTGTTGGCGTGATGTTGTTTGTAGCCAAGGCTTGCGCGACATGTACCGAGGATACGGGTTCAGCGGATTTTGCTTGCAAGTGGCCACTCTCTTCACCGACTTCAGGTTTGCCTTGGATTAAGCACTTCAGGTGGGTGAGTTTAGTAAATGTAACTGTATAAGGGAATGGCAAGGTTTATGTATGGTTAATGTAAGCTTACCTATGGGAATGCCACCCTCTATGATTGATAGCATGCATAATTTAATGTACAACCAATATGAGTGAGAGGTAAGCACGGAAATGGCCTAGATCATGTGTGTCACGCCCCGGGGTCGAAATTGCGACCCGGGCTCGCCAACAGATCCACCACCTATGCCAAACTCCGTATAGGCGAAGCGTCCTACCTGCAAGAAAAGTACTACAGCTAACAGATATCAGAGCTATAAATGAAAATCTACTGAAAAAGTGAAATCAACCACTGTACAACAGGAAATAATACAATATCCATCTCCCAAATACGATCATATACAAAATCCTCTGATACAAAATCTCAGAACTCAACAGGGAGGTATCTCCAATAAATACATCAGTATACAGGCTCTCAATACATAACATATCCTCACTACATCAGTCTCTCAAAAGAGGAAAAAATAAAATAACTAATCTAGTGAAGCTCTCCTCTGAAGGGGGTACCACTACACTCCAACGACGGGTAGGGAACTAGCTCGCGACTCCCTCGCCTCGGTCAGAAGGATCAACAACTGGAGCAACAGGAACAAGAGTAGAAGTCCCTGGGGGAAAAGACACCACGACGGGTGTGAGAACTACATCCCATAGTAGTTCTCAGTGGGTGCCGCCAACAAGCCCGACGGTCTGCCCACTAAGTCTATTAGAGGCATAAAGTAACAATGTAATACAGTATTGAAAGGAAAGAAGCTGGAAAATAACTCTACAGCTACTATGCCTCTATCTAGATGCTCAAAAAGTGGAATAGATGGAAACATGATGCGTCTACTAACACTCAAGTATAGTCACCCAATCTACACTGACTGCCTCCTCGGGTCCAGTCAAACCTGCGCCTACCTACTGCCGTTACATCCACGTAGGACCGGACAGACGTAGGGCGTCCGTGACTGCCATAACTGGCCCAGCCAGAGGGACTGCGTCGACAAGTCGCGATACAAGAGTAACAAATCCACCCCGGGTGTGGCTCTCGAGGGGTGCGACCCCACCGAGGAAAAGGTATCCGCGCACTCTGTCGCTCAGGTGGCACTGCAGGCTATAGTCCAAAATCCACGCTCACGCTCTGAACGGAAGGACTCAGAATCCTCAAACATCTCGCACAACGGTCGGAGCACTCTCGACGACTCAGCTGATCAGCTCTCTCAATCTCAAAACACTAGCAAACTCCACCAACTCGTAGCACAAAACGCACTGGCTGGAGATACTCCACAGCCCGGATCGACCCACAACTCAGGGCTAACAAAACAGGTCAGACAACACTCAACGACCCGGGACCACCGTCAACCCCAACGGTTCCCAACAACACAGACCGGAAGATACTCGACGGCCCGGGACCACCGTCTACTCAACGGCTCCCACGACACTAGCACAATCTAAACTCAGCTACCAGACTACACTCAGCCCCCAGGCACGAGTGCAACAATGTCCCACAGAAACCTGACCCCCCCGGCCACTACCCGGGCAAGGCAACACTATGTCCAGAAAAGATGCAAAGTGTGGGAAGTCTAAAGCATAAAAGAACCTAGCCCAAGTGAAGGTTCTCTACTGGTCTGGTTAAACATGCAGCAAATGATGGGGTGCTAGGTCAAGTTCCAACAATAGCATTAAATAAACCAAACATGAGCAGGGAACATTAAGGGATATAAACACCAAAACCAAATAACATCAGCCTCATCTCCCTAAACATGCTCTCAACTAGCATAGGTAAATACAATCATCGAACATATAATATCTCGAAGATATCTAATGTGTACCATAAATCATGAAAGCCTCAATCCACATGAACTATATCATTCTTATGCTCACCTCTCAAAGCTATAGGTTGTACAACGAATTATGCAAGCTCTCAAATTACCAGACATGAATATATTATCTTGCAAGTTTCCATCAGGCATATCTCAATATCATATCATACCATTTCTCGAACCAATGTCATTATCAAGCTTGCATCTCAATCAGATATTGGTACACTAACATGCATGCATTCTAATACATAGAATTAGAGAACCGTCCACCGGTTCTGGAGACGAAACACCCACCTCTAACGCTTTCCGCAGGCAAAGCCGAAGTCGGTGAAGTGTGTAGACGCTCACAGTTCAAAATCTGCCAAAACTGCACCCTCGGTAAATGTCGCGCAAGCCTTGGCTCCAAACAGCTGAAAGCACCCGGAATCCACTATCTCCAATTTTCTCCAGTTCCAACAGGTTCAGAAACAGTCGCGAACCTTCCTGGGTACAACAATAAGGTCCAAGGTTACACTTTTATTCCAAAATATCCAAGTACATACAATTCTGTTGGAACAGTCCCAAAGATGCGGATTTTTGACCAGTAGCAAGAACTCAGAAAAATGCAACATAAATACTGTCGCGATCATCGCATCGAGACCTTAGAAACGGGTACCTGCACGTCCAATTCCGAGCCTCGTAGGCCGAGTTACAATTTCCACAACACAGGGTGCGCAAAACCTCGCAGCAACACAACTGTAATACTCTGCACTGTAAACGGGGAAGAAGTATACCTTCGGGCAAGCCTCAGAAAATTCCACGAAAAATATGACCGTAATCCTTGCGACGCGTAGATCCAAAAAGTGTACAGGCACGTCTTCATCCGATGCCTGAGCACGGAGATAAAAATCCGGCAAGATGTCGCTGTCCAGAAATTCCATCAGCGGCAAAGAGGGTTAAAACCGTACCCGGAACCCCCAACAAAGCTCAAATATGAGAAAAGTAAACAATACAAGAATCATAGATCTACCTCTCATGAATCCAACGCCGTGAGAATCGTCCAAAAACACTGTCGTGGTAGCTTTGTGGACCTCTCAGACCAAAATGCGACGATAACGGGCCTTCGATGATGGAACGTCGCTCTGCGCTACGATGCCGAAGTCGTCGACGCAGCGGCCTCCAAAAAATCCGGGCCTTCTCCACGAGATGCATAGCGAGGAGATCAACAACTTTAGTGAAGGGTGCATTGGCCAAAGTGCTCGGGAAAAAGCTTCAACTCGGTGTGCAAAGGGCCTTTTTATAGGCTCAACCCGAAAATCCGAAATTGGGCTTTTGGGCCCAAAAACCGGGCGCCCAATTGATTCGGGCTGCTACAGTGTTGGTGTAGAGTACCGGGTTTTGGTAGAGCGCACCGACCTCGCAAGATGGCGGGGAGCGGAGGAAATTGTCACGAGCGTTCCACATGTGATTACAGATGTGTTCGGGTAGACTCGGATCAACTCGGAAGCCCCAGGTCGATTCAGGGTTTTCCGGGCATTGTCCGCCGTTAGAAGACCGGCTTCGGGGAAGCCTCGACTCCACAGTGGAGTGCGGAAAATTGGGAAACTCTTGGAACAGGTGTACTTTGTGTTTACAGCGGAGTTCGGGAGGCTCCGGACTGACGCGGAGGATCCGAAAGCGAAAAGTGAGTCGGAACTGGCAATTTTGGAGCCAGTTTTTTTGGATTAAGCATACCGACTCCACGGTTGAGCTTTTTGAGGAGGAAAAGCTTTGTACGTGTGTATTTTCTTATTACAGCGGAGTTCTGGAGGTTTCGGGCCAGTGCGGAGACCCCGAAGGCAAAAAGTGTCTTGAGATGGGCTTAAATGGGAATTAATTAATTAATTAATTAAAGTTGAAATTGAGTCTATGAGGTAAAGGTTTATGAAGAAGAATGGAATTAAGATGAGATGAAGGTTAGTGGATTAGATATTTTGTTTTGCTTAAAGGATTATTTATATCCCTTCAACAACTGCCAGCCACCTTTATTAATCACCTCTATTATTAGTGCCACGTCACCACCACCTTCTTCAATGTGAAAACAGAGGATTTGGGTTTGTAACAGAGGAAGAAATAAATGGAGAAAAGAAACAAGAAGAAGAAAAAGAAAGGAAGGAAAAGAGAAATGATGGTTGAGCCTTCGTGGTGGAACCTCCTGCTGAGAGCCGAGGAGCCGTGCGGAGAGCGCGCCGAGCGGCGCGCGCGACGGTTTTGGCGAGGTATGTTCAGTTTTAGAGAGAGAGAGTGAGGGTGAGCTTGGACTTGTTGTCCCTTTGGGAGCTGGGGTGGTGCCGCTTGCGGGCGCAGCAGCTCGGGCACAGCCGCTTGCGGGCGCAGCAGCGCGGGCCCAGGCGCCGCGCGGGCGCTGCGCAGGTGCGCGCAGGGCGCAGCCCGGGCACCACGCAGGTGCGCACAGGCGCAGCAGCGCGGGCCCAGGTGCGCGCAGGGCGCCGCGCGGGCGCAGCCCGGGCACCGTGCAGGTGCGCGCGGGCGCGCAGGGGCGCGCGGCCTGCGCGCTGGGCGCCACGCAGGGCCGCGGCATGCAGCGCAGGGGCACGCGTGGCGGGCTGGGCCGCCGCGCGGCGGGCCCATGCGCCGCGCAGCGAGCCCTGGGCGCCGCGCGGCTGCTGCAGCGGCAGCGCCGCGCAGGCGGCGAGCGGCAGCGGCTGCGGCAGCGGCGCGCGTGGTGAGCGCGGCTGCTGCGTGGCGTTGGCAAGCTAGCCGGGGCCGATACCGGTGGGCCGTGTGCGCGCACGCCGAGGCTGTGGTTGCTCGGGTGTCGCGAGATCGTTTGTGAGCCGAGATTAATGGAATTTCGTGGTTTTTCTCT
Organism: Tillandsia leiboldiana; assembly: GCA_029204045.2. Lineage (NCBI taxonomy): Eukaryota > Viridiplantae > Streptophyta > Magnoliopsida > Poales > Bromeliaceae > Tillandsia > Tillandsia leiboldiana. Next base: position 25,073,951 of record CM055067.1, read on the forward strand.
CTTTTCTCTCTCAGGGCTGCGGGTTGTAGCATTGGCACGTGCCGAGGTGCTGTGCGGAGTGCGCGCGCGGATTTTTCCAGTGTGAGGACCGTGAGAGTGTGAGTTTATTTTGTGCAGAGGCTTTGGTTGTGTGTGTGCTGTGGGTAATTGGTTTTAAGATTTTGTGGTGGTGTTTGGGGGAGTTATTGACTCATGGTTGGACTTATAATTTGCTTATGTGAGCAAGTAATTTTTGTTGAGTAGTGAGTTATGTGGACTTTAATTAGTTGGGTGCAATTGGGGATAATTGAGTGTAATGGAGCTTCCAGATTAATATATGTGATCATGTAATTTAATTTGGAGTAGATGTTTAATGAGGGTGCTATGGTGATTTGGAAGTGTGCTTGAACCCTTGTTTATGCTGTTGGTGATGAGGTGAAATTAATTAGACCTTGGACTCTAATTATAGTATGTAATTGGAGTTGCAGTTCAGTGTAAGCCATTGGAATTGAGGTGGACTTGATGTGGGCAGATTTTGATGCTGGAATTTTTGTGAGGACTCGAAGGATTTTATTTGAGCTATCGGGGATTTTTCCGGATTCGCGGCAGTGTGCGCGCGCGTGGCACGATTTTCGAGGTTTCGCCAGTTCGAGGTTCCGGCGCTTCTCCGACTTCAGCAATGCCTACGGAAAGCGTTCCAGGTGGGTTGGAATTTCTACGAAATGTATAGAATGCCCTTAAAAGCTATTGAATGCAATTTGATTATAATAATCATGCTATTTTCACAGTTTTAATCTGATAGTTGCCTGGAATTTTCTGTAAAATTCGTGGGAACCCCAGATCATTTTTAGTAGACTCCTGATCCTATATGACACTAGACTGCATGTTCTTTTGGCATTTATTTTGCACCCTGATCATTTCAAAAATCGAGAAAACCCGTTTTAAGGAAAAAGCAGCTTTCTTTAAGTGCGGTTTTAAATCAGGAATTCGCCAGGGTTATGGCTTTGGTTCAGGGTGTTTCTGACCTCGTGCCTGGGGGCCGAGGGGTCTCTTTTCGAGCCTTGGGATGAGTTATAGTGTGGTGACCCAGATCTCCGCAGGGCTTCTACAGTGCGATTAGCAGCTTCTGGAGGCCTATGTGGCATGTCGGCGGTGTTTCTGCACCAATTTGGACTCAAGTGATGGACTTCGGGTGTATAATGGATCACGTGAGTGATCGGAGGACCCCGTCGGATGTTTTGATGTGGTTTCGCGCGAAATGGTTATTAAAATTGGACTCAGCGCGAAATTTGAGTAAAGAACACTTCTCCGGGAATTTTCAGCAAATTTTAGAAGAGGAATTTGGCAAATCGGACTTCGGATTTGGATTCAGCGCGCGAAAACGGTCAAGATGGACTATTTACTTGTATTTTTCGGAGCCTGGATGACCCGGCACGGATTTCGAGGTGATTGGTACTGTTCCGGCCGCCGGAGGGGCGCCGGCGGCGGCGGCGGGCGGCGGAGCGCGGCGGCTGGCGGCGGCGGAGGTGCGCGGTCCACCGCGGAGGCGTGCACCCGGGCGCTGGCCACGTGGCGCCTCCCGGTTGGCGGGCGCTGTGGGCGCGGTCCACGGGATGGCGCGGGTGCACGGTGGACCCGGGGGTGGACACGTGGCAGATCGGGGTTGGTGCGGCGTTGTGCGCGCGGTCCACGGTGCGGGGAGCTGGTACCTCGGGCCGCGTGCCCGACAGGCACGCGTGGGCGCACGTGGGGCGCGGCGTGGGCGCGTTGACCCGAGGCTCCCGGTGTGGACGCCACGTGTCGTCGCTGGGTTCGGCCACGTGGCGCTTGGCTGTTGGCCCAAACAGCTGTTTGCTGTTTGGGTGTACACGTGGCGGCCTGGGGTTCTTCCGGGCGTGAACAGTAACGGGCCGGGCCCGCTACTGTAGCAGCCCGGAAGTACCGGGCGCCCGAAACTTTGGGCCAAAATTCCAAAGTTCGGATTTTCGGGATGGGCTTATAAATAGCCGTCTTGTGAGGGAGTTTTGCCCCCTTTCCCAAGCTCCCCTGCCCATGGCCCCTTTAGGAAAGTTGTAGATCTTGGTGTTGTGCATCTTCTGGAAGAGGCCCGGATTTTTTGGAAGCCGCGGCGTCGACGACTTCGGCATCGGAGCGCAGTGTGGCGATTTTTCATCGGAGGCCCGTTATCGTCGCAGTTTGATCTGGGAGGTCTACAGAGCTACTCCGTCAGTATTTTTGGACGATTTCTGCGGCGTTGGAATCATGAGAGGTACGTCTTCGTGTTGATCATTTCGTGTTGTGCGACTCCGGACAGTTAGCATTTTCAGGTGGGTGGCCTTGTCTCCAAAATTGACGGACTGTGCTTTAAATCTGCTATAGTAGGACTATGCATGATAGTGAAATGCTTGTGCAGCATGTTAGAATGTAGGAATTGCTATTCCTTGTATTATCTGATGGTATTGTCATCTCCTTGCTTTCTACCACCTGTAAATTATAGTTATTGGAACTTGACCTAGCACCCCGTCATATGTTGCATGTGTAACCAGACTAGTAGAAAACCCTCACTTGGGCTAGGGTTATTTCTGCTTTAGACATCCACACTTCTACTTTCCTGGACATAGTGTTCTTCCTCGCCCGGGAAGTGGGCCGAGTGGTCAGGTGTTATCTTTTAGTGTGGGATGCATGTTACACTCGTGCTTGGGAGCAGAGTGGCGTCTGGTAGATGTAGTTGGTTGTTGTTCTGTAGCGGGAGCTGTTTGGGTAGACGGCGGTCCCGAGATGTTTTATTTTTCTTGTTTTATCTGTCGCCGCTGTGTTAGTGGCAGCGGTAGATCAGTGTTAGCAGGACCTTAAACCCAGAACCTTTTTGGACACACATATGATTTTTGTCAACCAAATATTTTCTTCCAAGCATCGTAGGGTCGCCTGAGTCTGTTCCTGTTTGATTGGACGAAGGCATTAGCTCTTCGAGGCTTAGATGTAAAACTTGGTTTCAACTGTTTTCCTAAAAAGAACTAAAAATCATTAAATATGGATTTCTTACAGATCAGATGGCTTCAGTAAGAAATGTCACCTTTTTCCTATAATTAACCACCCGAGATGATTCGAGTGGTCTGGGTTCTAAGGTCTGCCTTCTTCTTGGGACGAGAACAACGAGAGGCTATGCCTAAAGCCTGTTCTTGTTTGATTTGGATTGTAGGTTCTAGTCTTTCGGGGTTCCCGGACCCTTCCTCGGGTCAGTGGATGCGATGTTGGCCTGTAGAGGCAGTTGTTCGCAGTGGATGCGACTTTGTGCTATGAGTTGGTAGAGTGTGATCTAGAGGTTGTTTCTCTGATTTAGTGGTGGAGATGGTTCTCCCACTTAGCTTTGAGGATCTTGGGGTTCTGGCAGATCGAGTCGTGGAAGTTTCCCGACTCAGCCATGGTCGTGCTTTATCAGATTGAGTCGTTGAGGGTTCTCCGACTTAGCTGTTTGAGTCGAGGTTCTTTTTCCGACTGAGTTGTGTTTGAGCATGGAGTTACCGATCTGTTTGATCGTGGATCATAGCCTGCATGAGCCGCATTTGGCTTGACAGAGATACTTTACAGAGATACTTGAGATGGGTTACTTTGACTCGAGCGGGTCGCTCCCCTCGAGGGCCACTCCGGAGTAGGCGAGACCGGGTTGTGTACCGGCGTGAGATTGAGCTTTTCTATCGCGACTTGTCGTTGCATTTGTCCCTCTGGCTGTGCTGGTGTTGGCAGTCATGGACGTCCTACGTAAGTCCGCTCCTCCGGGACGTAACGGCAGTAGGTTGGCGCATGTTGGCAGTCATGGACGTTGTCACGCCCCGGGGGTTCGAATCGCGCGGAAGAGGAGCCACCGATGCCCCTGATTCAGCCATATATTTTTTTTTGTAAAACATTACTCCCCGGCGCGTGCACAGACCCGCCGCATACACAAATTCGCTCTGCAAATGAGCAGAGGCCCCTTTGTATATGCACGGCGTCTCAACTACAAAGTGTCTCACAAGGCGTAGTACATACAATCTCTAACCACATCAGTTGGGGTCTCGTACACATACAACCAAACAATTCACGTGACATTCTAGCATTCACTTAGAGCATAGAGGCCGGTGTTTTGAAAGGATAAATAATCACAAGGTTTTGAAAGCGGCATCCACACGATGCCCTCGTTTGTGAAAACAGTTCGTAAACACATAAATCCCACAAGGTTTATAAAGCTTGGTGCCCACACGACACCCACGTTTTAAAAATAGTTTTCGCAAACGGTTTTCTTTGTTTTTCATCGTTCAAAACGGCCAAGTAAGAGAGAACGTAGTATTCATTCAATTATTCAAAAAGAAAGGAAAGAAAAGGGCAACATCCACTTCGACCCACGGGGGTGTCACAATCCACAACTAGCTACCATGAATAATAAAGAAAAGGGAAAGAAGAGTCACTGTATCTGAAGTCACCCATAAATCAGATCAGCACCCTAACGTCCTCACCGGCGCCCTAGCACTCGCCCCTGGACGAACCTGTCACGAAGTGGGAAGTCAGTGACTAGAAATAGCATGATAAGCGTAGTAAACAAAGATAAGGCAAACCACAAACACCGGAGCAACTATCCCTCCCATGCACCTTCCACCTTAACCACACCCTGTATCATTACGACATCGGGCACCTTCCCCGATGCCCACCGCCGAGCACCTGCCTCACAAAGCAACATCGGGCACCTTCCCCGACGCCCACCGCCGAGCACCTGCCTCGGCCGCCGAGCACCTGCCTCGACGTCACCGCTCACACCCCCCACCCATGGGGGCCCCCATTCCTAACGCCACCTCCGCGTGGGGTACACGGGTCAACGTACCACTTTTCCGGAAAAGCACACCCTTGCGGTGGCCAAACCGCGGGTGTGCGTGTAGCAAATTTGAGCCCCAGATTGACATTGAGTATCATAACATAACATAACAGGGTTAGTGCATAAACAGAAGGAGACTGACAATTCCACCTTGCCCCAACATGCTATTTCTAACAGTTAAACCCCATTCCCGAAACCCCCGGGAACGTACCCACCTTGTGTGCGTCGTCCTGCGTTCGTCCAGTCCGCGTCTGTGCTCCAGTCGCCCACAGCGCCCCGCACTCCTGAAGGAACATAGGCAAATCGAGACTTAGAAGTCCGAAACTTACAACGACTCCCTACAGCGTGCGGCGGAGTTCTTCGCACGGCACCGGCCCGTGCGACGAACACCCTGCCAGGGCGCAGCCCCGCGCGGCACCAGCCCGCGCGGCGCCCCTCCTGCGGCGGCCCCGCGCGGCCGAGCGCCGCGCGGGCGCGCGGCCCGCGGTGCGGGGCGACCCCGCGCGGCACCAGCCCGCGCGGGCGCCCCTCCTGCGGGCGGCCCCGCGCGGCCGAGCGCCGCGCGGGGCGCGCTGCCCGCGGTGCGGGGCGACCCCGCGCGGCACCAGCCCGCGCGGCGCCCCTCCTGCGGGCGGCCCCGCGCGGCCGAGCGCCGCGTGGGCGCGCTGCCCGCGGTGCGGGGCGACCCCGCGCGGCACCAGCCCGCGCGGGCGCGCTGCCCGCGGTGCGGGGCGGCCCCGCGCGGCACCAGCCCGCGCGGGCGCCCCTCCTGCGGGCGGCCCCGCGCGGCCGAGCGCCGCGCGGGCGCGCGGCCCGCGGTGCGGGGCGGCCCCGCGCGGCACCAGCCCGCGCGGGCGCCCCCCCTCCTGCGGCGGCCCCGCGCGGCCGAGCGCCGCGCGGGCGTGCGGCCCGCGGTGCGGGGCGGCCCCGCGCGGCACCAGCCCGCGCGGGCGCCCCCTCCTGCGGGCGGCCCCCGCGCGGCCGAGCGCCGCGCGGGTGCGCGGCCCGCGGTGCGGGGCGGCCCCGCGCGGCACCAGCCCGCGCGGGCGCCCCCTCCTGCGGGCGGCCCCGCGCGGCCGAGCGCCGCGCGGGCGCGCGGCCCGCGGTGCGCGACGGCGCCGGGCCTCCTCCCTCCTCGTGACCAACAAAAGAAAGAAAGAGGGAGATTCCCCCGAACGAAACGCGTCCGACTCACCTTGATGTGCGAAAGAGGAGGAAGAGAGGGATCGTCCGCTTGCCTCCACCGGTCCACCCTTGCGGTGTGCTTGGTTTCTCTTTGCCGGCGGCTACGAGGGAGGAAGAAAAAGAAAAGAGGCGGCCACCAAAAGAAAAATAAGAGGAACCCTAATCCTCTTTCCCTCACGGCTACATATATATACTAAGAGAATTAGGGTTTACCTTAAAAGGTGTGCGGCTGCCAACACGGATCCCGAGGCGTCTAAGGGGGACCCCAACTTCGAGAATTAATTCTGGTCAGACCGGGAGTCGGAAAAATAAACCGATCGCGCCCACGCGCTCCGTTCCGCGAGCTCTACCGCCTAAAATTATTTGCGGGCCCCGACGGTCTGTCCGGAAAAATGCCAAAAATGAGGCCCCCGGTCAGGCATTACAAGAAGAGGGTGACCAGAAGGGTTAAGGAAAAGCCGGGTCTTACAGACGTCCTACGTAAGTCCGCTCCTCCGGGACGTAACGGCAGTAGGTTGGCGCAGGCTTGACTGGACCTGATGAGGCAGTCAGTTCAGATTGGGTGATCAGAGATGAGAGTTAGTTGTGGCATCATGTTCTTTCTGTTCCACTCCTTGAGCATCTAGGTAGAGGCATAGTAGCTGTAGAGTTTACTTTTCCAGCTTTCCTTACAGCACTGCTTTTGTTACTTTATGCCTCTAGTGGACTTAGTGGGCAGACCGTCGGGCTTGTTGGCGGCACCCACTGAGAACTACTTGGGACGTAGTTCTCACACCCGTCGTGGTGTCTTTTCCCACAGGAACTTCTACTCTGGTTCCTGTTGTTCCTGTTGCTGATCCTTCTGACCGAGCGAGGGAGTCGCGAGCTAGTTCCCTACCCGTCGTTGGAGTGTAGCGGTACCCCTTCAGAGGAGAGCTTCAGTAGATTAGTTATTTTATTTCCTTCTTTGAGAGACTGTTGTAGTGAGGATTGTTGTATTGTGAGCCTGTACACTGATGTATTTATTGGAGATACCTCCCGGTTGAGTTCTGAGTTTGTATATGAGGATATTGTATGATTATCATTTTGGGAGACGGACATTGTTGTATTATTTCCAGTTGTACAGTGATTGATTTAGTTATACAACAGATTTTTATTTTTAGCTCTGATATCTGTTTAGCTGTAGTACTTCTCTTGCAGGTAGGACGCTTCGCCTATGCGGGTTTGGCATAGGTGGCGGATCTGTTGGCGAGCCGGGTCGCAGTTTCGACCCCGGGGCGTGACAGATTAGAGTGGTATCAGAGCCTAGGTTGTAGGTCATTGAGGACTTAGAAACCCTAGGCTTGTGGTTGGACATTAGGATGACTACGTGAGAGTCGTGACTTTTAGCGAGAGTCCTGATCGAGTTTTGTACCTCTCCCAAGAGACGGGATGAGTGATTGGCATGTTTATGCTCCTAAGCGATTATATTGGCTGCAGACAACATAATGTTGTGGAATTGGTAACATGCCTTAGACTTTCGCTGGATTGGGTCGTATGGTTGTTGTGTCCTGATGTTTGTTATTGTGCAGTGGACTACGATGCCCCTGAGACGTCGTGTAGCGAAGATGGCACATCCCGCATCTGATGAGTAACCCGAGCAGCGGGAGACAGAGCTATCAGAGCAGAGCGAGACCCAAGAGTTATGGATCCAGATGGCACAGATGTCGGAGGCTGTCCGATGCCAGGAGGAGGCCATGGAACGTTTGATGCGCTTGTTGGAGCAGAGAGCATAGCCAGTGGCAGTATCGCTTGAGTGTCCTCCAGTACTTTCTTCCTATGCAGTGGTACCTTCAGTTGCACTTGGTGGCACCGACTGAGCGAGCAGCCCCTCCGTGCCGACGAGTAGTGCCGAGGCACCGAGGCAGGGTGGATAGTGGATAGTAGCTGAGCTTCGGGACGTCATTGGTCGATGGAGCCAGTCCCGTGCAGTCTGAACCATCCCGATTCACAGGTTTGAGTTGGAGCCCTTGTAGGCAAAATTGGGGTTGGTGGTGATGGAGAGACTATCTGTGAGCCTTCATGTGCTAGGGAGTTTATACAGTTGTCGAACTGCACGCTCCAGGTTTCGAGGGACGAGGCGCATAGGATATGTTTGACGGGAATGGTTTGCGCCAGGATACCTTTCAGTTTAGTTGGTCCCTCCGTTTTGAATTATTGACGCTTCGATGGGTAGGCATTGTGTGTGGAGCTTGACGCTGCAGTTTCTTTGGATAGGGATCGGCCGCCAGAGGCGAGTTCTGGATATCGGCGCTTGGCGTCGGGTGATGGAGGACAGACTGACCGGCAGAGGCGTTTCTCATCTCCGTACCTGGATGGCGAATTTTCGAGATGCCTGAGATCGGGTGGACCCCGATGGCAGCATCCGCATCTATATCAGAGTAGCGCAGCGGTAGCGTGGATTTGTTATCTGCGGAGGACTTTATACGTCTCCTCAATGTGAGCAGAGACAGAGGTCGTGCTCCCTTGTGGATAGTCCTGATTTTCAGGCAGATTGGGCGACAACCCACTTGCTTTGAGCGGATGAATCTGTGCCGCCCGGTTGGAGGGCGCCACGGTAGTGGATCGAGTTGTCGCAGGTGTGATTTCATCACAGCAGTCGGAGTAGGAGCATGTTGCATTCCTGCATGGACTAGAGGCATATTTGTTACCACATGCACTTGAGGTATATGTTCCTGTTAGTGTTGTGTATGTGGGGGAGGCTTGTGAATTATGTCCTATGCAGTTGAGGCCGCGAGTTATACGGGTAGACTTATTGGTAATTATGGCAGTTCGGCGTTTCGACCTAGTGCTTGGGTTTTGGTTGGCACAGTGCCACAGGATGTTAGACTGCGAAAGGAGAGGACTTTGACCTTCTGCGAGGCAGACGAGAGGAGATTTGGTTGTTGAGGTCGTCAGAGCACACTGGTTATAGCGACAGTGTGAGAGGTGCTTACGGCGGCACCGGGACCCAAAGATATCTCTGTTGCCACGAGATTCCGGGTGTGATTTCACCTGAGCTGTTGATAATGCCGCCGGTTAGGGAGATAGAGATTGAGTTTGGCGTGGTTCGGGGAACCGCGCCACCCTCGATAGCACCTCATTGGATGTTGCCAGTAGAGCTGTGAGAGCTGATGGCGCAGTTGCAGGATCTGATGGATCGAGGGGTCTGTTTGACCTAGTGCCACGCCGTTGATATACGGTGGTGATGCACAATCGTTGATACACGACTGTGAGGGCCCTTTTATGGGTCGAGTGTAGACAGGTCCAAGTATTATTCTGGACCTTTTGATGAATTATACTCCGGCAGTTGTACGATTGATGCAGGTACAGATTTTGGAATCATACGGCTGAGTATTTCGCCAAGATGGTGTTCAGGACATCAGGTAGGGGCATTATGTTTAGTGAGGCCAATTGGATTGATTAGCGCCCTGCCACTCTTTTGGTTTGAGGAATTGTGCTCCAGCTGTACTTGATTGCTTTGGTAACTAGATCCTCCAGGGATAGTATGATCTACTCCCAGAGCAGCTTGGAGCATGAGGAGCACTGGTGGATGTGTTACCATGCTGTGTGGATGAAGCTGTATGCCAGGCTATTGAGATACAAGTTTTAGCTTTAGAAGCTTACCTTCTTGGGTCACATTGTGTTAGCCGTAGGAGCGGCGGTGGAATTCCGGCCAATGTGGATGCTATTTGAGATTGGCTGAGATCAACATTTATTGTTGAGGTGAGGAGTTTTTTTTTTTTTTTTTTTTTTTGGATTTGGCAGTGCCAGGAGAGCATGGCGAATGGATGATGAGACTGGTACTAGCGCCGATTGCAGCATTGCCAGAGATGGGGGATGGACCTTGTGTCAGTGATGCCTCCCATTGTGGCTGTGGAGTTACCATTGGGTTATTCTTGAGCATTTTGTATCACCCCGCTAGGGGCCACTGTGGTGGCGGATACCTGGAACCGGAGAGCTATTTGGGTTGAGTTTGATGATTCCGTTGCTGGCGCTGGGTGGGACCGTTGCGGAACAGGGCTCGAGGTTGTGTCCCTGAGGGTCCCTTTTGACGGTAGACTGTGGTGAAGCAGTCCATGCGATTGGTCAGGATCGAGAGTGATTGAGCAGAGGACCCTAGCCGACTTAGGGCTTCTTTTCTTGGATGACCGTATGGGTATGTCTCGGATCGCCTGGTTGAGCTGGCACCAGGGAGCGGTTTTGGTTCGTGCCTGCCAATTGGTTGTTCTCCCTTCCCCACAGCCTTTTGTTGGCGTTCTTGATGGTACTTCCACGTCTCAGCTCAGGAGTGTTAGGCTTGTGGATTTCCTCGCCCGTGATGGACTCGTTTTCCTTTTGAGATCTGCGAGTACTTGTGGTACGAGGGATGCCGTGCAAATTCTGGCTCGTGAGATGAGAGAATTATGCAATTTGGCCATGCCGTACCGGTTGTTGTTGTTGTTGTGGAGTAATCACGGGGAGTGACAGGTGACTTGAGAGCTGGAGACGGCAGTGTTATGTACCTACCCTTGTTTTTGTGGCACCTTTTGGGTTGAGCTAGTTTCGTGGACGAAACTTTTCTTTAGTGGGGGAGGATGTGGTGACCCAGATCTCCGCACGGGCTTCTACAGTGCGATTAGCAGCTTCTGGAGGCCTATGTGCATGTCGGCGGTGTTTCTGCAACCAATTTGGACTCAAGTGATGGACTTCGGGTGTATAATGGATCACGTGAGTGATTGGAGGACCCCGTCGGATGTTTTGATGTGGTTTCGCCGCGAAATGGTTATTAAAATTGGACTCAGCGTGAAATTTTGAGTAAAGAACACTTCTCCGGGAATTTTCGGCCAAATTTTAGAAGAGGAATTTGGCAAATCGGACTTCGGATTTGGATTCAGCGCAGCGAAACGGTCAAGATGGACTATTTACTTGGTATTTTTCGGAGCCTGGATGACCCGGCACGGATTTCGAGTATTGGTACTGTTCCGGCTGCCGAGGTGCGCCGGCGGCGGCGGGCGGCGGCGAGCGCGGCGGCTGGCGGCGGCGGAGGTGCGCGGTGTCCACCGCGGGGGCGTGCACCCGGGCGCTGGCCACGTGGCGCCTCCCGGTTGGCGGGCGCTGTGGGCGCGGTCCACGGGATGGCGCGGCAGCGGTGGACCCGGGGTGGACACGTGGCAGATCGGGTTGGTGCGGCGTTGTGCGCGCGGTCCACGGTGCGGGGGAATGGTACCTCGGGTCCCGCGTGCCCGACAGGCACGCGTGGGCACGTGGGCCGCGGCGTGGGCGCGTTGACCCAGGCTCCCGGTGTGGACGCCACGTGTCGTCGCTGTGTTCCTCAGCCACGTGGCGCTTTGCTGTTGCCCAAACAGCTGTTTGCTGTTTGGGTGTTACACGTGGCGGCCTGGTGTTTCGTCCGTGCGTGAACAGTAACGGCCGGGGCCCCGCTACTGTAGCAGCCCGGAAGTACCGGGCGCCCGAAACTTTGGGCCAAAATTCCAAAGTTCGGATTTCGGGCTGGGCTATAAATAGCCGTCTTGTGAGGAGTTTTGCCCCCTTTCCCGAGCTCCCCTGCCCATGGCCCCTTAAGGAAGTTTTAGATCTTGGTGTTTGCATCTTCTGGCAGAGGCCCGGATTTTTTGGAAGCCGCGGCGTCGACGACTTCGGCATCGGAGCGCAGTGTGGCGATTTTTCATCGGAGGCCCTTTATCGTCGCAGTTTGATCTGGGAGGTCTACAGAGCTACTCCCTCTATTTTTGGACGATTTTCTGCGGCGTTGGAATCACGAGAGGTACGTCTTCGACTTTCGTGTTGATCATCTTGCTGGATTCAGAGTTTATGACACGGTTTTTCGAGGCATTTTCTAAGCCGCTGTTTTCTGGTGGGAGTTTTTGGACAGCGGCCCCTTGCCGGAATTTTATCTCCGCACCCGTTGTCGGATTGAGACGAGCCTATACACTTTTGGATCTACTCGTACGCAAGGATTATCATTGTATTTTTCTGGGATTTTTCTGAGGCTTGCCCGAAGGTATACTATTTCCCTTTTATCTGTGTTTGAGTTTACAGTTGTGTGGTTGTGGATTTGCGCACCTGTACTGTGGAATTTGTAACTGGGCCTACGGGGCTCGGATTTGGGCGTGCAGGTACCCGTTCGAAGGTCTCGACGAGACGCTCGCTGTGATATTTTTATTGGAATTTTTGGAGTTCGTTTTACAGGTAAAATTCGCATTAAGGGGACTGTTCCCAGCAGATTTGTGATGCTTGGATTTTATGGAATTAAGTGTAACTTTGGGTCGTGTTTTTGTACCCAGGAGGTATTGATCACTGTTCCTGTGTTTGTTGGGATGGGGTGTGTAGAGATATCTGTTTCTGGACTTTCTCAGCTGTGCGACCTCCGGACAGTTAGCATTTTCAGGTGGGTGCCTTGTCCCAAAATTGACGGACTGTGCTTTAAATCTGCTATATAGGACTTGCATGATAGTGAAATGCTTGTGCAGCATGTTAGAATGTAGAATTGCTATTCCTGTATTATCTGATGGTATTGTCATCTCCTTGCTTTCTACCACCTGTAAATTATAGTTATTGGAACTTGACCTAGCCCCCCGTCATATGTTCATGTGTTAACCAACTAGTAGAAAACCCTCACTTGGGCTAGGGTTATTTCTGCTTTAGACTCCACACTTCTACTTCCTACATAGTGTTCTTCCTCGCCCGGGTAGTGGCCGAGTGGTCAGGTGTTATCTTTTAGTGTGGGATGCATGTTACACTCGTGCTTGGGAGCAGAGTGGCGTCTGGTAGATGTAGTTGGTTGTTCTTTCTGTAGCGGGAGCTGTTTGGGTAACGAGCGGTCCCGAGATGTTTTATTTTTCTTGTTTTATCTGTCGCCGCTGTGTTAGTGGCAGCGTAGATCAGTGTAGCAGGACCTTAAACCCAGAACCTTTTTGGACACACATATGATTTTTTGTCACACAAAATATTTCTTCCAAGCATCGTAGGGTCGCCTGAGTCTGTTCCTTGTTGATTGGACGAAGGCATTAGCTCTTCGAGGCTTAATATAAACTTGGTTTCAAACTGTTTTCCTAAAAAGAACTAAAAATCATTAAATATGGATTTCTTACAGATCAGATGGCTTCATAAGAAATGTCACCTTTTTCCTATAATTAACCACCCGAGATGATTCGAGTGGTCTGGTTCTAAGGTCTCCTTCTTCTTGGGACGAGAACAACGAGAGGCTATGCCTAAAGCCTGTTCTTGTTTGATTTGGATTGTAGGTTCTAGTCTTTCAGGGTTCCCGGACCCTTCCTCGGGTCAGTGTAGATGCGATGTTGGCCTGTAGAGGCAGTTTTCGCAGTGGATGCGACTTTGTGCTATGAGTTGGTAGAGTGTGATCTAGAGGTTGTTTCTCTGATTTAGTGGTGGAGATGGTTCTCCCACTTAGCTTTGAGGATCTTGGGGTTCTGCAGATCGGTCGTGGAAGTTTCCCGACTCAGCATGGTCGTGCTTTTATCAGATTGAGTCGTTGAGGGTTCTCCGACTTAGCTGTTTGAGTTCGAGGTTCTTTTTCCGACTGAGTTGTGTTTGAGCTTGGAGTTACCGATCTGTTTGGCGTGGATCATAGCCTGCATGAGCCGCATTTGGCTTGACAGAGATACTTTACAGAGATACTTTGGAGATGGGTTACTTTGACTCGAGCGGGTCGCTCCCCTCGAGGGCCACTCCCGGAGTAGGCGAGACCGGTTGTGTCCTGGCGTGAGATTGGAGTTTTCTATCGCCCTTGTCGTTGCATTTGTTCCTCTGGCGTGCTGGTGTTGGCAGTCATTGGACGTCCTACGTAAGTCCGCTCCTCCGGGACGTACCGGCAGTAGGTTGGCGCATGTTTGGCATCATGGACGTCCTACGTAAGTCCGCTCCTCCGTGACGTAACGGCAGTAGGTTGGCGCATGCTTGACTGGCCCTGATGAGGCAGTCAGTTCAGATTGGGTGATCAGAGATGAGAGTTTAGTTGTGGCATCATGTTCTTTCTGTTCCACTCCTTGAGCATCTAGGTAGAGGCATAGTAGAATGTAGAGTTTACTTTTCCAGCTTTCCTTACAGCCTACTTTTGTTACTTATGGCCTCTAGTGGACTTAGTGGGCAACCGTCGGGCTTGTTGGCGGCACCCACTGAGAACTACTGGGACGTAGTTCTCACACCCGTCGTGGTGTCTTTTCCCACAGGAATTCTACTCTGGTTCCTGTTGTTCCTGTTGCTGATCCTTCTGACCCGAGCGAGGTGGAGTCCGCGAGCTATTCCCTACCCGTCGTTGGCGTGTAGCGGTACCCCTTCAGAGGAGAGCTTCAGTAGATAGTTATTTTATTTTCCTTCTTTGAGAGACTGTTGTAGTGAGATTGTTGTATTGTGAGCCTGTACACTGATGTTTTATTGGAGATACCTCCCGGTTGAGTTCTGAGTTTGTATATGAGATATGTATGATTATCATTTTGGGAGACGGCATTGTTGTATTATTTCCAGTTGTACAGTGATTGATTTAGTTTACAACAGATTTTTATTTTTAGCTCTGATATCTTTTTAGCTGTATTACTTCTCTTGCAGGTAGGACGCTTCGCCTATGCGGTTTGGCATAGGTGGCGGATCGTTGGCGAGCCGGGTCGCAGTTTCGACCCGGGGCGTGACGATTAGAGGTATTAGAGCCTAGTTGTAGGTCATTGAGGGACTAGAAACCCTATGGCTGTTGTTGACATTAGATGAACTACGTGATAGTTCGATGAGCTTTTAGCGAAGTCCTGATCGAGTTTGTACCCTCCCAAAGACGATAGTGATTGGCATGTTATCGCCTAAGCGTTATATTGGCTGGCAGACAAAATAATGTTGTGGAATTTGTAAACATGCCCTTAGTACTTTCGCTGGTATTGGGTCCGTATGTTTTGTGTCCTGAATTTTTGTTAATTGTGCATGGACTACGATGCCCCTGAGACGTCCGTGTTAGCCGAAGATGGCACAGTCCCGCATCTGATGATACCCGAGCAGCGGGAGACAAGCTATCAGAGCGAGCGAGACCCAAGAGTATGATCCAGATTGCACAATGGTCGGAGGCTGTCCGATGCAGGAGAGACCATGTAACGTTTGATGCGCTTGTTGGAGCAAGAGCATATCCAGTGGCATATCGTTGAGTTGTCCTCCAGTACTATTCGTCCTATGCAGTGGTACCTTCGTTGCAGTCTTGTGCACCGACTGAGCGAGGCAGCCCCTCCGTGCCGACGAGTAGTGCCGGGCACCGAGGCGGTGGATAGTGGTTAATAGTAGCTAAACACGAGCCTTCGGGACGTCAATTGGTCGATGAGCCGTCCGGCAGTCTGACACCATTCCCTATTCAGGTGTTAGTTGGAGCCCTTAGGCAAAATTGGGGTTGGTGTTGATGGAGAGACCTACTGTGAGCCCTTCATGTGCTAGGGAGTTTATACAGTTGTCTAACTGACACTCTCCAGGGTCGAGGACGAGGCCTCATAGGATATTGTTTGACGTGGAAGGTTTGCGCCTAGGATACCTTCAGTTTAGTTTTGGTCCCTGTCCGTTTTGAATTATTGACCTTCGATGGTTACGCATTTGTGTGTAGCTGACGCTGCATTTTCTTTGGATAGGGATCGGTCTGCCGCCAGAGCGATTTCTTGATTATCGCGCTTTGGCGTCGGGTGATGGAGGACAGACTGACCGGCAGAGGTCTTTCCATCTCCGTACCGGATGGCAATTTTCGAGATGCCTGAGATCGGTGGACCCCGATGGCAGCATCCCATCTATATCCGAGTAGCGCAGCGGTAGCGTGGATTGTGATCTGGGAGGACTTTATCCGTCTCCTCCAGGTGAAGATGAGACGCGGTCGTGCTCCTTGTTGATAGTCCTGATTTTCAGGCAATTGGCCGACAACCACTTTTCTTTGAGCGAGAAATCTGTGCCGCCCCGCGTTTGGCAGGGCGCCACGGTATGGATCGAGTTTCGCAGGTTTTGATTTCATCACAGCATCGAGTAGGAGCTGTTGCATTCCTGCAGGGACTATGAGCAGATTTTGTTACCACATGCACTGAGGTATAGGTTCCTGTTAGTGTTGTGTAGTTGGGGGAGGGGTTTTGAATTATGTCCTATGCCAGTTGAGGCCAGCGAGTTATACGGGAGACTTATTGGTAATTATGGCAGTTCGGCGATTTGCCTAGTGCTTGGGTTTTGGTTTGGCACAGTCCGACAGGATGTTAGACTGCGAAAAGGGAGGACTTTGACCTTCCTGCGAGGGCAGACCAAGGAGATTTGGTTGTGAGGTCGTCATAGCCACTGGTTATAGCGACAGTGTAGAGGTGCTTACGGCGGCACGGGACCCAAATATATCTCTGTTGCCACGCGAGTCCGGGTTGTGATTTCCACCTGCGCTTTGATCATGCCCGCGGTTAGGGAGATAGAGATTTGAGTTTGGCGTGGTCGGGACCCGCGCCACCCATCGATAGCACCTCATGGGATGTTGCCAGTAGAGCTTGAAGCTGATCGCAGTTCAGGATCTGAGATCGAGGGTTGTTTGACCTAGGCCAACGCCGTTGATATACGTTGTGGATGCCACATCGTTGATACACACCGTGAGGCCCTTTTATGGGTCGAGTGTAGATAGGTCCA
>CM055067.1:25090683-25122149 GCA_029204045.2 Tillandsia leiboldiana
GGTGGGCGTTGTGCGCGCGGTCCACGGTGCGGGGGAGCCTGGTACATCGGGCCGAGGCCCGACAGGGCACGCGGTTGGCGCAAGTGGGGCGCGGGCGTGGGGAGCGTTGACACGAGGGCTCCCGGTGTGGACGACACGTGTCGTCGCTGGGTATAGGCCACGTGGCGCTGGCTGTTGCCCAACAGCGTTTGCGTTGCGGTGTACACGTGGCGGCCTGGGGTCTTCCGGGCGTACAGTAACGGGCGGGCCCGCTACTGTAGCAGCCCGGACGTACCGGGCGCCCGAAACTTTGGGCCAAAATTCCAAAGTTCGGATTTTCGGGCTGGGCTTATAAATAGCCGTCTTGTGAGGGAGTTCTTGCCCCCTTACCGAGCTCCCTGCCCATGGCCCCTAGAGGAAAGTTTAGATCTGGTTTGTGCATCTTCTGGCAGAGGACGGATTTTTGGAAGCGCGGCGTCGACGACTTCGGCATCGGAGCGCAGTTTGGTGGAGGATTTTTCATCGGAGGCCCGTTATCGTCGCAGTTTGATCTGGGAGTCAGTAGCAGGGATACTCCCTCAGTATTTTGGACGATTTCTGCGGGCGTTGGAATCACGAGAGGTACGTCTTCGAATTTCGTGTTGATCATCTTGCTGGATGCAGAGTTTATGACACGGTTTTCGAGGCATTTCTAAAAGCCGCTGTTTTCTGGTGGAGTTTTTGGACAGCGGCCCCTTGCCGGAATTTTATCTCCGCACCCGAGGTCGGATTGAGGACGAGCCTAACACTTTTTGGATCTACTCGTCGCAAGGATTATCATTGTATTTTTTGGATTTTCTGAGGCTTGCCCGAAGGTATACTATTTCCCTTTTATCTGTGGTTGAGTTTACAGTTGTGTGGTTGTGAGTATTTTGCGCACCTGTACTGTGGAATTTGTAACTTGGCCTACGGGGCTCGGATTTGGGCGTGCAGGTACCCGTTTCGAAGGTCTCGACGAGACGCTCGCTGTGATATTTTTTATTGGAATTTTTGGAGTCGTTTTACAGGTGAAAATTTCGCATTAAGGGGACTGTTCCCAGCAGATTGTGATGCTTGGATTTTATGGAATTAAGTGTAACTTTGGGTCGTGTTTTTGTACCCAGGAGGTATTGATCATGTTCCTGTATTGTGGATTGGTGGGTGTGTAGAGATATCTGTTTCTGGACTTTCTCAGCTGTGCGACTCCGGACATTAGCATTTTCAGGTGGGTGGCCTTGTCTCCAAAATTGACGGACTGTGCTTTAAATCTGCTATAGTAGGACTATGCATGATAGTGAAATCGTGTGCAGCATGTTAGAATGTAGGAATTGCTATTCCTTGTATTATCTGATGGTATTGTCATCTCTTTGCTTTCTACCACCTGTAAATATAGTTATTGAACTTGACCTAGCACCCCGTCATATGTTGCATGTGTAACCAGACTAGTAGAAAACCCTCACTTGGGCTAGGGTTATTTCTGCTTTAGACATCCACACTTCTACTTTCCTGGACATAGTGTTCTTCCTCGCCCGGGTAGTGGGCCGAGTGGTCAGGTGTTATCTTTTAGTGTGGGATGCATGTTACACTCGTGCTTGGGAGCAGAGTGGCGTTCTGGTAGATGTAGTTGTTGTTGTTCTGTTAGCGTGGAGCTGTTTGGGTAGACGGCGGTCCCGAGATGTTTTATTTTTCTTGTTTTATCTGTCGCCGCTGTGTTAGTGGCAGCGGTAGATCAGTGTTAGCAGGACCTTAACCCAGAACCTTTTTGGACACACATATGATTTTTGTCAACCAAATATTTTCTTCCAAGCATCGTAGGGTCGCCTGAGTCTGTTCCTGTTTGATTGGACGAAGGCATTAGCTCTTCGAGGCTTAGATGTAAAACTTGGTTTCAACTGTTTTCCTAAAAGAACTAAAAATCATTAAATATGGATTTCTTACAGATCAGATGGCTTCAGTAAGAAATGTCACCTTTTCCTATAATTAACCACCCGAGATGATTCGAGTGGTCTGGGTTCTAAGGTCTGCCTTCTTCTTGGGCCGAGAACAACGAGAGGCTATGCCTAAAGCCTGTTCTTGTTTGATTTGGATTGTAGGTTCTAGTCTTTCAGGGTTCCCGGACCCTTCCTCGGGTCAGTGGATGCGATGTTGGCCTGTAGAGGCAGTTGTTCGCAGTGGATGCGACTTTGTGCTATGAGTTGGTAGAGTGTGATCTAGAGGTTGTTTCTCTGATTTAGTGGTGGAGATGGTTCTCCCACTTAGCTTTGAGGATCTTGGGGTTCTGGCAGATCGAGTCGTGGAAGTTTCCCGACTCAGCCATGGTCGTGCTTTATCAGATTGAGTCGTTGAGGGTTCTCCGACTTAGCTGTTTGAGTCGAGGTTCTTTTTCCGACTGAGTTGTGTTTGAGCTTGGAGTTACCGATCTGTTTGATCGTGGATCATAGCCTGCATGAGCCGCATTTGGCTTCACAGAGATACTTTACAGAGATACTTTACAGAGATACTTGAGATGGGTTACTTTGACTCGAGCGGGTCGCTCCCCTCGAGGGCCACTCCGGAGTAGGCGAGACCGGGTTGTGTACTGGCGTGAGATTGAGCTTTTCTATCGCGACTTGTCGTTGCATTTGTCCCTCTGGCTGTGCTGGTGTTGGCAGTCATGGACGTCCTACGTAAGTCCGCTCCTCCGGGACGTAACGGCAGTAGGTTGGCGCATGTTGGCAGTCATGGACGTCCTACGTAAGTCCGCTCCTCCGGGACGTAACGGCAGTAGGTTGGCGCAGGCTTGACTGGACCTGATGAGGCAGTCAGTTCAGATTGGGTGATCAGAGATGAGAGTTAGTTGTGGCATCATGTTCTTTCTGTTCCACTCCTTGAGCATCTAGGTAGAGGCATAGTAGATGTAGAGTTTACTTTTCCAGCTTTCCTTACAGCACTGCTTTTGTTACTTTATGCCTCTAGTGGACTTAGTGGGCAGACCGTCGGGCTTGTTGGCGGCACCCACTGAGAACTACTTGGGACGTAGTTCTCACACCCGTCGTGGTGTCTTTTCCCACAGGAACTTCTACTCTGGTTCCTGTTGTTCCTGTTGCTGATCCTTCTGACCGAGCGAGGGAGTCGCGAGCTAGTTCCCTACCCGTCGTTGGAGTGTAGCGGTACCCCTTCAGAGGAGAGCTTCAGTAGATTAGTTATTTTATTTTCCTTCTTTGAGAGACTGTTGTAGTGAGGATTGTTGTATTGTGAGCCTGTACACTGATGTATTTATTGGAGATACCTCCCGGTTGAGTTCTGAGTTTGTATATGAGGATATTGTATGATTATCATTTTGGGAGACGGACATTGTTGTATTATTTCCAGTTGTACAGTGATTGATTTAGTTATACAACAGATTTTTATTTTTAGCTCTGATATCTGTTTAGCTGTAGTACTTCTCTTGCAGGTAGGACGCTTCGCCTATGCGGGTTTGGCATAGGTGGCGGATCTGTTGGCGAGCCGGGTCGCAGTTTCGACCCCGGGGCGTGACAGATTAGAGTGGTATTAGAGCCTAGGTTGTAGGTCATTGAGGACTTAGAAACCCTAGGCTTGTGGTTGGACATTAGGATGACTACGTGAGAGTCGTGACTTTTAGCGAGAGTCCTGATCGAGTTTTGTACCTCTCCCAAGAGACGGGATGAGTGATTGGCATGTTTATGCTCCTAAGCGATTATATTGGCTGCAGACAACATAATGTTGTGGAATTGGTAACATGCCTTAGACTTTCGCTGGATTGGGTCGTATGGTTGTTGTGTCCTGATGTTTGTTATTGTGCAGTGGACTACGATGCCCCTGAGACGTCGTGTAGCGAAGATGGCACATCCCGCATCTGATGAGTAACCCGAGCAGCGGGAGACAGAGCTATCAGAGCAGAGCGAGACCCAAGAGTTATGGATCCAGATGGCACAGATGTCGGAGGCTGTCCGATGCCAGGAGGAGGCCATGGAACGTTTGATGCGCTTGTTGGAGCAGAGAGCATAGCCAGTGGCAGTATCGCTTGAGTGTCCTCCAGTACTTTCTTCCTATGCAGTGGTACCTTCAGTTGCACTTGTGGCACCGACTGAGCGAGCAGCCCCTCCGTGCCGACGAGTAGTGCCGAGGCACCGAGGCAGGGTGGATAGTGGATAGTAGCTGAGCTTCGGGACGTCATTGGTCGATGGAGCCAGTCCCGGCAGTCTGAACCATCCCGATTCACAGGTTTGAGTTGGAGCCCTTGTAGGCAAAATTGGGGTTGGTGGTGATGGAGAGACTATCTGTGAGCCTTCATGTGCTAGGGAGTTTATACAGTTGTCGAACTGCACGCTCCAGGTTTCGAGGGACGAGGCGCATAGGATATGTTTGACGGGGAATGGTTTGCGCCAGGATACCTTTCAGTTTAGTTGGTCCCTCCGTTTTGAATTATTGACGCTTCGATGGGTAGGCATTGTGTGTGGAGCTTGACGCTGCAGTTTCTTTGGATAGGGATCGGCCGCCAGAGGCGAGTTCTGGATATCGGCGCTTGGCGTCGGGTGATGGAGGACAGACTGACCGGCAGAGGCGTTTCTCATCTCCGTACCTGGATGGCGAATTTTCGAGATGCCTGAGATCGGGTGGACCCCGATGGCAGCATCCGCATCTATATCAGAGTAGCGCAGCGGTAGCGTGGATTTGTTATCTGCGGAGGACTTTATACGTCTCCTCAATGTGAGCAGAGACAGAGGTCGTGCTCCCTTGTGGATAGTCCTGATTTTCAGGCAGATTGGGCGACAACCACTTGCTTTGAGCGGATGAATCTGTGCCGCCCGGTTGGAGGGCGCCACGGTAGTGGATCGAGTTGTCGCAGGTGTGATTTCATCACAGCAGTCGGAGTAGGAGCATGTTGCATTCCTGCATGGACTAGAGGCATATTTGTTACCACATGCACTTGAGGTATATGTTCCTGTTAGTGTTGTGTATGTGGGGGAGGCTTGTGAATTATGTCCTATGCAGTTGAGGCCGCGAGTTATACGGGTAGACTTATTGGTAATTATGGCAGTTCGGCGTTTCGACCTAGTGCTTGGGTTTTGGTTGGCACAGTGCCACAGGATGTTAGACTGCGAAAGGAGAGGACTTTGACCTTCTGCGAGGCAGACGAGAGGAGATTTGGTTGTTGAGGTCGTCAGAGCACACTGGTTATAGCGACAGTGTGAGAGGTGCTTACGGCGGCACCGGGACCCAAAGATATCTCTGTTGCCACGAGATTCCGGGTGTGATTTCACCTGAGCTGTTGATAATGCCGCCGGTTAGGGAGATAGAGATTGAGTTTGGCGTGGTTCGGGGAACCGCGCCACCCTCGATAGCACCTCATTGGATGTTGCCAGTAGAGCTGTGAGAGCTGATGGCGCAGTTGCAGGATCTGATGGATCGAGGGGTCTGTTTGACCTAGTGCCACGCCGTTGATATACGGTGGTGATGCCACATCGTTGATACACGACCGTGAGGGCCCTTTTATGGGTCGAGTGTAGATAGGTCCAAGTATTATTCTGGACCTTTTGATGGAATTATACTCCGGCAGTTGTACGATTGATGCAGGTACAGATTTTGGAATCATACGGCTGAGTATTTCGCCAAGATGGTGTTCAGGACACGGTAGGGGCATTATGTTTAGTGAGGCCAATTGGATTGATTAGCGCCCTGCCACTCTTTTGGTTTGAGGAATTGTGCTCCAGCTGTACTTGATTGCTTTGGTAACTAGATCCTCCAGGGATAGTATGATCTACTCCCAGAGCAGCTTGGAGCATGAGGAGCACTGGTGGATGTGTTACCATGCTGTGTGGATGAAGCTGTATGCCAGGCTATTGAGATACAAGTTTTAGCTTTAGAAGCTTACCTTCTTGGGTCACATTGTGTTAGCCGTAGGAGCGGCGGTGGAATTCCGGCCAATGTGGATGCTATTTGAGATTGGCTGAGATCAACATTTATTGTTGAGGTGAGGAGTTTTTTTTTTTTTTTTTTTTTTTTTGGATTTGGCAGTGCCAGGAGAGCATGGCGAATGGATGATGAGACTGGTACTAGCGCCGATTGCAGCATTGCCAGAGATGGGGGATGGACCTTGTGTCAGTGATGCCTCCCATTGTGGCTGTGGAGTTACCATTGGGTTATTCTTGAGCATTTTGTATCACCCCGCTAGGGCCACTGTGGTGGCGGATACCTGGAACCGGAGAGCTATTTGGGGTTGAGTTTGATGATTCCGTTGCTGGCGCTGGGTGGGACCGTTGCGGAACAGGGCTCGAGGTTGTGTCCCTGAGGGTCCCTTTTGACGGTAGACTGTGGTGAAGCAGTCCATGCGATTGGTCAGGATCCGAGAGTGATTGAGCGAGGACCCTAGCCGATTAGGGCTTCTTTTCCTTGGATGACCGTATGG
Source organism: Tillandsia leiboldiana (assembly GCA_029204045.2). NCBI lineage: Eukaryota > Viridiplantae > Streptophyta > Magnoliopsida > Poales > Bromeliaceae > Tillandsia > Tillandsia leiboldiana. The sequence goes on from CM055067.1 coordinate 25,097,090, forward strand.
GTATGTCTCGGATCGCCTGGTTGAGCTGGCACCAGGGAGCGGTTTTGGTGCGTGCTGCATTGGTTGTTCTCCCTTTCCCCCCAGCCTTTTGTTGGCGTTCTTGATGGTCCTTCCACGTCTCAGCTCAGGAGTGTTAGGCTTGTGGATTCCTCGCCCGTGATGGACTCGTTTCCTTTGAGATCTGCGAGTACTTGTGGTACGAGGGATGCCGTTGCAAATTCTGGCTCGTGAGATGAGAGAATTATGCAATTTGGGCCATGCCGTACCGGTTGTTGTTGTTGTTGTGGAGTAATCACGGGGAGTGACAGGTGACTTGAGAGCTGGAGACGGCAGTGTTATGTACCTACCCTTGTTTTTGTGGCACCTTTTGGGTTGAGCTAGTTTCGTGGACGAAACTTTCTTTTAGTGGGGGAGGATGTGGTGACCCAGATCTCCGCAGGGCTTCTACAGTGCGATTAGCAGCTTCTGGAGGCCTATGTGGCATGTCGGCGGTGTTTCTGCACCAATTTGGACTCAAGTGATGGACTTCGGGTGTATAATGGATCACGTGAGTGATCGGAGGACCCCGTCGGATGTTTTGATGTGGTTTCGCGCGAAATGGTTATTAAAATTGGACTCAGCGCGAAATTTGAGTAAAGAACACTTCTCCGGGAATTTTCGGCAAATTTTAGAAGAGGAATTTGGCAAATCGGACTTCGGATTTGGATTCAGCGCGCGAAAACGGTCAAGATGGACTATTTACTTGTATTTTTCGGAGCCTGGATGACCCGGCACGGATTTCGAGGTGATTGGTACTGTTCCGGCTGCCGGAGGGGCGTCGGCGGCGGCGGCGGGCGGCGGAGCGCGGCGGCTGGCGGCGGCGGAGGTGCGCGGTCCACCGCGGAGGCGTGCACCCGGGCGCTGGCCACGTGGCGCCTCCCGGTTGGCGGGCGCTGTGGGCGCGGTCCACGGGATGGCGCGGGTGCACGGTGGACCCGGGGGTGGACACGTGGCAGATCGGGGTTGGTGCGGCGTTGTGCGCGCGGTCCACGGTGCGGGGAGCTGGTACCTCGGGCCGCGTGCCCGACAGGCACGCGTGGGCGCACGTGGGGCGCGGCGTGGGCGCGTTGACCCGAGGCTCCCGGTGTGGACGCCACGTGTCGTCGCTGGGTTCGGCCACGTGGCGCTTGGCTGTTGGCCCAAACAGCTGTTTGCTGTTTGGGTGTACACGTGGCGGCCTGGGGTTCTTCCGGGCGTGAACAGTAACGGGCCGGGCCCGCTACTGTAGCAGCCCGGAAGTACCGGGCGCCCGAAACTTTGGGCCAAAATTCCAAAGTTTGGATTTTCGGGCTGGGCTTATAAATAGCCGTCTTGTGAGGGAGTTTTGCCCCCTTTCCCGAGCTCCCCTGCCCATGGCCCCTTTAGGAAAGTTGTAGATCTTGGTGTTGTGCATCTTCTGGCAGAGGCCCGGATTTTTTGGAAGCCGCGGCGTCGACGACTTCGGCATCGGAGCGCAGTGTGGCGATTTTTCATCGGAGGCCCGTTATCGTCGCAGTTTGATCTGGGAGGTCTACAGAGCTACTCCCTCAGTATTTTTGGACGATTTCTGCGGCGTTGGAATCATGAGAGGTACGTCTTCTGAGTTGTGCTTCGAGCACCGAGTTGCCGATCTGTTTGATCGTGGAACATAGCCTACATAGGCCGCTTTTTGAGAAAGATGAGATGCTTGATACCCGTTAGGGTCGCTCCCCTCGGGTCACGCTCCGGATGCGTAGATGTGTGGATGCCCTGGCCGAGTTACCAGGTGGTCGCATGCCCTGGCCGAGTTACCAGGTGGTCGCATGCCCTGGCCGAGTTACCAGGTGGTTGCATGCCCTGGCCGAGTTACCAGATAGTTACTTGCCCATGGCCGAGTTACCAGGTGGTTACATGCCCCTGGCCGAGTTACCAGGTGGTTGCGTGCCCCTGGCCGAGTTACCAGGTGGACTCTTGAGTGAGATTGAGACAGTCGGTTTAGAACGCCCCACGTAAATCCCGTCCTCTTGTGGATGCGTGGTAGTAGGCAGGTGCGTTCCTAGACGACAGGCGCAGGCTGGACTGCGCCAGTTTTGGCAGTCATCGAGATTGGGAGATATGAGCGGGTGGTCACATATCATGTTATTGATTGAGTTATTTTAGCTGTAGTTTTTCTTTCAGCTTATCTATCTATCTGCATATCTATCTGTTTTGCCTCCTGTAGACTCAGTGGGCATACCGTGGATATTGGGACGGTACCCACTGAGATCTGCCTTCTGTAGTAGATCTCACACCCGCTGCGATGACAGGTTGAGACAGCTGTTCCGGCTTGGTTCGTGCGGAGACAGCATATCAGGTGAGGACGCAGCCGATTAGTTCCTTACCCGCATTGAGAGTCAGAGGTAGATGTACCCTGTTAGTTTATGTTCCACTTTTGTAATGAGAGGGTAAGGCCGGTATTTCTTATTTCTTGAGAGACTTGTATTGAGGATTTTATTAGTGGAACTTTATTTGTTTTCAGTTGTTCAGTTTTTTTTGAGAGCTGCTAGTTCTATTTACAGCTCTGATACATGTGTAGCTCTAGATCTTTCGCAGGGTAGACGATTCGTCTGTACGGCAGTTTCCGTACAGATGGCGGATCTGTTGGCGAGCCCGGGTCGCAGTTCGACCCCGGGGCGTGACAGTTGGGCCCGGCCCAACACTGTTCACGGCCGAATCACTCAGGAGCCGCCACGTCATCATCCGAACAGCGGACAGCCGTGCGGGGCCATCCGCTGCTCGACACGTGGGGCATTGAGGCGTCGACACGTGGAACGCACTCGTCAACGGTCGCTGCCACGCCCACGTGCGCGCGCTGCCAGCGCCGCCTGCGCCCCCTGCCAGGCACGCGCCCCGAGGCAGCTACCCCCGCTCCGTGGACCGCGCGCATGTGGACCAGCCAACTAGTGGCCGCCACGTGTCCACCCTCCGGTCCACCGTACACCCGCTCATTTTCCCCGTGGACCGCGCCTGCAACACCAACAAATCACGAGCTGCCACGTGTCCTGCCCTCCAGTGCACGCCGGCCCGTGGACTGCGTGCCTGCCCGCGCCCGCGCGCCTGCGCGCGGCCGCTCCGCCGCCTGCCCGAGCCCGCGCCGCCGCGCTCCGCCGCTGCCCGCCGCCGCCAACGGTGCCCCCGGCCGCCGGAACAGTAATAGCTGCCTCGAAAACCGTGTCGGGTCATCCGGGCTCCGAAAAATACAAATAAGTAGTCCATTTTCAACGTTTTCGCGTGCTGAATCCGAATCCACTGTCCGTTCTGCCAAATTCCAACTCTAAAAATTGCCGAAGGCATCCGGAAAGGTGTTCCTTTGTCCAAACTTCGCGCTGAGACCAAATTTGATATCCATTTCGCGCGAAACCACTTTTAAACATTTGACGGGGTCCTCCGATCACCCACATGGTCCATTTTAAGCCCTGAGTCCATCTCTTGTGTCCAATTGGTGCACAAGCACCACCGACACGCCACATAGGCCTCCAGAAGCTGCAGATGCAACAGTAATCTATAAGTGGGAATTTCGGGTCGTCACATCCTCCCCCACTAAAAGAAAGTGTCGTCCTCGAAACTAGCTCAAATCCACCAGGAGTCACAAACACCAAGGGTAAGTACTCAACATCAGCATCTCCAGCTCCTAAGTCACCACTCACTCCCCGTGATTACTCCACAATAACAACAACAATAACAACCAGTACGGCATAGCCCGATTGCGCAATTCCCTCACCTCACGAGCCAGAATTCGCAACGGGCGTCCCTAGTACTCAAGACACTCACAGATCTCAAAGGGACGAGTCAATCATGGGCGAGGGATCCAAAAACACATCACTCCTGAGCTGAGACGTGAAATACCAAAGGGGCTCCAATAAAAGGCTGGGGGAAACGGAAATAACCACTAGTGCAACACGCACCAAACCACATCCTGTGTCAACTCAACCAAGGCGACCCGAAGCATACCCACACATTCATCCAATAAGGAAAAGAATCCAAAAAGCTGGGGTCTTCACTTGGTCACTTCCCGATCCAAACCACCCGAGTGGACTACTCAACCGCAGGCTACCCTCAAAAGGGATCCTGAAGAGACACAATCTCATGCCACAGTTGGTCACTCAACAAGCTAACATAACCCCAACGGACCCACGGGTCGAAGTCGATCTCTCAACTAGTAAAGAACACCCTGACGGTGACCAAACAGTCGGTGAACGGGACTGAAAACTAGCTCGAAAGGCGATCATAATGCTGATGCCCAAACTCGCGGTCAAAAGTCCGAACCATCAATGACTATTCGCGTAAATCCCACTCAAGATGCTGAAAGCTGTAGTCTCCACTGGTGCCGCATGGCAGAAACTGTAAACTGAAGCTGAAATCTTAATCTATCGTATAGAAAAGAACAGAAACGCTGAGTAATCAGAACTGATAGCCAAGTAGGCATGGCCTACGCCCAGGTATATCAATCAAAGCTGGAAATAATAGGCGTACAGAAAGGCTCAACTGTGGGATCCAAGCTGCCTACAAAACAGCGGTTCGTCCTGCTACAATACTCATAGGGTTGGACTGATGAAGCGCGGACCGAAGATAAACCCACGGTACTCCACAACCACTATGGGAGGCATCACTAAAACACGCAAATCCATCTCCCAGCACTGGAAATACTAGCATTGGCTCTGGTGTCAGTCTCATTATCCATTTGCCATGCTCTCACGGCACTGCCAAGTCCAAGAAGCTCCTCACCTCAAGAATAAATGTTGGTCTCAGCCAATCTTGAATAACATCCATTTGGTCGGGTTCCACCGCCGCTCCAACGGCTAGAATAAGGTGACCCAAGAAGGCATGCACTTGGAGCTAAAACTTGTACCTCAATAACTTGGCATACAGCTTCATCCACACAGGCATGGTAGCACATCCACAAGTGCCCCTCGTGCTCCAAATCGCTCTGGGAGTAAATCAAATATCCTTGGGGAACACCACTCCCAATCCGTCCAGGTACAACTGGGACATACAATTCCTCAGATCTTGAAGTCAATAGGGCATTAGTCATTCCATTTGGCCTTACTATAAGCTCATAATGCCCCTACCGTGTCCTGAACGCCATCTAGGCAAAGTCCTCAGCTATCTAATTCCATGTAGGTACTCGCATCATACACTAACTGCCGGAGTATAACTCCATCAGAAGGTCCTAGATACCACCCGGACCTGTCTACACTCGAACCATAAAAGGACCCTCACAGTCGTGTATCAACGACGTGGCATCACCACCGTGTACCAACGGCGTGGCATCACCACCGTATATCAACAGCGTGGCACTAGGTCAAACAGACCCCTCGATCCATCAGATCCTGCAACTGCGCCATCAGCTCTCTTAGCTCCACAGGCGATATCCTATGAGGTGCTGCCGAGGGTGGCGCGGTTTCCCCGAACCACGTCAAACGCAATCTCTATCTCCCTAACCGGCGGCATTATCAACGGCTTAGGTGAAATCACACCCGGGATCTCGTGGGCAACAGAGATATCCTTGGGTCCCGGTGCCGCCGTAAGCACCTCTCGCACAGTCGCTAAAACCTGCGTGTTCTAACTATCTCAACAACCAAACCTCCTCTCGTCTGCCTCGCAGAAAGTCGACGTCCTCTCTCTCCTCAGTCAAAACATCTTGTGGCACTGTGCCAATCAATCTCAAGCACATGGTCAAGATACCGAGCTGCCACAATTACCAATAAGTCTGCCGGTAACTCGCAGTCTCAGCTGCACTGGACATGATCCAAAAGCCTCCTCTACATGCATGACAACAGTAGAAACATGTACCTCGAGTGCACGTGGTAACGATTCTGCCTCTAGTCCATGCAGGACTGCAACATGCTCAACTCCGGCTACTGTGATGAAATCACACTTGCAACAACTCCATCCACTGCCGTGGCGCCCCACAACCGGGTGGCACGACTGCATGTTGCAGTCCATGCAGGACTGCAACATGCTCAACTCCGGCTACTGTGATGAAATCACACTTGCAACAACTCCATCCACTGCCGTGGCGCCCTCCAACCGGGTGGCATGACTCATCCATTCGATGCCGGCGGTTGTCGCTCAATCTGCAAGGAAAATCTAGACTAAACACAAAGGGAGCACGACCTCTGTCTCTGCTCACACTGAGGCGACGAATAAGGTCCTCCGCAGATAACAAATCCACGCTACCGCTGCGCCACTCTGATATAGATGCTGATGCTGCCATCGGGGTCCACCCGATCTCTGGCATCTCAGGCACCCGTCATCCTAGAAAATAAATTAGAAATGCCTCTGCCGATCGGTCTGTCCTCCATCACCCGGCGCCAAGCGCCTAAGTCCAGAACTCACCTCTGACGGCAGATCCCAATCCAAAGGAACTGCAGCGCAACGCTCCATACACAACGCCTACACCATCGAGGCGTCCATAATCCGTAACTGAGGGACTAACTAAACTGAAGGGTACCCAAACACACATATCCTATGCACCTCGTCCCTCGAAACCTGGGGCGCGCAGTTAAACAACTGCGTAAACTCTCTAGCACAGGGAGGCTCTCATTTGATCACTCCATCACCACCAACCACGACTCTGCCTCCAAAGGCTCCAAACTCAATCTTACGAGTCGGGGTGGTTCATCTGCCAAATCTGGCTCAATAGATCGATCATGTCCCACAGCTCCTCTGCTATCAACTATCCACCCTGTCTCGGTGCCTCGACATAAAACATTGGCACAGAGGGGGCAACTCAGTGCTCCAATAACTGTGTCACCCAGACTAGCTGCTCACTCTGCCGCTGATAAGCCTCTGCCAATCCTGTCATCTGGGTCCGGAGTTCTCTGACCTCAATCCGGGATCCGGCCCAAAACCAACCGCTCAAGCTCAACTGCTATGACAGGATGCACACGGGTCAACACCCAGCGTTGGGGAGACACCGCTCGCCACGACGAAACCACAAAACAGCACACAACAGCGCTCGACCCAATCCAGCGAAAGTCTAAAGCATGTCACCCATTCCACAGCATTATGTTGTCTGCAGCCAACATAATTACTTAGGAGAATAAACATGGCAATCACTTTTCCCGTCCCTTGGGAGAGGTATAAACTCAATCAGGACTCTCGCTATAAATCACGACTCTCACGAAGTCAACCAAGGGTCAAACCGTAAGCCTCGGGTTTCTAAGTCCACCATGTCCTACAACGTAGGCTCTGATACCACTCTAATCTGTCACGCCCCGGGGTCGAAACTGCGACCCGGGCTCGCCAACAGACTCGCCACCTATGCCAAACTCCGCATAGGCGAAGCGTCCTACCTGCAAGAAAAGTACTACAGCTAACAGATATCAGAGCTATAAATGAAAATCTGTTGAAAAACTGAAATCAACCACAGTACAACTGGAAATAATACAATATCCATCTCCCAAATACGATCATATACAAAATCCTCTGATACAAAATCTCAGAACTCAACAGGGAGGTATCTCCAATAAATACATCAGTGTACAGGCTCTCAATACATAACATATCCTCACTACATCTGTCTCTCAAAAGAGGAAAAATAAATTAACTAATCTAGTGAAGCTCTCCTCTGAAGGGGGTACCAGTACACTCCAACGACGGGTAGGGAACTAGCTCGCGACTCCCTCGCCTCGGTCAGAAGGATCAGCAACTGGAGCAACAGGAACAAGAGTAGAAGTCCCTGGTGGAAAAGACACCACGACGGGTGTGAGAACTACATCCCACAGTAGTTCTCAGTGGGTGCCGCCAACAAGCCCGACGGTCTGCCCACTAAGTCTACTAGAGGCATAAAGTAACAATGTAATACAGTGCTGAAAGGAAAGAAGCTGGAAAATAACTCTACAACTACTATGCCTCTATCTAGATGCTCAAAAAGTGGAATAGATGGAAACATGATGCGTCTACTAACACTTAAGTATAGTCACCCAATCTACACTGACTGCCTCCTCGGGTCCAGTCAAACCTGCGCCTACCTACTGCCGTTACATTCACGTAGGACCGGACTGACGTAGGGCGTCCGTGACTGCCATAACTGGCCCAGCCAGAGGGACTGCGTCGACAAGTCGCGATACAAGAGTAACATATCCACCCTGGGCGTGGCTCTCGAGGGGCGCGACCCCACCGATGAAAAGGTATTCGCACACTCTGTCCCTCAGGTGGCACTGTAGGCTATAGCCCAAAATCCACGCTCACGCTCTGAACGGAAGGACTCAGAATCCTCAAATATCTCGCACAACGGTCGGAGCACTCTCGACGACTCAGCTGATCAGCTCTCTCAATCTCAAGACACTAGCAAACTCCACCAACTCGTAGCACAAAACGCACTGGCTGGAGATACTCCACAGCCGGGATCGACGTCCCACAACTCAGGGCTAACAAAATAGGTCGGACAACAGTCAACGACCCGGGACCACCGTCAACCCCAACGGTTCCCAACAACACAGACGGGAAGATACTCGACGGCCCGGGACCACCGTCTACTCAACGGCTCCCACGACACTAGCACAATCTAAACTCAGCTACCATACTACACTCAGCCCCCAGGCACGAGTGCAACAATGTCCCACAGAAACCTGACCCCTCGGCCCCCTACCCGGGCAAGGCAACACTATGTCCAGAAAAGATGCAAAGTGTGGGAAGTCTAAAGCATAAAAGAACCTAGCCCAAGTGAAGGTTCTCTACTGGTCTGGTTAAACATGCAGCAAATGATGGGGTGCTAGGTCAAGTTCCAACAATAGCATTAAATAAACCAAACATGAGCAGGGAACATTAAGGGATATAAACACCAAAACCAAATAACATCAGCCTCATCTCCCTAAACATGCTCTCAACTAGCATAGGTAAATACAATCATCGAACATATAATATCTCGAAGATATCTAATGTGTACCATAAATCATGAAAGCCTCAATCCACATGAACTATATCAATCTTATGCTCACCTCTCAAAGCTATAGGTTGTACAACGAATTATGTATGCTCTCAAATTTCCAGACATGAATATATTATCTTGCAAGTTTCCATCAAGCATATCTCAATATCATATCATACCATTTCTCGAACCAATGTCATTACCAAGCTTGCATCTCAATTAGATATTGGTACACTAACATGCATGCATTCTAATACATAGAATTAGAGAACCGTCCACCGGTTCTGGAGACGAAACACCCACCTGTAACGCTTTTTGTAGGCAAAGCCGAAGTCGGTGAAGTGTGCAGATGCTCACAGTCCAAAATCAGCCAAAACTGCACCCTCTGTAAATGTCTCGCAAGCCTTGGCTCCAAACAGCTGAAAACACCCGGAATCCACTATCTCCAATTTTCTCCAGTTCCAACAGGTTCAGAAACAGTCGCGAACCTTCCTGGGTACAACAATAAGGTCCAAGGTTACACTTTTATTCCAAAATATCCAAGTACATACAATTCTGTTGGAACAGTCCCAAAGATGTGGATTTTTCACCGATAGCAAGAACTCAAAAAAATCCAACATAAATACAGTCGCGATCGTCGCGTCGAGACCTTCGAAACGGGTACCTGCACGTCCAATTCTGAGCCCCGTAGGCCGAGTTACAATTTCCACAACACAGGGTGCGCAAAACCTCGTAGCAACACAACTGTAATACTCTGCACAGTAAAGGGGGAAGAAGTATACCTTCGGGCAAGCCTCAGAAAATTCCATGAAAAATATGACGATAATCCTTGCGACGCGTAGATCCAAAAAGTGTATAGGCATGTCTCCATCCGATGCCTGAGCGCGGAGATAAAAATCCGGCAAGATGTCGCTGTCCAGAAATTCCATCAGCGGCAAAGGGGTTTAAAACCGTACCCGGAACCCCAAACAAAGCTCAAATCTGAGAAAAGTAGACAATACAAGAATCATAGATCTACCTCTTGTGAATCCAACGCCATGAGAATCGTCCAAAAACACTGTCGGGGTAGCTGTGTGGACCTCTCAGACCAAAATGCGACGATAACGGGCCTTCGATGAAGGAACGTCGCTCTGCGCTACGATGCCAAAGTCGTCGACGCCGCGGCCTCCAAAAAATCCGGGCCTTCTGCACGAGATGCACAGCGAGGAGATCAACAACTTTGGTGAAGGGTACACAGGCCAAAGAGCTCCGGAAAAAGCTTCAACTCGGTGTGCAAAGGGCCTATTTATAGGCTCAACCCGAAAATCCGAAATTGGGCTTTTGGGCCCAAAAACCGGGTGCCCGATTGATTCGGGCTGCTACAGTGTTTGGCCCGGCCCAACACTGTTCACGCCCGAATCACTCAGGAGCCGCCATGTCATCATCCGAACAGCGGACAGCCGTGCGGGGCCATCCGCTGCTCGACACGTGGCGCACTTAGGCGTCGACACGTGGAACGCACTCGTCAACGGTCGCTGCCACGCCCACGTGCACGCGCTGCCAGCGCCGCCTGCGCCCCCTGCCAGGCACGCGCCCCGAGGCAGCCACCCCCGCTCCGTGGACCGCGCGCATGTGGACCAGCCAACCAGTGGCCGCCACGTGTCCACCCTCCGGTCCACCGTACACCCGCTCATTTTCCCCGTGTACCGCGCCTGCAACACCAACAAATCACGAGCTGCCACGTGTCCTGCCCTCCAGTGCACACAGGCCCATGGACCGAGCGTCTGCCCGCGCGCCCGCGTGCCTGCCCGCGCGCCTGCCCGCGGCCGCTCCGCCACCTGCCTGAGCCCGCTCCGCCGCGCTCCGCCGCTGCCCGTTGCCGCCGACGCTGCCCCCGGCCGCCGGAACATTAATAGCTGCCTCAAAATCCATGTCGGGTCATCCGGGCTTCAAAAAATACAAATAAGTAGTCCATTTTCAACATTTTCGTGTGCTAAATCCGAATCCACTGTCTGTTCTGCCAAATTCCATCTCTAAAAATTGCCGAAGGCATCCGGAAAGGTGTTCCTTTATCCAAACTTCGCGCTGAGCCCAATTTTGATGTCCATTTCGCGCGAAACCACTTTTAAACATTCGACGGGGTTCTCCGATCACCCACGTGGTCCATTTTAAGCCCTGAGTCCATCTCTTGTGTCCAATTGGTGCACAAACACCACCGACACGCCACATAGGCCTCCAGAAGCTGCAGATGCAACAGTAATCTATAAGTGGGAATTTCGGGTCCTCACAATGTGGATTGATGCTTACCTGATTATTGTACATGTTTGGTGAATTGGAGACTTAGCATATGGTAGACGGTTATATTTATCCCACACTAGATGATATAGAGATCATACATGAGTATTCATTGGCCTATTTATGTGAGATTAGTATATCATAGTAGGAATACTTTAGCATGCCTTGTTATTATATGTTTCGTTTTCTTTTATCGTTTCTGAGGACAAAAGCATGCTTGAATGGATATCTAGTTAGGCCATCTTTTACCGATACACTACTTTTCGGAACATGACTTAGGAGAAACCATTTATTCCTTTCTCCCTCTTTGTTAGTCAGGCAGTTTGTGTTGCTCGGGTGCGAGCAGGGGTTTGGGGTAGTGTAGCCGGGACATTGGTGTCTGGGATGGGTTGTGCTGGATTGAGGCTGGCAGGGTTTTGCGGTGACCGCGGACTTTGGGCGGTCGACCGGAGGTCGGTTTTAGATTTTGTTTTGTGGGGCATTACGATAACCGCGGATATTGGGCGGTTGACTAGATAGTTATTTATGTATCAGATTTCTCTAGTGGACGGAGTTTTCCACTTATTGAGTACTTTTGCATCTGATTGAGGACCGGAGTTTTCTTTAGTGGTTGAGCTTTCCCACTTTGATCAGAGTCATGATCCAGTCCTGCTGATTTATACTACTATTATACTTATTACTTAGGCACTTTACTCGTGTAGGTCGCTCCCCTCGAGTGCCACTCCGGAGTGTGCGATATACATACTTTGAGTCCTTGAGACTCCTATCCCCTATCGGTGTTATGCGTCGGCCAGCATACCCGATTTGTCAGGCACAGCAGGCAGTACCAGTTTTACTGGTGGCGCTAGATTGGGTTTATTACAGGCAATTACTTTATTATTACACTCATGACAAGGGGCTGAGTGGAGTCTAGTAGCTGTGTTTAGACCAGTGCTAGTGTTGTTGGGAGCCGTTTGGTTTAACGGTGGTCCCGTGTTGTTGTGAGTACTTTGACCATTGTGTGAGAGGTTGAGCATCTTGAGTCTATCCGTTCTGAGAGAGAGCGTGGATTTCGACTATGGCCTGCATGAGCCACTACTCGATAGCGAGTTAGTCCGTTTGGACACCCTATGTAATTCCTGCCCAGCAGTGGGAGGTGGTTTTAGGTGGGCGCAGGTTTGACGGGACCAGATGTGGCAGTCAGCTCGATTGGGTCGATTGCGCACTTCATGTGCTCGTGGTTGCATACCATTCTTTGATTCTCCTCTCTTGAGCATTTAGATAGAGGCATGGTAGCTGTTGAGTGTCTTCAGCGTTCTTGTTCAGTTTTTACTGCATTGGTTATCTTATGCCTCTAGTGGACTTAGTGGGTTGATCGTCGGGCCTGGCGGTGGTACCCACTGAGAACTCCCTTTTTGGTGTAGTTCTCACACCCATTGGCGGTTTTTCCCCTCCTTTTTCTTTTCTCTCCTTTGTTTTGCAGAGTCTTAGCGGGTGTTGCTGATTCTGCGGTTGTTCATCGAGGCGAGGGAGTCGCGAGCTAGATCCCTACCCGTCGTTGGAGAGTAGCGGTACCCCTTCAGAGGAGATCTTCAGGAGATTAGTTATTTTATTTCCTCTTTTGAGAGACTGATGTAGTGAGGATATGATATGTATTGAGAGCCTGTACACTGATGTATTTATTGGAGATACCTCCCTGTTGAGTTCTGGGATTTGTATCTGAGGATATTGTATGATTATCATTTTTGGGAGATAGACATTATTGTATTATTTCCAGTTGTACAGTGGCTGATTTTAGTTTTACAGCAGATTTTCATTTATAGCTCTGATATCTGTTAGCAGTAGTACCTTTTCTTACAGGTTGGACGCTTCGCCTATGCAGGGTTGTGTAGGCGGCGGATCTGTTGGCGAGCCCGGGTCGCAGTTTCGACCCCAGGGCGTGACAGATTAGAGTGGTATCAGAGCCTAGGTTTTAGGTCATGGTGGACTTAGAAACCCTAGGCTTATGGTTTGACCCTTGGATGACTTCGTGAGAGTCGTGATTTATAGCGAGAGTCCTGATTGAGTTTTATACCTCTCCCAAGGGATGGGATGAGTGATTGGCATGTTTATTCTCCTAAGTAATTATGTTGGCTGCAGACAACATAATGCTGTGGAACGGGTGACATGCTTTAGACTTTCGCTGGATTGGGTTGAGCGTTGTTGTGTGCTGTTTTGTGGTTTTGTCGTGGTGAGCTGTGACTCCTCGACGCTGGGTTTTGACCCGTGTGCATCCTGTCATAGCAGTTGAGCTTGAGCGGTTGGTTTTGGGCCGGATAACCGGATTGAGGTCAGAGAGCTCCGGACCCAGATGACAGGATCGTCAGAGGCATATCAGCGACTGAGTGAGCAGCTGGTTTTGGTGACACAGTTGTCGAAGCACTGATGTGAAGACGCGAAATTTCCACCATTAGACTACTGTAGCATCTACAGCTTCTAGAGGCCTATGTGGCGTGTCGGTGGGATTTGTGCACCAATTGGACATTAGGGATGGACTCGGTGTGTTAAATGGCTCACGAGAGCAGTCTGATGACCCCGTCGGAAGTTTAGAAGTGGTTTCGCGCGCAATGGATATTAAAAATGGACTCATCGCGAAGTTTGGACCAAGGAACACCTTTCCGGATGCCTTCGGCAATTTTTAGAGTTGGAATATAGCAAAACGGATAGCAAATTTGGATTCAGCGCGCGAAAACGATGAAAATGGACTACCTTCTTGCATTTTTCGGAGCTCGGATGACCCGACACGGATTTCGAGGCACCTTGACACTGTTCCGGCGGCCGGCGGGTTGCGGCGGCGGCGGCGGGCAGCGGCGGAGCGCGGCGGTGCAGGCGCGGGCAGGTGCGCGGTCCACCGCGGAGGCGTGCACCGGGCGCGGGCCACGTGGCGGATCCCGGTTGGCCGGCGCAGCCGGCGCGGTCCACGGGAAAAGCGCGGTGTACGGTGGACCGGAGGGTGGCACGTGGCGGCGTGTGGTTGGTGCGGTGTAGCACTCTCGGTCCACGGAGTAGGCTAGGGAGCGCCTCGGGAAGCTGCGTGCAGAGGCACAGGCGGCGGGCGCAGGGCGCACGTGGGCGCGTTGACGCCCTGTTCCCGCGCATGGGCGGCCACGTGTCGGCGTCTGGGGGCGCCACGTGTCGCGTTGTGAGCGGCGGGCGTTGCTGTCGCCTGTTCGGCGGGCTACGTGGAGGCCCGTGGAGGATTCGGGCCTGCACAGTGTTGGGCCGGGCCCAACACTGTAGCAGCCCGGATTTTTCGGGCGCCCGGAAGTGGGGACACAGCCGTCATTTCTTCATTTGTTTCTGGAGCCTATAAAAGGGATCCGAGCTTCTTCTTCTTCCCCTCTTTTCGCGTTTCTGAGCTTCAAACCGACTGGAGGTCTTCAGCAAAGTTGCTCCCCTACATGTTGCGCACCCTCTGGAGGATTTCTAGGATTTTTGGTGGCACTCTTATCGAGGTTTCCATTTTTACGGCGCGGCGCGACGCTCGTCCATTTGGGTTCCGCTTCGTCGTGTTTCGGTACGCGAGCTCCCCCGGCCTACTCCGACCTCCGTTTTAGGCGATTCTTGCGCCGTTGGATTCGCGACAGACAGAGCTACGATCTTGGTGTTTTCTGCTTCCCCTAGTTTTGCGCTTTTCGAGAAGTTTTTCCATGCTTACTGGGACCTCATTTTCTGTGAGGAATTATGGACAGCGACACCTTGCCGGATTTTTATCTCCGCAACCGGGCATCTGATGTCGACGTGCTTATACACTTTTTTCTTCTGCTCGATGTGAGGATTGTCACAGTATTTTTATTGGATTTTTCTAAGGCTTGCCCGAAGGTATATTTTTTCGCCCTTTATCTGTGCATGGAAATACAGATGTGTGGTTGTGTGTTTGTGATCGCCCTGTATTGTGGAATTTGTAACTCGGCCTACAGGGCTCGGAATTTGACGTGCAGGTACTCGTTTCGAAGGTATCGACGCGAGGAACGCGACAGTAATTTTGTTGGATTTTTTAGAATCTATTCTGCAGGTGAAAACTACACATCTTCGGGGCTGTTTTCTAATGTTGTATATACTTAGAATATTTTGGATTCAGTGTAATGTTGGACCTTATTGTTGTACCCAGGGGTGTTTGCAAGTGTTGCTGGACCTGTTGGAACTGGAGAAAATTGGACATAGTGGATTCCGGGTGTTTTCAGTTGTTTGGAGCCAAGGCTTGCGCGACATGTACCGAGGGTGCAATTTTGGCAGATTTTGGACTGTGAGCGTCTACACACTTCACCGACTTCGACTTTGCCTGCGGAAAGCGCTTCAGGTGGGTGCTTTGTTTCCAGAACCGGTGGACGGTTCTCTAATTCTGTATGTTAGGATGCATGCATGTTTAGGGTACATGGCTTATGTTTGTAAGGTAGGTAAGCTTGATAACGAAAATTGTATAAATGATTGCAGGAACAATATTCATGTTGTATATTGGGGACTTGCATGATTTGGGTGTTTATGTCGGTGAATAGTGTAAGCTTACCTAGGTTAATGTTACCCTATGAGATCGTGTAACGTGCTATGTTAGCACATAGCCTTTCATGTGGTTGGTTTATGCTTTGGGACAGGATTTTGTAGCTATGTGCGGATTTTCACTCTGAGGAGTTATTATGATCGAGGATTATGATCAGGTGTAGACATGTGGTTTACTTTCTTATATCATTCTTGAGGACAAATGCATGCTTGTATGGACATATAGTTAGGCCACCTTTTATTGCTACACTACTTATTGGAACTTGACTTAGGAGAAACCATGCTTTTCCTTTC
The DNA here is from genome assembly GCA_029204045.2 of Tillandsia leiboldiana. Taxonomy (NCBI): domain Eukaryota; kingdom Viridiplantae; phylum Streptophyta; class Magnoliopsida; order Poales; family Bromeliaceae; genus Tillandsia; species Tillandsia leiboldiana. The sequence goes on from CM055067.1 coordinate 25,113,084, forward strand.
TCCTTATTGTTAGTCAGGTGGTCAGTGTTGCTCGGGTTCGAGCAGAGGTCTGGATAGTGTAGTCGGGACTTTGTGTCTGAGACAGGTTGGATTAGTTGTGGGGCTTTGCGGCAACCGCGGATATTGGGTGGTTGACCGGATGCTTATCTATGCACCAGATTGGGTATCAGTTTTCTCTAGTGGATGGAGTTTCCCACTTATCGTTTAGTTGCATCCGATTGAGGTCGGGTCTTTCTTTTGTGGTTGAGTTTTCCCACTTTGATCAGATTTGTGATCAAAGTCCTGCTATACAGAGATACTTGTTACTGAGATACTTTACTCGTGTGGGTCGCTCCCCTCGAGTGCCACTCCGAAGGTAGGCTTTTCGGACCCAGCCTTGTGTGCCGGTCTGATACTTATTTTGGGATGCGAGCCGTGCGGGCCGGTCCCGTGGTTTCGAGCCATGTGTGGAGATTCCGCTGAGCAGGCAATGCCAGTTTTACTGGTGGCACCAGATTGGGTTATTACCGGCATTTACTTTCTTGTTTCACTCGTGTCGGGGGGACCGAGTGGAGTCTAGTAGCTGTGTTTAGACCAGTGCTAGTGTTGTTGGGATCCATTTGGGGACTGTGGTCCCGAGGTCTTTGTGAGTTGTTGCCCGTTGTGCGAGAGGCTTGGTGATCTTGAGTTTATCCGTTCTGAGAGAGAGCGTGGATTTTGACTATAGCCTGCATGAGCCACTACTCGACAGCGAGTTAGTCCGTTTGGACGCCCTACGTAATTCCTGCCCGTCAGCGGGAGGTGATTGTAGATGGGCGCAGGTTTGACTGGACCAGATGTGGCAGTCAGCTCGATTGGGTCGATTGAGCACCTCGTGTGCGTGTGTTGCATATCTTTATCAGAGTTTTCCCCATTTGAGCATTTAGATAGAGGCATGGTAGCTGTTGAGAGTCTCCGGCTTTCCTATTTCAGTCTTTACTGCTTTGGTTATCTTATGCCTCTAGTGGACTTAGTGGGCAGATCGTCGGGCCTGGTGGCGGTACCCACTGAGGACTCCCTTTTTAGGTGTAGTTCTCACACCCGTTGGGGGTTTTCCCCCTCCCCTTCTTTTCTCTCATTTGTTTTGCAGAGTCTTAGCGGGTGTTGCGGATTCTGCGGTTGTTGTTCGAGGCGAGGGAGTCGCGTGCTAGATCCCTACCCGTCGTTGGAGAGTAGCGGTACCCCTCCAAAGGAGATCTTCAGTAGATTACCTGTTTTATTTTCCTCTTTTGAGAGACAGATGTAGTGAGGATATATTATGTATTGAGAGACTGTACACTGATGTATTTATTGGAGTTACCTCCCGGTTGGGTTCAGAGCTTGTATTTGAGGATATTGTATTATTATTTTTTTTTGGGAGGCGGACATTGTTGTATTATTTCCAGTTGTACAGTGATTGATTTTAGTTATACAGCAGGTTTTTATTTATAGCTCTGATATCTGTTTAGCTGTATTACTTTTCTTGCAGGTAGGACGCTTCGCCTATGCAGGTTGGCTTAGGTGGCGGATCTATTGGCGAGCCCGGGTCGCAGTTTCGACCCCGGGGCGTGACAACTGAGTAACCCCCTTTGTGCCAATGTTTAGTGCCGAGGCACCGAGGCAGGGTGGATAGATGACAGCTGGTGAGCTGAGGGGACGTGATCGATCTATAGAGCCCGTTTTGGCAGATGAACCACCCCGATTCATAGGATTGAGCTTGGAGCCTTTGGAGGCAGAATCGTGGTTGGTGGTATTGGAGAGACTATTTGAGAGCCCCCTTGTGCCGAGGGTTTACGCAGTTGCTTAACTGCGCGCTCCAGGTTCGAGGGACGAGGGCATAGGATATGTGTGGCTGGGAGTGGATTACGCCAGGATACCTTTCAGTTTAGTTGGTCCCTCCGTTATGGATTATTGATGCCTCGATGGTGTAGGAGTGTGTATGGAGCGTGGCGCTGCAGTTCCTTTGGATAGGGATCTGCCGCCAGAGGCGAGTTCTGGATATTGGTGCTTGGCGCCGGGTGATGGAGGACAGATCGGCCGGCAGAGGCATTTCTGATTTCTTTTTCCAGGATAACGGGTTCCAGAGATGCCAGAGATCGGGTGGACCCCGATGGTAGCATCCGCATCTACATCAGAGTGGCGCGGCAGTAGCATGGATTGGTTATCTGCGGAGGTCCGCATTTGTCACCCCTGTGTGAGCAGAGGCAGAGGTCGTGCTCCCTATGTGGTTAATCAAGATATGTTGTGGCAGATTGAGCGATGACCACTTGCATCGAGCGGATGAATCTGTGCCGCCCGGTTGGAGGGTGCCACGGCAGTGGATCGAGTGTCGCAGGTGTGATTTTATCACAGCAGTCGGAGAGCATGTTGCATTCCTGCATGGACTAGAGATAGAGTTGTGGCCACGTGCACTAGAGGTACAGGTTCTTGCTGGTATGGTGCATGTGGAGGAGGCTTGTGGATTATGTCCAATGCAGTTGAGGACGCGAGTCATACCGGCAGACTTATTAGTAATTGTGGCAGTTCGGTGTTTTGACCTAGTGCTTGGGATTGGTTGGCACAGTGCCACAGGATGTTTGGCTGCGGAAAGAGAGGACTTTGACCTTCTGCAAGGCAGACGAGAGGAGGCTTGGCGGTTGAGTTTGTTAGAGCGCACAGGTTGTAGCGACAGTGTGAGAGGTGCTTACGGCGGTACCGGGACTCAAGGATATCCCCGTTGCCCGTGAGATCCCGATTGTGATTTCACCTGAGCTGTTGATGATGACGCCGGTTAGGGAGATAGAGATTGCGTTTGACGTGGTTCGGGGAACTGCGCCACCCTCGACAGCACCTCATTGGATATCGCCAATGGAGCAGTTAGAGAGCCGATGGCGGAGTTACAGGATCTAATGGATCGAGGGTGTCACGCCCCGGGGTCGAAACTGCGACCCGGGCTCGCTAACAGATCCGCCATCTATACGGAAACTGCCGTACAGACGAAGCGTCTAACCTGCAAAAAGAATCAACTATAGTATATAGATGTCAGAGCTGATAGTAAACTACTAAAAACTGAAGCCCAAACACTGTACAACTGAAAATAAGTACAATATCCATCTCCCAAATTCGATCATATACAAAGTCCTCTGATACAAATACCCAAAAAGGGAGATATCTCCAATAAAAATATCAGTGTACAAGCTCTCAATACAAATATCCTCACTACATCAGTCTCTCAAACTGTAAAATAAAGTACAACTCTATACCTCACAACAAAGGTCTCTCAACAGAGGAAAAAGAAGTAAACTAATCTACTGAAGCTCTCCTCTGAAGGGGTACCGCTACACTCCAACTGTCACGCCCCGGGGTCGAAACTGCGACCCGGGCTCGCTAACAGATCCGCCATCTGTACGGAAACTGCCGTACAGACGAAGCGTCTAACCTGCATAAAGAATCGACTGCAGTACACAGATATCAGAGCTGAAAGTAAACAACTAAAGACTGAAATCCAAACACTGTACAACTAAAAATAATACAATATCCATCTCCCAAATACGATCGTATACAAAGTCCTCTGATACAAAACTCAGAAGGGAGATATCTCCAATAAAAACATCAGTGTACAAGCTCTCACAACAAAAATATCCTCACTACAACAGTCTCTCAAACTGAAAAGGAAAAGTACAACTCTATACCTCACAACAAGTTCTCTCAACAGAGGTAAAAGTAGTAAACTAATCTACTGAAGCTCTCCCCGGAAGAGGTACCGCTACACTCCAACGATGGGTAGGGAACTAGCTCGCGACTCCCTCGCCTCGGTCAGAAGGATCAGCAACAGGAGCACAGGACAGGAGAAGAAGTCCCTGGGGAAAAGACACCACGACGGGTGTGAGAACTACTTCCCACAGTAGTTCTCAGTGGGTGCCGTTAACAAGCCCAACGGTCTGCCCACTAAGTCTACAAGAGGTAAAAAGATAACAGTGCAATGAAATCTGAACAAGAAAAGCTGGAGCTACTCTACAGCTACCATGCCTCTATCTAGATACTCAAGAAGTGGAACAGATGAAAGTAAAAGTGACCACTCGCACCCAAGGTGCTCAATCGACCCAATCGAACTGACTGCCTCATAGGGTCCAGTCAAGCCTGCGCCTGTCGACTAGGAACGCACCTGCCCACTACCACACATCCACATGAGGACGGGATTTACGTGGGGCGTCCTATCTGACTAACTCATCCCTCGCGCAAAACTGCCTCAACAGGCCAATCGTTGCCTCCACTGTGGAAAACTGCCTCAACAGGCCAACCACCGTATCCACAGCGGCATCTCAGGGGTCACGACTCCAACTGAGGAAAACGGCGCGGCATAGAGTATCAAACATTGGCATATGCAGGCTAGTCAAAATCCACGCTCACTCTCAGAACGGTAGGACTCAAGATCCCCAAATATCTCGCACCACAGTCGGAGCACTCTCGACGACTCAGCTGATCAGCTCACACGAAACACGAGACACTAGCCTCTCCAACAGCTCGCAGCACAAAGCACACTGGCTGGAGGTACTCCACAGCCAGGAACGACCCACAACTCAGGGTAACAAAATAGGTCGGACAACATTCAACGACCTGGGACCACCGTCAACCCCAACGGTTCCCAACAACACTGACCGGAAGATACTCGACTGTGAGGTCCCGGAATCCCCCGCGTAGGGTTGCCGGTTGTTGGGCAGCTTTCGGTCGCCGTTGGGGGTGTTGGTGCGCGTGTTGGGGGCCCAGAAATGGATTTGTGATGCAATTTGGGATTTGCTTGCATCATTGGAAACCCCGTGGGAAGTTGGAGGACCCGTCGGGTGTTTAGAAGTGATTTCGCGCGATTCAGATGTCAAAATTAGACTCCGGGTGAAGTCCGGATAAAAGTTTACCTCTCCGGTCGCCTTCGGCAATTTTTAGAGTTGGAATTGGGCAAATCGGACTTTAAAAATGGACCCGGCGCGGAAATCGGATCGAGTGGGCTATCCGGGGGCACTCCGCAATTTTCGGATGAGAATTTGGAGAATCGGACATCATTTCTGGACTCAGCGCGCGAAATCGCTAAGGATGGACTATTTATTTGTTGGATTTGGAGTCCGGTAGGCGTGCGCGCTTTTCGAGGCAAAGCGGCACGCGGATCGAGACACGCGTGGCACGGATCCGGAGGAGGCTGCGGCGAGGCGCGGCTGACGCGACAGGCGCCTCTGCGCGCGTCAGGTGCACAGGGCACCCGCGCGCGGGCCACGTGGGGGCCGCCACGTGGCGGACCCCAGTTGGCGCCCGCGCGGGCGCTGGGGCGCACGCCCGTGTCACGGGCGCGTGTCCCGCGCCTGTGGGCGGCCGGTGTCACGCGCCCGTGTGGCGCGTGAATTGCGCGGCCGCGTGGCGCGCAGGGACGCGGCCACGTGGCCGCGCTTCCTCTTGCGTGGGCCGGGTGCACCCGGGTGGGTGTGGTGCACCGGCCGGTGCACGGCGCACCGTGCACCGTGGACCGCCCCTCCCCTTTTCCTCTTTTTCTTCTTCTTCCTCCCCGCAAGCGACTTCTTCTCCTTCTTCGTTTCTTTCTTCATCCGAGAGTGAGGGAGAGTGAGGGAGAAGGTCGGGGAGTGTTGCGGCGTGGCATTGTGGGCCTCGTGGAGCGCGCGAGGCTTCGGATGGGGGTGCCGCGGCGACGGCGGCGCAATCGGGTAGGTCCCGTGTGTTGGTTTTACTGTATTTTTGTACAGTTTTGGGGCGATCTTTTAGACTGTAACTGACCCTCTTGCTCCTTTCTGTGTCCGGCACCGTGCACCATTTTGCGTGCGGACTCCGGCACCGTGCACCGTTTTGCGTGCGGACTCCGGCACCGTGCACCGTTTTGCGTGCGGACTCCGGCACCGTGCACCGTTTTGCGTGCGGACTCCGTTTGGCGTGCGGATCCTGGCACCGTGCACCGTTTTGCGTGCGGACTCCGACACTGTGCACCGTTTTGCGTGCAGACTCCGGCACCGTGCACCGTTTTGCGTGCGGACTCCGTTTGGCGTGCGGATCCTGGCACCGTGCATCGTTTTGCGTGCGGACTCCGTTTGGCGTGCGGATCCTGGCACCGTGCACCGTTTTGCGTGCGGACTCCGGCGGCGTGCTCCGTTTTGCGTGCGGACTCCGACGGCGTGCCCCGTTTTGCGTGCGGATCGCGTGGAGGCCAATTGCAAGTGTCTACGAGCAATTGGTGGCAAATCGAGGTGGGTGGCCTTATCTCCAAGTTTTATGGAATGTACATTAATTCTATTAATGTAGGACTATGCATGATAGTTTATTTCCTTATGTAGCATGCTAGATTGTTGGAATGGCTATCCCTTTATTATCGGTTAATGTGGTTATCTTGGAACTTGACCTAGCACCCCCGTCATATGTTGTATGTGTAACCAGACTAGTAGAAAACCCTCACTTGGGCTAGGGTTATTTATGCTTAGACATCCACACTGTTCCTTCATCCCTGGACATAGTGTTTTCTCGCCCGGGTAGTGGGCCGAGAGGTCAGGACTTGCTTTTAGTGTGGGATGCTTTTGCACTCTTGCTTGGGAGCAGAGTGGAGTCTGGTAGTTGTAGCTGGGTTGCTTATCTGTGCCGGGAGCCGTTTGGGTAAACGGTAGTCCCGGGAGGTCTTGTTTCCCTGTTGTGCCGTCGTAGAGGGAGCCGTTGCGCAGACGGCAGTCCCGGGCCGTCGAGTATCTTCCGGTCCGCCCTGTTGGGAACCGTTGGGGTTGACGGTGGTCCCAGGTCGTTGAGTGTTGTCCGACCTGTTTTGTTACCCTGAGTTGTGGGTCGTTTCTGGCTGTGGAGTATCTCCAGCCAGTGAGCCTTGTGCTGCGAGCCGTTGGCGAGGCTAGTATCTCGTGTTTCGAGTTAGCCGAGCAGCTGTGTCGTCGAGAGTTCTCCGACTGTTGTGCGAGGTATTTGGGGATCTTGAGTCCTACCGTTCTGAGTGAGCGTGGATTTTGACTAGCCTGCATATGCCAATGTTCGATACTCTATGCCGTGCCGTTCTACTCAGTTGGAGTCGCGTCCTGAGATGCCGCTGTGGATACGATGGTTGGCCTGTTGAGGCAGTTTTCCGCAGTTGAGGCAACGATGGGCCTGTTGAGGCAGTTTTGCGCGAGGGATGAGTTAGTAGGACAGGACGCCCCACGTAAATCCCGTCCTCATGTGGATGTGTGGTAGTGGGCAGGAGCGTTCCTAGTCGACGGGCGCAGGCTTGACTGGACCTTTCAGGTAGTCAGTTCGTTTGGGTCGATTGAGCACCTTGGGTGCGAGTGGTCTCATTTGCTTTCATCTGTTCCACTTTTTGGAGTATCTAGATAGAGGCATGGTAGCTGTAGAGTAGCTCCAGCTTTTCTTGTTTAGTTTTCATTGCATTGTTATTTTGGCCTCTAGTAGACTTGGTGGGCAGACCGTTGGGCTTGTTGACGGCACCCACTGAGAACTACTGTGGGAAGTAGTTCTCACACCCGTCGTGGTGTCTTTTTCCCCAGGAACTTCTTCTCCTGTTCCTGTTGCTCCAGTTGCTGATCCTTCTGACCGAGGCGAGGGAGTCGCGAGCTAGTTCCCTACCCGTCATTGGAGCGTAGCGGCACCCCTTCAGAGGAGAGCTTCAGTAGATTAGCTTACTCTTTTCCCTCTGTTGAGAGACCTTTGTGTGAGGTATAGAGTTGTACTTTATTTACAGTTTGAGAGACTGATGTAGTGAGGTTATTTTTGTAGTGAGAGCTTGTACACTGATGTACTTTATTGGAGATATCTCCCTTTTGAGTTTTGTATCAGAGGACTTGGTATACGATCGTATTTGGGAGATGGATATTGTATGATCTTCAGTTGTACAGTGTTTGGTTTCCAGTTCTTACCAGTTTACTTTCAGCTCTGATATCTGTATCTCTGTAGTTGATTCTTTCTGCAGGTTAGACGCTTCGTCTGTACGGCAGTTTCCGTACAGATGGCGGATCTGTTAGTGAGCCCGGGTCGCAGTTTCGACCCCGGGGCGTGACAGATTAGAGTGGTATCAGAGCCTAGGATATAGGTCATTGAGGACTTAGAAACCCTAGGCTTGTGGTTGGACATTAGGATGACTACGTGAGAGTCGTGACTGTTAGCGAGAGTCCAGATTGAGTTTTTACCTCTCCCTCGGGTTGGGATGAGTGATTTGATATGTTATTCTCTCAAAGTGATTATGTTGGCTGCAGACAACATAATACTTTAGGAATGATAACAAATTTTAGACTCTCGCTGGATTGGGTCGTATGGTTGTTGTGTCCTGATGTTTGTTTTGTTTCAGTTACTTGCGATGCCGCCGAGACGTCGTGCAGCGACGAGCGGGCGTTTGACCTCAGCTGAGGAGCCCGGACGGTGGGCTGCCGAGCAGGCTAGGCAGGGTGAGGTACAGGATCTGCGGGCTCAGGGGGCCCAGATGTCGGAGGCGTTGCGGCGCCAGGAGAAGAACATGGAGCGTGTGTTGCGCATGTTTGAGCTGAGAGCATCTCCCGGGGTATCGCCAGTAGTACTCCAGCCGCGACATTGTCGATTTCGACCCTGGTCGCACCACTGATGGTGCAGGAGCAGCGAGAGGTTGCCAACCGGTTATTCTACTTCATCCAGTCCCATCCCCTGCAGATTTTGGGATTTAAGTTGGGAGCCGAGAACTGGATCGCTGCTATGGAAAAGCTGTTCAAGGATTGTTCATCCAGGAGAAGCATCAGGGCGCTTGATCTTGCGCCTTTTGTTTGGACGCCGAGAGTTGGTGGCGTCGGGTTCGTCCTGTTGGACCACCGAGAGCGAGTTTCCGTGATGGTTGAGCAGTGGGCCCCTTGTCACCCAGGTTGAGGCTTCGGGGTTGTTTTTGGTTGAGAGGGGACTGCACCTGGATATCTACCTCCTTGTGTATTCTCGGCGAGTGCCGACCGTAGATGCAGCGATTGGGCATGTGCGATGGTTTGACCGAGGATCACTGATCACGTCCAGGAGGGACGGAGATCGAGGGACCAGCTCCAGAGAGAGAGTCTTCCAGTATTGCCTGATTTCGGGATAGTGGAGTGGATC
>CM055067.1:25122159-25210446 GCA_029204045.2 Tillandsia leiboldiana
CCACTATCCCGAAATCAGGCAATACTGGAAGACTCTCTCTCTGGAGCTGGTCCCTCGATCTCCGTCCCTCCTGGACGTGATCAGTGATCCTCGGTCAAACCATCGCACATGCCCAATCGCTGCATCTACGGTCGGCACTCGCCGAGAATACACAAGGAGGTAGATATCCAGGTGCAGTCCCCTCTCAACCAAAAACAACCCCGAAGCCTCAACCTGGGTGACAAGGGGCCCACTGCTCAACCATCACGGAAACTCGCTCTCGGTGGTCCAACAGGACGAACCCGACGCCACCAACTCTCGGCGTCCAAACAAAAGGCGCAAGATCAAGCGCCCTGATGCTTCTCCTGGATGAACAATCCTTGAACAGCTTTTCCATAGCAGCGATCCAGTTCTCGGCTCCCAACTTAAATCCCAAAATCTGCAGGGGATGGGACTGGATGAAGTAGAATAACCGGTTGGCAACCTCTCGCTGCTCCTGCACCATCAGTGGTGCGACCAGGGTCGAAATCGACAATGTCGCGGCTGGAGTACTACTGGCGATACCCCGGGAGATGCTCTCAGCTCAAACATGCGCAACACACGCTCCATGTTCTTCTCCTGGCGCCGCAACGCCTCCGACATCTGGGCCCCCTGAGCCCGCAGATCCTGTACCTCACCCTGCCTAGCCTGCTCGGCAGCCCACCGTCCGGGCTCCTCAGCTGAGGTCAAACGCCCGCTCGTCGCTGCACGACGTCTCGGCGGCATCGCAAGTAACTGAAACAAAACAAACATCAGGACACAACAACCATACGACCCAATCCAGCGAGAGTCTAAAATTTGTTATCATTCCTAAAGTATTATGTTGTCTGCAGCCAACATAATCACTTTGAGAGAATAACATATCAAATCACTCATCCCAACCCGAGGGAGAGGTAAAAACTCAATCTGGACTCTCGCTAACAGTCACGACTCTCACGTAGTCATCCTAATGTCCAACCACAAGCCTAGGGTTTCTAAGTCCTCAATGACCTATATCCTAGGCTCTGATACCACTCTAATCTGTCACGCCCCGGGGTCGAAACTGCGACCCGGGCTCGCTAACAGATCCGCCATCTGTACGGAAACTGCCGTACAGACGCAGCGTCTAGCCTGCAAAAGACAAAACTACAGCTACACAGATATCAGAGCGGATAAAAAGCTGTACGATAAAATTTTTCTCAACTACAAAGTTGCTACAACACATAGCCTATCTCCCAAAATCAGATGATACAAATAGAAGTGCACCTATACAACATCTACAAATCCAAATGGGAGATAGCTAAACAGGAAACATAACCCACTCCCACAATCCGGGATGGTACATCTACCTCTCTCTAAAGTAACAATGCTGGTAGGGAACTATCACGCGACTCCCTGTCCTCGGTCCGCCCAATCAAGCTCAGCAGAAACGGAAGAAAGCCTCAGCAACCTGTCACCGACAGAGGGTGTGAGAACTACATCCTACAGTAGTTCTCAGTGGGTACCGTCTCCAAGAACCACGGTCTGCCCACTAAGTCTACCAGAGGCATAAGATAGAGAAAAGACTGATGATAATAAAAATAAGCTGGAAAAGAATCTACAGCTATCATGCCTCTATCTAATATTCTCAATAAGAAGAGACTATGGATGATGGTATGCAGTCACTCACTGCTGACAACATGTCACAAGTACTAAGCCCAAGACGCTCTACTATGACACATGCTACGCCATCACTCTCTCAGTGTATCTCAAATCTCAGCGACTGCCCCACAGGGTCCAGTCGAGTCAAGCCTGCGCCCCCTGGTGTATCAACCAGGGTGTCCCAACGGACAAACTCGATATCTCACACAGTGAACCCATGGTAGCACGGCCAGGGGTATCAAGCGACCACTAGTATATGAACTAGGCGCATCATCGCAGCCTCGTCAGGCTCGGTATCATCATCGCAGCCTCATCAGGCTCGGAATCATCAACGCACCCGGGGCGTGGTTCGAGGGGTGCGACCCCACCGAACTCAAGTATCTCATCAGTATCACTGTCTCACAAGTGGCTCCTGCAGGCTGTGGTCCTCGATCAAACAGATCGGTAACTCGATGCTCAAGCACAAATTCAGTCGGAGAACCCTCCACGACTCAATCTCACAACACAGACCCACTCAACGAAGGTACTACACAGCTGGGACCACCGTCTCTCCCACGGCCCCCACAACACAACTCCACTGAACTCAACACTCAACTCACGGCCGGAGCTACTCCACGGCCAGATCTACGAAGGGTCCGAAACCCAGGGAGACTAACATCTACGTCCCCAAGAGAGAAAGCAGCCCTTAGAACCCAGATCACTCGAATCCGCTCGGGTGGATAAGTTTATAAGAAACCATGTCATTTATTTCAGAAAATCATTCGATCTGAGAGAAAACCATCTTTATAATGATTTTTAGTCTTTTTTAGGAAAACCCTTTGAAATCAAGTTTTATGCCCAAGCCTCGAAGAGCTGATGCCTTCGTCCCAACGGACGAGAACAGACTCAGACAACCTTGCGAGGCTTGGAAGAAACATTGGCTGACTAAAATCATGTATTTATCCAAAAAGGTTCTGGGTTCAAGGTCCTACTAACACACGTGCACCACGATCCCAACCTGGTGGTGACGAGAAGAACAGTGGAAAGGAAAACCCCCGGGACCACCGTTTATCTGAAACGGCTCCCCAAAATGCTAACACTGGCCTAACCCAGCCACCAGACCCCATTCGGCCCCCCGGGCCCGAGTGCAACACCCGTCCCACAACACTCTGACCACTCAGCCCACTACCCGGGCGAGGAAACTCTAAGTCCCGAAGGATATGAAAAGTGCGGGATGTCTAAAGCATAAAGGAACCTAGCCCAAATTAAGGTTCACAAATGGTCTGGTCAAACTCATGCACATATGACGGGGGTGCTAGTTAAGTTCCAAGAAAACACTTAAACTAGCATGCAATCCTAACACATTAGAATTAGAAGGAAGTCCGTAGACTTGGAGAGAAAACCAACCCACCTCAGAAAGCCACCAATTGCTCGTCGACACTTGCAATTGGCTCAGCGGCTTACCTGGCCTCCAAGGGGTCCGCACGCAATACGAAGCCCGATGCCAGGATCCGCACGCGAAACGGAGCACGCGGCGACCAACCACACGACCGCGCGCTCCGCGGAAGCTAAGACCGCACCGCAAGCTGCCAGAAGCGAAGAAATCGCAAAAATCAATCCACACAGTCAAAACCGAGCATCCGACGGCGAAAAACAGCTTCCGTCGGCGAAAACAGCCTCCGTCAGCGAAAACCAGCGCCCGACGGCGAAAAACAGCACGCGGCGGCGAAAACAGCTCCGTCGGCGAAAAACAGCGCCCGACGGCGAAAAACAGCACGCGGCGGCGAAAACAGCTCCGTCGGCGAAAAACAGCGCCCGACGGCGAAAAACAGGCAAAATCTGCTAGCGAGACAGTTCGCGAAAACCCTGCGAAACTGCTCGCGAAAACCGCTCAAAATCTGCTCACAAACTGCTTGCAAAAACTGCTCAAAACCGGCTTGCGAAAACAGCTTGCGAAAAGCTGCTCCGTCGGCGAAAAACTGTGCCCGACGGCGAAAACAGCTCACAAATCAGCTTGCGAAAATCCTGCGAAAACCGCTCGCAAAACAGCGGAAAACAGCGAAACCTGCGCGCGAAACCGCTTGCGAAATCTGCCGGCGAAAACTGCGAAAAAACGGCTCCGTAGGCGGAAAAACTGCGCCCGACGGCGAAAAACAGCGCGCGGCGGCGAAAAACTGCTCCGTCGGCGAAAACCAGCGCCCGACGGCGAAAAACAGCTCGCGGCGGCGAAAAACTGCTCCGTCGGCGAAAACCAGCGCCCGACGGCGAAAAACAGCTCGCGGCGGCGAAAAACAGCGGCCGACGGCGACCAACGGGCTCCGACAGCAAAAAAAAACGGCGCCGGCACGCAACCCGAGGTGTCGCCCGCCGTCCGGGAGCACGCCGAGCGTCCACAAGCCCTGCCGCGCGACGAGGGAGGCCCACCGCGCGGCACCAAGCCAAACCGCGCGGCGCAGGGGCTGCTGCGCGACGCTGGAGCGCGTCGCGCAGTGCCCCAGCGGCGCTGCGCGCGGCGCCCAGCGGCGCAGCGCGCGGCCGCGCGCAGCCCGCCGCGCGCACGGCCGCTGCGCGCAGCAGCGCGCGCCCGCGAGCCCGCGCAGGCCCGCGCACGGCCCTGCCGCGCGCGGCCATGCCGCGCGCACCTGCGCGCGGCCAAGCGGTGCCGCGCGCACCTGCGCGCGGCCCTGCCGCGCGCGCCCGCGCGCGGCCATGCCGCGCGCAGCCAAGCGGTGCCGCGCGCAGGTGCGCGCGGCCCTTTCGCGCGCGGCCGCGCGCGGCCATGCCGCGCGCACCTGCGCGCGGCCAGGCAGCGCCGCGCGCACCTGCGCGCGGCCCTGCAGCGCGCGCCCGCGCGCGGCCAGGCAGCGCCGCGCGCACCTGCGCGCGGCCCTGCCGCGCGCGCCCGCGCGCGGCCAGGCAGCGCCGCGCGCACCTGCGCGCGGCCCTGCCGAGCGCGCCCGCGCGCGCCCGCGCGCGGCCAGGCAGCGCCGCGCGCACCTGCGCGCGGCCCTGCCGCGCGCGCCCGCGCGCGGCCAGGCAGGGCCTGCCGTGCGCGCCTGCGCGCGGCCAGGCAGGGCCTGCCGCGCGCGCCTGCGCGCGGCCCGGCAGCGCCGCGTGCACCTGCGCGCGGCCCTGCCGCGCGCGCCTGCGCGCGGCCCGGCAGCGCCGCGTGCAGCACTTTGCTGCACGTGGCGCCGCGCCCAGCGGCACCTCGCCGCAGGGTGCTGCCGACAGCAGCACCCTGGCGCCGCGCGTGCGCCGTTGCGCGCGCGCGCGGCCGCCGGCGACGGCAAAAATCTAAAAAAAGGCCCCGATAAATCCAAAAAAATCCCAAACATCCAATTAATCCAAAAATCCAATTTTTAGCATTTTTAAAAACCAATTAAACATCCTCAAAGCTCAAAAACCCGAGAAAACCTCAAAAATCTGCAATTTACTTACCTCGACGACGCTCGCCGCACGCCCACGAGCTCCACGCGGCCTCCAACGGCGAGTCCAAAAATCCACGATCGGTCCAAACCCTTTTCTTTCTTTTCTTTTTCCTTTTCCTCTCTTTTCTTTTCCTTTCTTTCTCTCTTTCTTTCTTTCCTGCTGCAGAGAAGGGGAGGTGGGGCCTATTTATAAAGCAGAGGCTTTATTAATTAATTAGTTAATTAATTAATTCCAAAAACTCCAACTCCAACTCACTTTTTGCCTTCGGGCTCTCCGCCGCTGCCCGGAACCTCCCAAACTCCGCTGTAAATCGAAAATACACGCGCTCACAGCTTTTTCTCTTCAAAAAGCTCATCCGTTGAGGCGGGGTGCTCAAATCAATTTACCGGCTCCAAAATTGCCAGTTCCAACTCACTTTTTGCCTCCGGGTCCTCCGCGTCAGTCCGGAACCTCCCGAACCTCGCAGTAATATGAAAGTACACCTGTTCCAAGTGTTCCTGAATTTCCGGCGCTCCACGGTGAAGTCGGAAATTCCCAATCTCATCCTCATCGGCCTACAAAGCCCGAAAAAACCCCGATTCGAGCTGGAGCTTCCGCGTTGATCCGAATCAACCCGGCATCAACTGTAAACTCAAATGCGACATGCTCAAGGCAACTCTCTGCTCCAAGTCATCTGTGTGGTCGGCGCGCTATCCAAAGCCCCGGTACTTTACAAGCACGCCCCAAACACTCGACCCAATCTAGCGAAAGTCAAAGACATCCCTCTATTTTTGTAACTTTATGTTGTCTGCAACCAACATAACTGTCCCACAAAAATAGGATATGTCGATCCCTCTTCACTCACATGAAGAGTCAAATAAACAAATCACCGACTTTCGCAAAATGTCGCGTCTCTCACGCCCTATCCTCCTGGGGTCCGCCAAAAGCCTAGGGTTTCCTAAGTCCCAGCTGACCTATCCCTAAGCTCTCATACCAACTAATCTATCACGCCCCGGGTGTAAACCAGAACCGGGGCCCGTCTACAGATCCGCCGTGCACACGGTATTTCCCGCGTACACGAAGCACCAAAAACCTGCTCAGATATAAGAGATAATAAAAAAGAGCAATAAAAACATAGTTGAACTAAAACTAATACATCTCAGACTGAAGATGGAAAATAAAATACAATACTTCTGTATAAATGATACATCAGTCTCTCTGTAATGACACGACTTTTTAGTAATATTTTACCCTCCTTCTAATAAAGTACCCCTTTTAGTGAATCGAAATTATCGAGTTTCTGTAAGTCGGTCGGTGTGTTGCATGAGTATTTTTCTGTGAAAGAGCACGAAAAATGATGACCGACGGTGCAATCGGATCTGAAATCCGATGTAGGAATCTCCCGGAACAGGGTTTTTAGAGTTGCGGCGACTTAACGTGCATCGGAATCTGTGTAAAATATCATGCACGTTTTCCGAGGAAAAGGTGGGTTTATCTCGTGCGATTAATTAATTAGAGAATTAGTTATTCGATTACGGGTATTAAAAGGTGGGTTATCCCATAGGATTAATTAATTAAAGAATTAATTAATTGGTGACAGAAATTAAAAGGCGGGATTTATTTGTACGTACGAAAAGGGAAATCCCACTTTTCGCAAAAAGAGAAACCCTAGCCGGAGAGAACGAGGGAGAAAAAGAGAAGGAAAAGATGGAACCCTAACCGGAGGAGGAGAAAGAAGGAAAGAGGAAGGAGACGGAGGAATCCGATCACCCCGAACAACGTACCGGAATTAGAAGAGCGATCGGTCGGCTTCCCCGTCGGAATTTTCGGTAAGTAGATTTCATTTTGTTGCGTTATTGGGGTTTTTCGGCGTCTTCTTCGTGTCTTCATCGCCGTCGCCGTCCTCGACGTCATTGCCGACCCCGCCGCCGCCACCACCCGCGACCTAGGGCGCGGAGTGGGCGGGCGGACGACGCGCGGACGTGCGGACGACGCGCGGTGCCACTAGGGCACCGCGCGGACGGGCGGACTACGCCGGCGCCGCTAGGGCGCCGCGCCGGCGCCGCCCCCGGGCGCGCAACCGCGCGGCCTTGCGCCGCGCCGGCGCCGCCCCCGGGTGCGCAACCGCGGGCGGGCGCATACCGCGCGGGCGCCGCCCCGGGCGCACGCCGCGCGGCCTTGCGCCGCGCGGGGCACCCGCGGGGCAGGCGGGCGCCGCGCCGGCGCCACCCGTGGATGCACACCGCGTGGTTTCGTGCCGCGCTGGGCATTCGCGGGCGGCGGCGTCCGCGCGGGGACCCGTCAGGTGTCGTAATTGTGCAGTTTTGGGTCTTTCTTCACGGGGTTAGTTTTGGACTTCCGTTTCCGCGATGTTAGTGCGTTATATTGATGTTCATCTTCCTTTGGAGACTCCTTTAGGTCCAGGTGTGCAGCGGGAGCGAGTTAAAAGATCCAAGTGCTCCGATATTCCCGCAACCAGGTGGGTACCCTTGCAATAAGTGCAACGAGTGCATTAAGTGCACCATATCATCGTAAAAGACTTAATATTCTGTCTAATAAAGTAGATGAACTGTTAAACCTTTCGCATGAATATATATTGATCTTTCATTATTAAATTGTGGCGACTGAGGGTCGCGGTGCTTGATACACGCCGACTTCGGCAAACCTTGTTGTTGGATGTTGCACGTACACAGGCGGATTGGCATCCGCATGGGTGTACTTTTCCGGAGAAGTGGTCCGAATGACCCGTGTGCCCCACGATTTGTGTAGGTGCCAGTGGGGACCCTTTCACGCCAGCTAAAAGTGCCGCACTAGTACCGTGAAAGGGGTTAAAAGCATCACGTAAGTAAAGTGATTGTGCACGAGGGGAGATCGTCGACTCCCCGAAAGGTACCAGGTGTAATTAAATCAAGTGAGGTGGACACATGAGGTGGAAAAGCGAAAGGTTCCGGTGTACTTGTTTTATTTTAAAAGCTATTATAAATTGTTGAAACATCTACTTTATTTGTCACTGACTTCCCACACTGTGACAGGTCCGGCTAGGTATAATAACTGGGACGGTGGTGAGACCGCGTCGAGAGGACCTTAGTCGTATGAGGCTTTATTACCCTATTTTTCCCATTCGGTTTATCTCTTTTCTCCTTGCAGTTTAACTGTTAGTTTAATTTGCTTGAATGTGGATCATGTGGGATGTTGGATAATCAGTTAGTTAGAACTGTGGATTTGATATACTTTTATGGACTTTTATGCGGCATAGTTTATAACTAGCAAAATGGTTTCGAAAATGCTTTCCAAACTAAGTGCCGTGTGGGCAGAATCTTGGTAAACCCCTGGATTTATCCTTTCAAAAAAAGTGTGGCCGCTTTAGTGTGAATGTGTAAATGCTTTGAAAAACTGGGTGTCGTGTGGACACCGTTTGCAAAACCTGTAGTTTAACTCTTGATGTGATTGAATGAAATTACCTTTTCTTCCAATGTTCACTGTGAGTGTGTGGATAAAGAATGTTGTTGATGTTGTGTTGTAAATGTGACGCCGTGCATATACAAAGGAGACTCTGTCCGATTGAAGAGTGAATTTGTATATATGGCGGGTCTGACACGCACTGGGGGAGGTCGATACTTATTTATAAAGAAAAAAAAAGTATATACGTTTTTCCGCTTTACCTAAAAATCCCCGGGGCGTGACAGATTAAATGCTAGGGCACCGCGCGGACGCGCTGACGTGCGGAAGACGCGCGGTGCGCGGACGGGCGGAATACGCCGGCGCCGCTAGGGCGCCGCCCCTGGGCGCGCAACCGCGGGGTGTTGCGCCGCTAGGGCGCCGCCCCCGGGCGCGCAACCGCGGGGCCTTGGGCCGGGCGGGGCGCCCGCGGGCGGGTGGCGCCGCGCGGGTGCCGCGCGGGCGCCGCCCCGGGCGCGCAAATGCGCGGCCTTGCGCCGCGCGGGGCGCCCGCGGGCGGGCTGCGCCGCGCGGGTTCCGCGCAGGCGCCGCCCCGGGCGCGCAACCGCGTGGCCTTGCGCCGTGCTGGGCGCCCACGGGCGGGCGCATACCGCGCGGGCGCCGCGTCGGGCGCACGCCGCGCGGCCTTGCGCCACGCGGGGCACCCGCGGGGCAGGCGGGCGCCGCGCGGGCGTCACCCGCGAATGCACACCGCGCGGTTTCGGGCCGCGCGGGGCATTCGCGGGAGGCGGCGTCCGCGCGGGGACCCGTCAGGTGTCGTAATTGTGCAGTTTTGCGTCTTTCTTCACGGGGTTAGTTTCGGACTTCCGTTTCCGCGATGTTAGTGCGTTATATTGATGTTCATCTTCCTTTGGGGACTCCTTTAGGTCCAGGTGTGCAGCGGGAGCGAGTTAAAAGTTCCAAGTGCTCCGATCTTCCCGCAACCAGGTGGGTACCCTTGCAATAAGTGCAACGAGTGCATTAAGTGCACCATATCATCGTAAAAGACTTAATAATCTGTCTAATAAAGTAGATGAACTGTTAAACCTTTCGCATGAATATATATTGATCTTTCATTATTAAATTATGGCGACTGAGGGTCGTGGTGCTTGATACACGCCGACTTCGGCAAACCTTGTTGTTGGATGCTACACGTAC
Organism: Tillandsia leiboldiana; assembly: GCA_029204045.2. NCBI lineage: Eukaryota > Viridiplantae > Streptophyta > Magnoliopsida > Poales > Bromeliaceae > Tillandsia > Tillandsia leiboldiana. Next base: position 25,131,784 of record CM055067.1, read on the forward strand.
ACAGGCGGATTGGCCTCCGCATGGGTGTACTTTTCCCGAGAAGTGGTCTGAATGACCCGTGCGCCCCACGATTTGTGTAGGTGCTAGTGGGGACCCCTTCACGCCAGCTAAAAGTGCCGCACTAGTACCGTGAAAGGGGTTAAAAGCATCATGTAAGTAAAGTGATTGTGCACGAGGGGAGATCGTCGACTCCCCGACAGGTACCAGGTGTAGTTAAATTGTAATATCATAGACTTTTGTAACACTTTATACCTCCTGCTAATAAAGTTTCAGTTTAAAGTAACTAATGTAACGGGTTTACTTAAGTCGTTAATTTGGAGGTGCGGATATTTTTCTGCGATAGAGCTCGGGAAATGGAGAACGGCAGTGCGATCGGATCCGGATTCCGACTTACGGAACTCCCGGAAAGGGGTAGAAAGTGATCGCAATGGCCAGGGGGTGCATCCAAATCCGCGTAAGTGATTTGGCACGCTTTCCGAGCAAAAAGAGAGATTTATCTTTAAAGAATTATCTTTAAAGAATTATCCCGAAGGATATTAATTGAGGAATTAATTTGTTGAGGAATTAATTAATTAGGATTTTAAAATACCCGATGTGGATTTTGTCGTACAAAAAGATTAATTTGTGACTTCTCCCGAAAGAAAGAAAGAGAAAAAAAAGAGAGAAAAGGAAAAAGGCGAAACCCTAACCGGAAGGAAACGAGAGGAAGGAACGAGCGAAAGAAAAGGGAAAAGGCGAAACCCTAATCGGAAGGAAACGGTGGAAAAGAAGGAGAAGGCTAAAGGACCCAAACCCTCCCGACAAACGTGCCGAAGCCGGGAGCGTGAACGGATCACCGTCTCCGACGATTAGAGGTAAACTAGATTTATTTTCGTATAGTTTCGCTCGGTTTTCGGTTTCGGTCTTTCGCGGAGTCTTAGGAGTAGCCGTTTGCTACCCAACGCGTCGCCGCCGCGGAGCCCTAGGGCACCGCCACACGGCCCTAGGGCATCGCCGCATCGGCCGCGGTACGCGCCGCGCGGGAGCGGTGCCCGCGCGGCCGTGGCTAACGACGCGGGGGACAAAAGTTACTGTGCGGTCGCGGCTAGGGCATGCCGCGCGGGGCTGGGGCCCGCGCGGCCGCGGCAAGCGCCGCGCGGGGCTGGCGCCCGCGCGGCCGCAGCACATGCCGCGCGGGGCTGGGGTCCGCGCGGCAGCAGGAAGCGCCGCGCGGGGCTGGCGCCCGCGCGGCCGCAGCGCATGCCGCGCGGGGCTGGGGCCCGCGCGGCCACGGCAAGCGCCGCGCGGGGCTGGCGCCCGTGCGGCCGCAGCATGCGCCGCGCGGGGCTTTCTCCCGCGCGGCCGCAGCACAAGCCGCGCAGGGCTGGGGCCCGCGCGGCCGCGGCAAGCGCCGCGCGGGGCTAGGGCCCGCGCGGCCACGGCAAGCGCCGCGCGGGGCTGGCGCCCTCGCGGCCGCAGCATGCGCCGCGCGGGGCTTCCGCTCGCACGGCCGCAGCGCATGCCGCGCGGGGCTTGGGCCCGTGCGGCCGCGGAAAGCGCCGAGCGGGGCTGGCGCCCGCGCGGCCGCAGCGCATGCCGCACGGGGCTGGGGCCCGCGCGGCAGCGGCAAGCGCCGCGCGGGGCTGACGCCCGCGCTGCCGCAGCGCATGCCGCGCGGGGCTGGCGCCCACGCGGCCGTGGCTTGTGCCGCGCTGGGCCTGCGCCCGCGCGGCCATGGCAGGCACCGCGCGGGGCCGGTGCCCCCGCAGCCGCATGGCATGCAACGACTCGGGGGTGGCCGCGTCGCCCGTCGCGCTTCGCCGCCACCGCCGTGTCGAGTTGTCATTATTGTTTTTTAGTTTTTGGGCTCGGTTTACCTGCTGTTATATTTCTCATCTGACCGCGGCTCTCTTGGGGACTACTTCTAGGTCCGTGCGTCGACAGGGAGCAAGGTTCGGTCTCCGGAGTGCAGATTTTGCATAATCGAGGTGGGTAGGTGTTGGTTATTACCGGTGTGGTGTCGTTCCCGGATACTCGTTTTGATAAAGTAGATATGTTTGGTAGTTTGACTAACCCCATAGCATGTGAATCCCTTTTATTATGTTAATCAAAGAGGCTGCGGTCGCAGGTGCGTTGTACTATTCTGACTAAAGCGGCTGAGGTCGCAAGGCAATAAATACACTCATATTGCTTACACGCACACCGGCAGTTTGGCCACTGCACAGGGTGTATTTTTCCGGAAAGATGGTAACGTTGTTTTACCCGTGTACTCCACAAGGAGAGGTTAGTGGGGACCCCTCAAGGAGAGGCGACTGCTACTTGGGAAGTGGAGGGGTTGTAGGCACCAAGAAAGTGAGTACGGTATTCTGGGGTTGGAGCCTAGCTTGGTACGGTATTCTGGGGTTGGTGCCCAGCTTGTTTTGTGACAAGGATTTAGCGGGACATTAGGGGGAAGTAAATGCTCCGGTGCATCGGTTTGTCTTTTCAGTTATTGCATTTACTGTTTACATCTACTTTATCAGTCACTGACAACCCACACTGTGACAGGTCCGAGTAGGAGGGGAATTCGGGACGACGGTGAGGCATCAGTTAGAGGACACTAGCCATGAGGGCTAGTAAACGTTACGTTCTCTTCTTTCTTAGGTTATTTCTTTTTACTGTGGTTAGTTAAACTGTGATTCATTTGTGTGGTTTCTGATGGATGTTGGAATGAGGATTTCTTGTCTATAACTAATGAATGTTAGGATGTGTAATCGCGGCTTGTTTTCAAATGTAAACCTGGTTTCAAAGTGTTTTCAAAGCAGGTGTCGTGTGGGCACCGATTTTAAAACCCGTGGATTTATCCTTTCAAGTTAATGGCTGCTCAAAAGAGTTTGCGAAAACGATTTGGAAAAACTGGGTGTCGAGTGGGCACCGACTTTCAAACCCATGGGTTTATGCTATAGCATGTATGAGATAGCGGTGATGGTATGATTTATTGTATTCTTTCCTCTTTGCCTGTCATGGTTGGAATGGTTAAAGTATGTGACTTATTGGTAACGCCGTGCATATACAAAGGAGACTCCGCCCGTTTGGGGTGTCAATTTGTATATGCGGCGGGTCTGATACGCGCCGGAGGCGAGGTTCATTTAAGAAAAAAAAAATGGGTACGTTTTCTGCTCTGTTAGAACCTCCGGGGCGTGACAGATTATATGGTATCAGAGAAAACGACTTTAACCACTGTGGCCTGTGACCAACATCCACAGAATGTATTATCACGAGTGACTAACCAAGTTGATAACCAAAGTATAGGTGTGTCACGTATTAGCGTGAGCGCGGGGAAATAAGGGATTGATGTTACGGAATTTGAGTTGGCGTAGTTTCGTGAAAGTCTCAAGTCTTGAAGATTGAAGGTGAAGAAAGTTGGATCATTTAACTCAATCTCAAGAAAGAAGAATTCAAAAGGATCAGGTATGTTTTACTAAAGATTTTGTGTGATCCGAATACTTCTTGTAGTGTAGAAACACTTGGAAGAATCTTTCATTGCATAAAAATCAAAAACTGGACTTGGGACATGTTCAGGATCCGGATCAGGTTGTTCGATCCGGATCCCGAAGGTGGTTCGTTCATACACTAGTTCAATCCGGATCGTAGCCTCTCTTGATCCGGATCCCGAACACTGAGTTTACCATCTTCCTTGAACGATCCGGATCAGGCTTCGCAATCCGGATCCCGAACGTTGATGTTTGGTGAACTGTATGAACGATCCGGATCAAGCACTTCGATCCGGATCCCGAACCTTCGTTTTTCTGGAATTGCCTGACTCGTTGCGACGATCCGAATCACAGTTAATCCGATCCGGATCGCCGTCCGTAAAATCTCCAGAAATGTTAGGTTTTTGATTTCTATCTCCTTCCTAGGGTTTCTAACCTATAAATAGACCCTATGACTCTTCTTCTAGGGTTAATCCAAAAAGAGGCCGAAAATAACAATAGCCGTCATTTTCATATATACGCCTCTAGATCCACATATAGAGAAGAAAGGAAATCATTAGAGAATACTCTATGTTTCTTCATCTATATTGATTAGTTTGATTCTAGGTTTTCATACTCACATCTTGAGTTGAATCAAACTAATGAATACTTAGATGGTATTTCCGATCTATCTTTGATCTAAGTATTCGGCGGATCATCACCACCCAAAACAACGATTTACCCCAAAAATCGGCGCGTGGATTCGCGTGTCCTTGTGGATTCAAGGTTCAACCGCTCTCGTGGATTCGGAGCGAGGCACGTTCGTGGATTCGAAGGGTGCTATTGGGTGAAGACCGTGGATTCGGTCGGACGTCGTGGATTCGACGTTGGACGCCGTGGATTCGGCGTTGGGCGCAGATCGTGGATTCGAGAAGCGTCGCGGAGCGAGCGGAGAAGATCCTCTAGGAGCGTATTGAAAAGGTTGAGTCGTAAGTGTGTACGGTAAATCACCTTGTACGTGTTTTAATTCTAGTGGATTTCTGCCGTGTTATCGGTCCCGTGGTTTTTTACTCCGGTGATGGAGTTTTCCACGTAAAAAATCTTGCGTATTATTTTTATTTCCGCATTGGGTTTTTATCGCAACGATTTTTTGAGTGTTTATGCGTTTACACCTATTCACCCCCCTCTAGGTGTTTTTTCCCCTATTTAGATCCTTATTACATATAACCCAACAAGTGGTATCAGAGAGGGAATAGGGTTGTAAACAATGGTTGAAGGTGGAAACATCAACCGACCCCCGTTCTTCGATGGAACAAATTATGTGTACTGGAAAGTACGGATGAAAGCCTTTTTAATTTCCATCGACGAACGGGTGTGGCAATCAATTGAATTAGGATGGTCTAATCCAACTGAACTTATTGGTGATGTTCGCACCTTAAAACCTAGGTCGAAATGGACCAAGGAAGAGTTAGATTCATCTTCTTACAATGGCAAGGGAATTAATGCTATCTTTAATGCCTTATCTCAAACTGAATTCTCTCGCGTCTCGGCATGTGAGACTGCGAAAGAAATCTGGGATGTTCTTCAGGTTACACATGAGGGAACTAACCTCGTGAAGATTCAGAAACTGCAAATGCTTACGAGCAAGTTTGACTCTATCTTAATGGCAGAAAATGAATCTTTCACTGACTACTATACACGATTGCAAGACATCGTAAACTCATGTGCTAATCTGGGAGAGAAGATTCCAGAATTTAAGATTGTAAGAAAAATCTTAAGAACTTTTCCTGAACGATTTCGCCCAAAGGTTACTGCCATTGAAACTATTAAACACCCGGACGAAATACGTGTAGAAGAATTAGTTGGTTCATTACAAACTTATGAAATGACATTTACTACTAACAATTCTTCTGGAAAGGCATCCACTTCTAAGTCTTCAGGTTATGCGTTGAAAACAACTAAGGAAGAAGACGCGGATACGTCCTCCTCAGACGATGACGAGAACCTCTCTATGGAGGAATTTGAGAAACAGCTCGCTCTCTTGACAAGGAAGTTTCGCCGCAACTTTCGAAGGGGTAATTCAAGCAAATCTCCATCCTTCGGAAAGTCGAACAAAGGCAAGGGTACTTCAAGTCACAAGTCAAGAAAGCAAGAGAACTTCTCAAAGGATAAGAAAAGTTCAGAAGGACAACTACAATGCTTCAAATGTCGAGGCTACGGCCACATTGCAACGGAATGTCCTAACAAGTATCCGGCAAAGAAAAAGGCGATGCAAGTCGTCACTTGGGATGACAACTCAACGTCAAATGAGTCGTCTTCGAGTGATGAAGAAAAGAGCTCCACCGCATTCCACGCGTCCGTATCTTCACCCTTCATGTGCTTTATGGCAAGTACATCTGAGTCGTTGTCCAATTCCACTGTTGAAAAGAATGCTACGGACAACGAATCGGATGATTCGGAAGGTGAAGACTTTGCTCTAGCCTACCACAGACTTTTGAGGGACTCAAAGAAAGTGGCTAAGCAAAACAAGAGTTTGAGAGGGAGAGTGCATGATCTCGAAGAAGAAGCAAAAAGAGCGACTTCTCTCTCAAACGCTCTTGAAGTGGAAAGGGAAAACCTGATAAAGGCAAATGCTTCCCTTCAAGAGTCCAATGAGCAACTTGAGAAGGAACATACAAATCTGGTGGATAACGTGAATCACTTCTCAAAGCTCTACAACGAGGCTCGACAGGATAACCTGGAAATGACAAAGACCATTTTCCAACTCAAGAATGACTTACAGCGATTCTCTTCAGGAAGGAGTAAGTTGATAGACTTCTTGGTCTTGGTCAATCAAATAGGTTCGGCCTCGGATACACTCAAACTGGAAACAGTCCAAGTTCGAGTGAGACAGTCTTTGTGCCTCAGTCGGTATCTCCTCCTCCGACACCGGAATTCAAGACAAACAACGACAACAAACCTACTTCATCCTCTTTGGGATCGTCAAGATCTAAGGTATGTTTTCGTTGTGGTGTTTCAGGGCACATAAGAAGATATTGCAAGACGGGAGTCGAACGCTCATCTCAAGGACCTCTTGCAACAACTACCAAAAAGGCTCCTCCCCGAAAATCAAAGCAAAACTTTTCAAATGAAAAGAGGCTTGGTAGTTCATCGCGCAAGACGATCTCATCAAGTAACAACAATCGCTATAACAAGACGCCTTCACCTAGGCATATAACTTCACGACCATTACCGACGCACTCCAAAAGGGTTTGGGTGCGCAAAGAATTTCAAGCAAGGACGTGGTCAAGGGGGTTCCAAAGCTTTTATTTAAACAAAACATTGTGTGTGGTGGTTGCCAAAAGGGAAAACAGTCTAGGACTGCACACAAGAACTTGAACCACGTTGGTACAAAACGGCCCTTGGAACTTTTGCACATGGACTTAATGGGGCCGACCCGTCAACCATCTTTGGGAGGAATCATCTCATATATCTCCGAGTACTCCGTTTCAACAAACGTTACGAATCTCCAAGGATCATCCGGAATCGAATATTATTGGAGATCCACAAGAAGGAGTCAGAACTCGGAGGCAGTTGGTTTGTGGATTCGCTTGCTACGTATCTTTAATCGAACCAAAGAACATAGATGAAGCTCTTCAGGATGACTATTGGATTAAAGCAATGCAGGAAGAGCTCCATCAATTTGAGCGAAACAAAGTCTGGGAATTAACGAAGCCTCCAAAGCAACACAATGTGATAGGTACCAAATGGATCTTCAAGAACAAGAAAAATGAGGATGGTACTATCATCAGGAACAAGGCACGATTAGTTGCTCAAGGCTACTCTCAAGTAGAAGGTATAGACTTTGATGAAACCTTCGCCCCTGTAGCTAGACTCGAGTCCATTCGTATACTATTTGCTATTGCTTGTCATTTTAAAATCAAATTATTTCAAATGGACGTTAAGAGCGCATTTCTAAATGGGTTTTTAAATGAGGAAGTTTATGTGGCTCAACCGAAAGGTTTTGTAGATCATAAACAACCTAACCATGTTTTTCGTTTGAAAAAGGCTCATTACGGTCTGAAACAAGCACCGCGAGCATGGTACGAAAGGTTAACAAAGCACCTTTTGGAGAAGGGCTATACTCGAGGGGGAGCTGATAGGACTCTCTTTGTGAAGCATTATCAAAGCAATTTCATTGTAGCACAAATCTATGTCGATGACATTGTATTTGGCGCAACAAGAGATAATGATGCTTCTAAATTCGCGGAGACCATGGAAAGCGAATTTGAGATGTCCATGATGGGCGAATTGACTTATTTCCTTGGATTGCAAATTAAACAAAATGATTAAGGTATTCACTTGAGTCAATCCAAGTATGCAATGGAGTTGGTCAAAAAGTTTGATCTAGAAAATTGTAAAGATTTTCCGACTCCAATGGGAACTAGCCACAAGGGACTTGGAAGTGAATCACATAGTGAGAATGTAGACGAGAAACTGTATCGAAGTATGATTGGAAGTCTACTTTACCTCACGCCTAGTCGCCCGGATATATCTTTTGGTGTTGGGATTTGCGCGAGATATCAATCAGCACCAAAGGAGGTTCACCTGAAAGCGGTGAAAAGGATCATCCGGTATATCAAAGGATCAATTAATTTCGGAATTTGGTATCCTATGGGAACAAGTTTGGATATTGTTGGATACTCAGATGCCGATTGGGCAGGATCAGTGGATGATCGGAAAAGCACGAGTGGTGCATGCTTCTATCTTGGCCATTGCCTTGTTGCATGGCACAGTAAAAAGCAGAACTGCATAGCACTCTCGACTGCCGAAGCGGAATACATTTCAGCTGGAAGTTGCTCAACTCAACTCATTTGGATGAAAAGCGTATTGAGCGACTTCCGCATTTCAGCATCTTCGGTAACAATACTTTGTGACAACACTAGTGCTATTAACATTTCTAAAAACCCTGTGTTGCACTCTAGAACAAAACATATTGAACTTAGATATCATTTTCTTAGAGAGCTAGTTGAATCAAATACTCTTCAACTCTCATATATTTCAACTGAGGATCAATTAGCTGACATTCTAACAAAACCTTTGGATCAAAAACGTTTTATTCATTTACGAAAAGCAATTGGGATGCTTTCCTTGAAATAATCTTCTTTTTGAAATCTTTGCTTAGGATAGGTTTTGTATTTGTTTTTGTTTTGTTCATTATCTATGTTTGTACATAGGACATTAATTGAGCATAGATCATAATTGACTTTAATTGCATCTTTTCGCACATTTAGAAATTTATTATGCTTTTGCCATCATAATATTTCACTGTTGCAATGATCATTTATGTTAATTAAATCATCTTCTAAAGTGATCAAAGTCAATTTCTCTCTCTCTATGATCTCTTGGTATAGTCATTATCTTATTTGACTGCTTAGTCGAGTATGAAATCGAGATCAATATTTGGTTGAATACTTTATATCTTAAATAATTGATAGCCAATTGAGGGGGAGTCATAGAAAAGGTAAAATGCTCAAAAGATGTGGAAAGAGTTACATCCCAATGAGGAGTGTGAAAACTACCACCACATGGAGGAAAGAGCTACCATCTCGGTCGTCCGAGTATTGTGTGCAGCTACCACATGTATACCAAGCATGGTTGTTCAAATTTTTGATTAAGTAAAATGCATGATTGAAATACTTGACTCTGTCAAATTTCAAGGTTGGTATAAGGTGGGTTTTTAAAGAAAGATGCTCAAAGAGCCACTCTCTTCAACAGATTGTCTAGATACATTATCTATTATATTTGGGATTTCAAACATCTATTGATCTTTGTATTTCATTTTCTTTACTGAATTGATGATTTGATAAAGGCATTACTCATAAGATCAAGTTAGTTGTAATTGAAGGTGTTCAACTTTAAGGGGTTTAATTTTTGTAAATTTTCGTTTCATTTTTGGATATTATTGATAGATTTGGCATAATCTAATTCTTGTTGTATGAAACGATGATTTTTGTTTAAAGTTGATACACATTTGCGCTTACAATCTTTTTCTGGTTTTTCTTGAATTTCTCTGAAATTTTCTAAAGAAAAAGTTGGGGCCGATCCGGATCGGGCTAGATGGTCCGGATCCCGAACGCAGGAATTCTTCTGCGGGCTGACGATCCGGATTGTATCTGCCGATCCGGATCCCGAACGCAGTTTCTCACTGCGGGTAGCCGATCCGGATCGCAGTTATGAACTGATCCGGATCGCGGCTAGGTTTTATAAAGAACGAAAGGGGTTTTTGATTTCTTTTACTCCAATCTTTTGTTCCAAAGTTTCCAGAGCTCTCTCTCTCTAGATTTCATCCTTCCTGGAAGCTTTCAAACTCAAGTTCTTCAACTCCAAGTAAGTTTTATTGATCAAAATCTCGGTTTTTCACCGTTTTTCTCTTTTCCTCCTCAAACGTGATGAATTTCTTGGATCAACTTTGTTTGTGGATGGTTTTTGATCAAATTTCTTTTGATATAAGAACTCTGGGTAGATTAGTTTTGATTATATGCTAGGTATTCTCCTGATTAACGGATTTTTAGGCTTCGATTTCTAAAATTTCAGTTTTAGGGCATATAATAAGGATTTTCGAAAATCATGCAATTGATCTATTTTTAAAAGTCCTTCTGCAAAACTAATTTGATTCTTAGTCTCTCTACATGATTATGATTGTTTGGGTACAATTTTTTCAATCTTTGAAAATTAACAATTTTTCATGTGTTCTTGAGTTGTTGCTCACAGGATTTTAATCTTCTTAAAGCACTTGGATCAATGGGATTCTCGTGGATCATCCTTTTATTGGTCACTATGGTGCACACTCGAGCCACAAATAAGTTAAAAAGAGCTAAGAAAACACAACAAAAGGGTAAGTTCCTTGTGATCAGCGACACAAGTGGATTGTCACGAGGTAGATTGGACTGCATTGACAGATGATGATGACTCATTGCCTGAACAAAAGGCGTCCGATGCATCGAAAGGAAAAACATCCATGGACAAAGGTAAAGCACCTATGACTGCACCAACCATCTCAGTAAAAAGGAAACGACTCGCTCGACGGTTTGGACAAGCACGAGGTTTCATGGCTAACGAACCGACTATTCCGGATTCTCCACCTCGGGAGGAACAAGTGTTCGTTAATTCAGATCGCCTAAAGGCATTTGAGAATCGTGAATGTATTGGTGAGAGGCATGTCAATATAGAGGCTCTACGAGATCACTCTCCTGAGTTTGGCGCTCTAATTGAACAAGCAAACCTTATTCAAGTTTGTCGATTTCCAGAAGTGCTTGGATACTGTCTGCATCTTGTAAGGGCCTTCTATACAAATGCACGGCACCTTCGTGAAATTGAAAACGGTCCAATGGAATTTTACACGAACATCCAAGGCACAAGATTCAAAATTACTCCACAATTGATTGGCGAGGTTTTGGGAATGCCTGCCAACAAGACAGGAGTTAATTACTTGAAGGGACAGGTTTTGACAAACACTGTGTGGCAGAGGGTTATAAAGGGAATTTGTTTGGAAGGGACGCAATCAACGGAGAAATCGATCAGATCCAAGGAACTTCGTCTTGAGTACCGATTTCTAAACTTCATCATTTGTTACAATATCCTTCCAAATTTGCAGACGAAAGTCTTGAGATGGGATCGAATGCTATTTTTGTATCTCTTAGGACATCCGTCTGAGGCAATGGGATTGAATATCAACATTCCATACATCATTTGGAATAGAATGACAAGATATGTTGAGCACCCTCATCCCACAGAGAGAATTCCATTTCCACTGATTATAATGAGGATTTTGAAGAAATTTCAGGTTGACATTACCTCACCGACTTATCATCAGTGTTTGGGCATGATCGATGAGTCCACCGTCGTGAAGTCACTTCACAAATTACCCCATGTCACTCCAGTCCCAACGTGCGGAACAAGACCTGGTAACGGCACTTCCGCGTCACCATCACAACCAGCACCCACACCAGCGGATGAAGCATCAGTCTCATCCATCTACAAAGAACAACAACGATTATCCGTTGAGCAGGAACAGATCTCGAAGGCACAAACGAGAATCTCCAATGAGCTCGAGCTCATCACGGCAGCTCACATTACCATAACTAAGAAGATCAATTCTATGAACAAGCGGGTGAAAAAGATGTTCTCAAAGATAGGCTGCACAAGCTCTGAAGACTCAGAATCTGATGACTGATTTCTTCTTTTTTATTCTTTTGCAGATTTTTAATCCTTTTGTGCAGGTTTTTCAGTTTTTAGGACTCACTTTTAGTTCTAGTTCTTACATTTTCGGAACATTTTCTTTGATATTTTTTACTCTCCTTCGATTTTTTGGTAACTTTGGCTTTGTTTGTGACAAAAAGGGGGAGAGAGTTTAGAGAACTTGAACATTGATATTGTGAAAAGTGTGATCTTGTATACATCAATGATGAACAATGATGACTGCATCAAGGTACAATGATGATGTGAATGAACATCAAGGTAAGGGAACTTGAACAATGATTGTGAAAATCTTGACTGCTGTCACGCCCCGGGGGTTTAATTTCGCGGAAACGATTCACAAAAGGTATGGGTTTGGCGTGTATAATTTTTTTTTGAAAAACCTTCTTCCCCGGCGCGTGCCCAGACCCGCCGCATATACAGGATCACTCTGCAAACGGACAGAGTCTCCCCTGTATATGCACGGCGTCGCGACACATACAATGTCCAAAAACGGATAATTATTCAATCACAACGGTTCAAACATACGTCCATTCACGAAATGCTAAATAAATCTCACGGCCGATCAGTTTAAAAGGATAAATCCACAGTTGTTGAAACGGCGCCCACCCGGCGCCCATATTTTGAAAACACCTTTCGAAAGCAACATAAACCCAGAGGTTTTGGAAAACAGTGCCCACACGACACTTAGGTTTTAAAATCCTTTTTCGAAATCCATAATCCACAAGGTTTTAAAAACGGTGCCCACACGACACCTAGGTTTTGAAATCCAGTTTTCGCAATCTTTTCTTTGGTTTGCTCTTTGATTTTCTTAAAGCGGCCAACAGAGATGAAAAAGGAATTAAATAATTCAAAAACTACCATGCCGACATCCACACCGACCCCACGAGGGTATCGAGAACCGCACCACAGTCTACCATGTAAATGAAATGCGAAGGGGAAAATAGAAAGTACTGTTCGGGGTCACCAGGGACCCAAGAACTCCTGCCGCGGCCTCACCGTCGCCTAACTCTCCCCCCTGGAGGACCCTGTCGCAAAGTGGGAAGTCAGCGACTAAACAATAATGATAATAACAAAGCAGGAAAGGAAGCCAAACCCAACAGTAAAACTATCCGGAGCAACCACTCGACTCACTGGAAGAGTGACACGCGAACACATGTAACTCCTGCAACATCTGTAATGCCTGTAACACCTATACACCTTGATCTCGTCGGGCACCTATCCCGACAGATCGCACCGCTCACACCTTGGGGCACCTGACCTCGTCGGACACCTATCCCGACAGATCGCACCTTTTCCCCCACCTTTTGCTGCCTCAAACCCCACACCTACGGGGGCCCCCACCACTTCACCTTGTGGGTTAACACGGGTCGAAGACCGCTTTCCCGGAAAAGAGCACCCTTTGCGGTGGCCAAACCGCGGGTGCGCGTGTCGCAACCACGAGCTCAAAAACCCGGACACAGGACAATATCGCAAACATAGAGACCGTCAGCGTTAGTATTACAAATATGCAGTTAAACAACTATCCAAGAATACCGAGTCTATACTTAGTCTCAAAGGAACCCACAATAATGAACCAAGTACCCAAAACGAAACCAACAATAATCAACCAAGTACTCCAGACGAAACCAACATAATGAACCAAGTACCCAAAACGTAACCAACAATAATGAACCAAGTACTCCAGACGAAACCAACATAATGAACCAAGTACCCAAAACGAAACCAACAATAATCAACCAAGTACTCCAGACGAAACCAACATAATGAACCAAGTACCCAAAACGTAACCAACAATAATGAACCAAGTACTCCAGACGAAACCAACATAATGAACCAAGTACCCAAAACGTAACCAACAATAATGAGCCGAGTACACACCACACGATAATCATGACAGTAACGAAAATGGGCATACAGGGGTTCTAAGGATGTACCCACCTGAAACGCGAAGAAGGAGGTGTGCGGAAAACTCCAGTTAAAAAAAAAAAAACCCTCACAATGCCCCCGAAAAGCTACAAAAAGAAATCTTGTTAAAACAATCATCGTCGTGGTTAAAAACACTCAAAAACGGGGCGAAACGGGCCAAAAACGGAGCTTCTGGATCCCTTTCAGAAAACTGGTGCACGAAACCAGGCGTGGACCGGGTCCACAACAGCAGGCGGCCGGGGCACGGGCCGGGAGCACGCGGTAGCGGTGGACCGGTGCGGCTTGGGCCGGGCCGCGCACGGGCTCGGGCGCGCACCGGGTTCACCATTCCCCGCTGCGGTGTCGAACACCGGGTGCACGCCTAGGGCGTGCACCGAGCGGCCTGGTGCACGTGTTTCGTGCGCCGGGTCTGCGGCCCCGGGCCGCGGAGGCGTGCGCCGGGTGCACGCCGGCCCGGTGGACCCCGCGGCCTGGCGCACGCAGCCGTGCACCGGGTCTGCGCCCCCGGGCCGCGGAAGCGTGCGCCGGGTGCACGCGGGCGCCGTGGACCGCGGCCTGAAATCCCTGTTGACGAACAGTAATCCGTCCCCAATTCCGGCTCCGGTTGCGACCCTGCGATCCCGACGGCTGCGGCGATGACTCCGTGAACACGACAACGGCAGCGGCGGCCTCCCGTTTAACAACGGCGGCGGCGGCTTCCCGTTACCACAAAGCCCACATCGCGCGACAACCGAACCACCAACAGTCGAAACCCCAAAACCTAAAACAAAACAACGATGCTAACCTTGATTTTCCTGGAGGAGGAGGAAGAAGGAGGGTCGCCCATTCCTTGCTCGATCGATTCTGCAGAAAGAAATCCGTTCCTCCTTTCCTCTCCCCGTCTCCCCGTCTCGGTCTCCACGCCGTTCTTGAAAAGAGGGAAAATATGGTTTGGGGTTTTCCCCACACACACCCTCACCCGGACTTATACGCTAACTCAAAAGTAATAACAATAATAATAAAAATAATAACAATAATAATAAATTTCCGATGCCAATCCAAATCAGTCAAAATTAGAACGGAGGGCCCAGATTACCTCGGAAAGCGTGCCGATCGCCAGCACGGATTCCGATGCGCCCGAGCTGATATAGAACCTCAAAAATTAATTCAGGGAGATCCCGAAGTCGGAATTCGAATCCGATCGCACCACCGTTCACCGATTTGCGAGCTCTAGCACCAAAAAATACCCGCACACCGTGACGGTCAGTCCAGAATTTCTCGAACTTTCAACCCCCCCCCCCTAACAACTAAAAGGGATTCAAATAAGATCAAAACGGAAAACCGGGAGGTCGAGGTACTACAAAAATAATTAAAATAAACCAATGACATAAAAAGATGAAAAGTCCGATTGTAGAAGGATCCCGTCCGATCACCTCGAAAAGCGTGCCGGCCACCTAGCACGGATTCCGACGCACCACACGAAGGCAAACGCCTTGCCCCCCATTCCGGGAGATCCGTAAATCGGAATCCGAATCCGTTCGCTTTGCCCTCCTCCGTTTTCCGAGCTCAGTCGAAGAAAAATACTCGCGGTCCAGGCCAGTTCTTTGCAGAAAACACAGTGAAAAGTTTTCCTAACAATCCCGTCATAAAAAGAAGGTATACAAAGGCATTGGAACGCCAGGACTCTACATCACTCACCACTTAAAAGAAGTTTCGTCCTCGAAACTTAATCCCGGTCCGCCACGAATAAATCTGGGTAGCACTCGCTCATCTTTGACTCCAGTTCCCAAGTCGCTTCACGTTCTTCCTGGTTGCTCCACAGCACCTTCACATGGGGGGGGGGTCGTCCGGTTGCGCAATCCTTTTTGTCCTCCCGTGCTAAGATCCGCACCGGTGTTCCGTCGAAGCTCAGATCCTCTCTAAGCTCAAAAGTAGTGACCATCCATCACCCAAGTTAAGTACGCAGGCTCGGAGCACATCATCGAGAATTCGGTTCACTTGCTCGGACTGTCCGTCGGTCTGGGAGGGGTGAAACGCCGTGCTGAAGTGTGGTTTAGTCTCTAGAGCTCGTTGTAGATTCTGCCAAAGGTTCGACACCAGCCGAGTGTCTCTGGTCCACGTCGTACAGATGGGTGGAAAGAGAGTCGACTTCGTCAGTCTATCCACTGTGACTCAAACGGCATCGTGCCCTTGATGCGATGCAGAAAAACCCGTGACGAATTCCATGCTGGTTCGCTCCCATTTCCACTATGGCACAAGTAGAGATTGTAGTTTTCCCCGCCGGGCGCTGATGTTCGAGCCTTACTTGTTAACCATCTAACGGCGAGCAAGGAACTGTGTTAACTCCTTCGGTTTAGTCCACCATAAATTCTGCTTGAGGCCCCTGTACATCTTCGTGTCACCTGGATGCGCCGCAAAAAAAAAAATCAAATCCTTCTATGTGAACAGAACTTAAGACTCTGGTGATCCGAAAACACATCACAACGAACTCCAAAAGGTGGTGTCTCCAAAGCTTTAAAACGAAGGTGACTGCTGCCAGTTACGGATCGTATGTCGGGCAGTTCCGTTCACATTCTTAAATTTAGCAACCAGCTTCTGGTCCCTGAGATTCCGGAGAAAAATCCGTAAGTGCTCCTCGCAGTTGATTGGAGAGGTCATCAATCCCGAACTTGTTCTTCACTGCAACCTTATTTATCTCCCTGAAGTCAATGCATAGGCGTAGGTTTCCGTTCTTCTTTCGCACGAAACGCACGGGTGCGCCCCAAGGCGACACACTCGGTCTGATGACCCCTTTAATCAGAAAAAAAAAAAAAAAAACTCCTTGTTGTGCCTTAGATTCCCTCAGTCCCGTGAAGCCATTCCGCAAGGCACCTAAGTGATAGGTTGCACGTCTGGTGGAAGCTCGAAAGAGAGGATGACCTCTCGCTCGGGGGTATTCCCGGCAGTTCAGTCGAAAGAACGTCGGAAGGAACCCCCCCCTACAACGGGGGGTGTTAGTGAGTGATGCAGAGGGTCGAGTCGCTAGGCTCACTGAAACCAAGTAACTACACATCCGCCTGATACCTCGCAAACCACTCCATTCCTAGCACCTCGTCGTAATCCTGCTTCCTGACTCGGAATTTCCCGTCATAACGCCACCGGCCCGCACCCCACCTCAGCCGGTGCTGAGATGTCAGCAACAAAGTTTCGCGATGCGTCGAGGTACCCCAGTCCTACCGCCCAACCCGTACCGATGAGCCTATAAAAGCCCAACACAACTAACCCGACGATAAGGAAAACAAACTACACTACCGCCCTCACCAGGCTCCGAGAGGTGCCAACAAAACAGGCTGGGTTACTAACTACCATAACATCTCCCCTGAAAACAATGAACTCACCTGTCACCAACACGGACCGCTCCCCTCCGTCACCAACACGGGCCACAAGCTCGGAGCATGACCACCATCCCGGACCACCCGCTCCGACTATCCATCCTACCGAGGCGACGGTCAAGACTAACGTTAGGTTTCAGCTCTAAGACCTACCACAAGGTCTACCCCACAGAAAGGGCTGCGTACAGGGCCTCCTAGCCGAAAGTGACCAGTGCCAAAACTCCGAGTAGTCGCCAGATTCCCCTTGACTCACACCTGTCCCAAAAGATCAACAATCCAAAACGCTCCCAAACTAAGCCTCAAGGCTATGCCTTAGTCATGGGAAGCTGGTGACGAAGCCCACAAGGTAAGGTCCTACCTCCGTCCTGGCACCGACGGGGTGCGACACTCTAAATAACCACTAACTCTCGGTCCCAAACCGTTGCCCCTCCAAGTACCGGGCATCGAAATGAGCGGTAAACCTCCAGACCAACGGTGACACTCCCAACTAGGAGAAAATCTAAGCTCAAGGTCCGCTCAACAATGACCTCCAGGTACTGAAGACTACCCATCTGAAACCAAAAGGGTCGGAAGAGGACAAGCAACGAAAACCGCAAGAAGAACCCTGTCCAAAGTTGCCTAGGTTCACTAAACGCACTCGAGGGATCACACGCCAAACCCCCAGCAGGACAACCGAACCGACACGCTTGTGCAGAAAACAGAAACCCAACTCAAAGCTTTACCACCACAACCCCACTAAAAGGAGCCACCCGGCACCACCCAGCGTCAAAGCTAGACCCCCTTGTAAAAGTCACCACTTACGCACCCTTGTGCGAAGCGAGGTACGGCCTCTCTGCCCCCAAAACGAGCCCACACGAAGAAGATTTACTAGCCCCGGTGGTCTCCTTTCTCAACCTAAAGGGGAACCCCAAGACCCCACCACGACGATTTCTGCAACCATCGCAGTGATCACAGCAAAGAGCCGCACCATGGGTAACAACCGTAGGGGAAGAGTCCTCGTACCCACCCCTACCCTATCCAAGATGCAACACGAATCGGCCGACTATCGGCTGTAACTTAAAATCCGCAGACCCCGAATGCGCAAATCTAGACGAGAGGCTACCCGGTTGCCCACGACCGACAACCCAGCAGACACTCTAACAACCGACAAAATGGCCGACACCCTAACAGACATCGGCGGATTACACTACCACCAGTCACCGGTACTAATGACGACCAGAACGTTGGCAGAGGAAGGGGTTCGGAAAACAAAAGCCGACGCACGATTTGCTGTGTTAACAGCCGCACCAAGTGCATGAACACCGTCAGCAGGCCCACCGTGTCCCGTGCTGGTTGCTTAATCCATTAATTCCTAGCAACCCTCAATACCCCGGTGGCAGCCGGCCTCGACCCCAGCCTCCATAACAACACCACTATACGAGCCAAAACAACACGACTACACAAGCACGACAACCGAGCTAAACCGGGAAACGAAACTTAACCCGTACACACATACAACACAAGTCAGTTCTAAACTCCGCTAGCATAGCACTCATCCAACTATCGAGAAACGGGACCTATACTTTCCCCCCGCTCCCCCGATCACTCGCGTTCTACGCTTCCATGCCTTACTCATTTCATTCATTTGTAGCTAAGTGTGGTATCTCCGTGGATGTCGGACACTGACTGTTGTGATTAAAGAATTGTCTCTGATACCATCTTAATCTGTCACGCCCCGGGGGTTTAATTTCGCGGAAACGATTCACAAAAGGTATGGGTTTGGCGTGTATAATTTTTTTTTTGAAAAACCTTCTTCCCCGGCGCGTGCCCAGACCCGCCGCATATACAGGATCACTCTGCAAACGGACAGAGTCTCCCATGTATATGCACGGCGTCGCGACACATACAATGTCCAAAAACGGATAATTATTCAATCACAACGGTTCAAACATACGTCCATTCACGAAATGCTAAATAAATCTCACGGCCGATCAGTTTAAAAGGATAAATCCACAGTTGTTGAAACGGCGCCCACCCGGCGCCCATATTTTGAAAACACCTTTCGAAAGCAACATAAACCCAGAGGTTTTGGAAAACAGTGCCCACACGACACTTAGGTTTTAAAATCCTTTTTCGAAATCCATAATCCACAAGGTTTTAAAAACGGTGCCCACACGACACCTAGGTTTTGAAATCCAGTTTTCGCAATCTTTTCTTTGGTTTGCTCTTTGATTTTCTTAAAGCGGCCAACAGAGATGAAAAAGGAATTAAATAATTCAAAAACTACCATGCCGACATCCACACCGACCCCACGAGGGTATCGAGAACCGCACCACAGTCTACCATGTAAATGAAATGCGAAGGGGAAAATAGAAAGTACTGTTCGGGGTCACCAGGGACCCAAGAACTCCTGCCGCGGCCTCACCGTCGCCTAACTCTCCCCCCTGGAGGACCCTGTCGCAAAGTGGGAAGTCAGCGACTAAACAATAATGATAATAACAAAGCAGGAAAGGAAGCCAAACCCAACAGTAAAACTATCGGGAGCAACCACTCGACTCACTGGAAGAGTGACACGCGAACACATGTAACTCCTGCAACATCTGTAATGCCTGTAACACCTATACACCTTGATCTCGTCGGGCACCTATCCCGACAGATCGCACCGCTCACACCTTGGGGCACCTGACCTCGTCGGACACCTATCCCGACAGATCGCACCTTTTCCCCCACCTTTTGCTGCCTCAAACCCCACACCTACGGGGGCCCCCACCACTTCACCTTGTGGGTTAACACGGGTCGAAGACCGCTTTCCCGGAAAAGAGCACCCTTTGCGGTGGCCAAACCGCGGGTGCGCGTGTCGCAACCACGAGCTCAAAAACCCGGACACAGGACAATATCGCAAACATAGAGACCGTCAGCGTTAGTATTACAAATATGCAGTTAAACAACTATCCAAGAATACCGAGTCTATACTTAGTCTCAAAGGAACCCACAATAATGAACCAAGTACCCAAAACGAAACCAACAATAATCAACCAAGTACTCCAGACGAAACCAACATAATGAACCAAGTACCCAAAACGTAACCAACAATAATGAACCAAGTACTCCAGACGAAACCAACATAATGAACCAAGTACCCAAAACGAAACCAACAATAATCAACCAAGTACTCCAGACGAAACCAACATAATGAACCAAGTACCCAAAACGTAACCAACAATAATGAACCAAGTACTCCAGACGAAACCAACATAATGAACCAAGTACCCAAAACGTAACCAACAATAATGAGCCGAGTACACACCACACGATAATCATGACAGTAACGAAAATGGGCATACAGGGGTTCTAAGGATGTACCCACCTGAAACGCGAAGAAGGAGGTGTGCGGAAAACTCCAGTTTAAAAAAAAAAAACCCTCACAATGCCCCCGAAAAGCTACAAAAAGAAATCTTGTTAAAACAATCATCGTCGTGGTTAAAAACACTCAAAAACGGGGCGAAACGGGCCAAAAACGGAGCTTCTGGATCCCTTTCAGAAAACTGGTGCACGAAACCAGGCGTGGACCGGGTCCACAACAGCAGGCGGCCGGGGCACGGGCCGGGAGCACGCGGTAGCGGTGGACCGGTGCGGCTTGGGCCGGGCCGCGCACGGGCTCGGGCGCGCACCGGGTTCACCATTCCCCGCTGCGGTGTCGAACACCGGGTGCACGCCTAGGGCGTGCACCGAGCGGCCTGGTGCACGTGTTTCATGCGCCGGGTCTGCGGCCCCGGGCCGCGGAGGCGTGCGCCGGGTGCACGCCGGCCCGGTGGACCCCGCGGCCTGGCGCACGCAGCCGTGCACCGGGTCTGCGCCCCCGGGCCGCGGAAGCGTGCGCCGGGTGCACGCGGGCGCCGTGGACCGCGGCCTGAAATCCCTGTTGACGAACAGTAATCCGTCCCCAATTCCGGCTCCGGTTGCGACCCTGCGATCCCGACGGCTGCGGCGATGACTCCGTGAACACGACAACGGCAGCGGCGGCCTCCCGTTTAACAACGGCGGCGGCGGCTTCCCGTTACCACAAAGCCCACATCGCGCGACAACCGAACCACCAACAGTCGAAACCCCAAAACCTAAAACAAAACAACGATGCTAACCTTGATTTTCCTGGAGGAGGAGGAAGAAGGAGGGTCGCCCATTCCTTGCTCGATCGATTCTGCAGAAAGAAATCCGTTCCTCCTTTCCTCTCCCCGTCTCCCCGTCTCGGTCTCCACGCCGTTCTTGAAAAGAGGGAAAATATGGTTTGGGGTTTTCCCCACACACACCCTCACCCGGACTTATACGCTAACTCAAAAGTAATAACAATAATAATAAAAATAATAACAATAATAATAAATTTCCGATGCCAATCCAAATCAGTCGAAATTAGAACGGAGGGCCCAGATTACCTCGGAAAGCGTGCCGATCGCCAGCACGGATTCCGATGCGCCCGAGCTGATATAGAACCTCAAAAATTAATTCAGGGAGATCCCGAAGTCGGAATTCGAATCCGATCGCACCACCGTTCACCGATTTGCGAGCTCTAGCACCAAAAAATACCCGCACACCCTGACGGTCAGTCCAGAATTTCTCGAACTTTCAACCCCCCCCCCCTAACAACTAAAAGGGATTCAAATAAGATCAAAACGGAAAACCGGGAGGTCGAGGTACTACAAAAATAATTAAAATAAACCAATGACATAAAAAGATGAAAAGTCCGATTGTAGAAGGATCCCGTCCGATCACCTCGAAAAGCGTGCCGGCCACCTAGCACGGATTCCGACGCACCACACGAAGGCAAACGCCTTGCCCCCCATTCCGGGAGATCCGTAAATCGGAATCCGAATCCGTTCGCTTTGCCCTCCTCCGTTTTCCGAGCTCAGTCGAAGAAAAATACTCGCGGTCCAGGCCAGTTCTTTGCAGAAAACACAGTGAAAAGTTTTCCTAACAATCCCGTCATAAAAAGAAGGTATACAAAGGCATTGGAACGCCAGGACTCTACAACTGCATCAAGGTACAATGATGATGTGAATGAACATCAAGGTAAGGGAACTTGAACAATGATTGTGAAAATCTTGCTGATGAAGATTTTGTATACATCAAGGTAAGTATCTCTTCAACTTCAACTTTGGTTTTCATCTTGTGAGTGTTTGCATGTCTCGACTAACTATTCGACTAACTATTTGGGCATGTAATATAACTAACAAGTTGATGTTGGACTAACATTTTGTGACATTTGGTTTTTAATTGCATAGAAGATATGTTGGTTTTTGACTATGATTCTCTTACATATCTGAATTCTCAAATGTCATGATGATTAGATAAACTCTATCTCTGTACTAGGTTTTGTATGCTAAATATTCTTGAGGTATCTAACGATCTCTTTTTGTCAAGAATGATTTCTTTGTGCAGAGAGTACAGATGTCTAAGTCTAGAGTCTGTTTTAGGAGTTTATCTCATGTTTTTAAATTTTTGGATCTCCATTGTAAATTTTTGTTGTATGGTGATAGCAACAAAAATATCTTTTTGAATTTTCTTTAGTGGATCTGTGTTTTGTCACGAAACCGCCAAAGGGGGAGATTGTTACGGAATTTGAGTTGGCGTAGTTTCGTGAAAGTCTCAAGTCTTGAAGATTGAAGGTGAAGAAAGTTGGATCATTTAACTCAATCTCAAGAAAGAAGAATTCAAAAGGATCAGGTATGTTTTACTAAAGATTTTGTGTGATCCGAATACTTCTTGTAGTGTAGAAACACTTGGAAGAATCTTTCATTGCATAAAAATCAAAAACTGGACTTGGGACATGTTCAGGATCCGGATCAGGTTGTTCGATCCGGATCCCGAAGGTGGTTCGTTCATACACTAGTTCAATCCGGATCGTAGCCTCTCTTGATCCGGATCCCGAACACTGAGTTTACCATCTTCCTTGAACGATCCGGATCAGGCTTCGCAATCCGGATCCCGAACGTTGATGTTTGGTGAACTGTATGAACGATCCGGATCAAGCACTTCGATCCGGATCCCGAACCTTCGTTTTTCTGGAATTGCCTGACTCGTTGCGACGATCCGGATCACAGTTAATCCGATCCGGATCGCCGTCCGTAAAATCTCCAGAAATGTTAGGTTTTTGATTTCTATCTCCTTCCTAGGGTTTCTAACCTATAAATAGACCCTATGACTCTTCTTCTAGGGTTAATCCAAAAAGAGGCCGAAAATAACAATAGCCGTCATTTTCATATATACGCCTCTAGATCCACATATAGAGAAGAAAGGAAATCATTAGAGAATACTCTATGTTTCTTCATCTATATTGATTAGTTTGATTCTAGGTTTTCATACTCACATCTTGAGTTGAATCAAACTAATGAATACTTAGATGGTATTTCCGATCTATCTTTGATCTAAGTATTCGGCGGATCATCACCACCCAAAACAACGATTTACCCCAAAAATCGGCGCGTGGATTCGCGTGTCCTTGTGGATTCAAGGTTCAACCGCTCTCGTGGATTCGGAGCGAGGCACGTTCGTGGATTCGAAGGGTGCTATTGGGTGAAGACCGTGGATTCGGTCGGACGTCGTGGATTCGACGTTGGACGCCGTGGATTCGGCGTTGGGCGCAGATCGTGGATTCGAGAAGCGTCGCGGAGCGAGCGGAGAAGATCCTCTAGGAGCGTATTGAAAAGGTTGAGTCGTAAGTGTGTACGGTAAATCACCTTGTACGTGTTTTAATTCTAGTGGATTTCTGCTGTGTTATCGGTCCCGTGGTTTTTTACTCCGGTGATGGAGTTTTCCACGTAAAAAATCTTGTGTATTATTTTTATTTCCGCATTGGGTTTTTATCGCAACGATTTTTTGAGTGTTTATGCGTTTACACCTATTCACCCCCCTCTAGGTGTTTTTTTCCCTATTTAGATCCTTATTACATATAACCCAACAATTGAGTCCCAGGGTTCGTAGGTCAAGGGGCTAGACCAATTAAGTCTAGAACTAACTTGGTTTCTTTGTATGCACGGTTAATGGCCCGAAACCGCTCTTCAATCGATGGTGCAGAAGAGGATATGACGGTTCCGGCAACAGTGGAGAATCGGCTACTCCAACAACGGATTACGCGACATGGCTTAGCGCTTTCTTTTTTTTGTTAGGAAAGACGAACCCCACACGGCTCGCCTTCACAAGGAAGGTCTACATAGCGACACTATTCGGGTAATACCGACGGTGGGTTTACCTGCTTACCGAGAAGTGATCGACAGGACCACTGTGGTGGGGCGGGAATTGGCCGTTTCACGCACCTTGCAGAAGAATCATGAGCCTTTCGGGGGCCAAAACGACCCCAGCCATAACCCGAGAAATGACTTTCCCAACGGGAGCCGACCACCCCAGTATCCGAAGACACCGCAAGGAACCTGAAACACATCAGACAAGGGAATCGATACGTCATGGAGTATCGACAAGAATATGTAAGACGGATTGCGGACCAATATCTTCGAAGTTGTGCAAGCGGTGGAACTTCACACCTTCCAGAGTGGTGGATAGGGCCACCATAGTGGAGCGCGAATTCGTGGTGATGCGCGCCCGACGAGAGGACTCGGAGTACAACAAGGATAAGAAACGACCCCAGCCCTTCTTCGAAGGGGGATTTTCTAGCAGAGACCGGCCATACATCACCTACAGAGGGGCACCCCGGGGGATTATTCGATTCCGGAAGCACGACCTTTGCTTCTAATGTGACAAACTGGGACAGTTCCGCTTTAACTGCCCCGAACCCGGGAACAATTCTTCGGAGTCGCGACACGGATGAGAGGTCTTATGCGACGACACGACAAAGGACGCACTACCCGAGGGAAGTAGTAGCAGGAAAGACCCCTTACAAAGAGTAATGTTGGTCTTGACCCCAGGAGAACCCTTAGAAGCAAATACTTGGTACCTTCCTGCCCAATAAGGATGCGAAGACTTAGTTGTCTTTGGTGTTGGCCATTTATTTATGGGTCAAATAGGTCCAACTTCCTGCCTTGAGACAATAGGCCCAGGGGACTAGTAAGTTAAATTGGGTGAGCCAATAAGTTGAGTGGGCTGCGGTCCACAATAGACCTAACGGCAAGAGGCCCAACAATAGACCCAACGACCAGGTAGGTTGAGTCCGGTCGAGGTCTATGGCGCTGTGTACGTACGCTTTAAGTGAATCTGTTGCGTACCTCTAAAAGCTCGAGCTTTTGGGGTTGATGGTTAGCACCCACGATCCGACATTCATGACTTAGTGGTGTCACTGCTAAGAGAATTCGAGGGGATACTCGGAAGGGATGGGCTTACCGAGTAACAGGTGCTAGTCGATTGCGAGAAACCGAGCGCGCCATCGTGGGGCACACCCGTTCTATTCGTACAGAAGAAGGACGGGAGACTACGATTGTACGTCGACAATCGGGGAATGGATAAGGTCATAGTAAAGGACAATACCCTCGCCTCGGATGGAGGACCTATTCGACCAACTACCAGGAGCGACGACATCTTCAAAGATTGATCTGCTGTCCGGCTATCGCCAGGTTAGAGTCCGGAGAGATGACATACCGAAACAGTCCTTCGAACTCGGTATGGTCATTACGAGTTTACGGTTATACCGTTTGGACTCATTATCGCTCCAGCGGTGTTCATGAAAGTGATGAACAGGATCATGGAACCTTTCTTAGACCAGTTTGTAGTGGTCTTTATAGATGACATCCTGATCTACGCTCGCACAGACAAAGAGCACGAGGAACACTAGCGAGTGATCCTCCAGACCCTCCGGTACCAGAAAGTGTATGCCAAACTCAAAAGGTGTGAGTTCTGGCTCCGCGAGGTAGACTTGTTGGGACACATAGTCTCAGTGTCGAGGATGGTGGAGGACCCGAGAAAGATAGAATCCGTGACCGACTGGGCTCGGCCAACGACGGGGACAGAAATCTGAAGCTTTCTAGGACTGGCGGGGTACTACAGACGTTTCGAGAAAGACTTCTCAAAGATAGCCGCTCCCGTGAATCGACTAACCCGGAAAAAGGGAGAAATTCGTCTAGTCAACCCAATACCAGAAGAGCTTCGAGGAACTTGAAGACAGACTCACACGGGCACCGGTACTCACGTTGCCACAGCCCGGTGAGGACTACGAGATCTATTGTGATGTATCTCGAAGTGGACTGGGAAGCGTGCTGATGCAACAGGGGAAAGTCATAGCTTATGCATCAAGACAGCTCAAGGATTATGAGCAGAACTATCCTACACACGACTTGGAGCTCGCGGCAGTCGTGTTTTCTTTAAAGCTCTGGAGGCACTACCTTTACGGGGCGCACTGTAATGTGTACTCCGACTACCAGAGCCTCAAATACTTGTTTACGCAAAAGGAATTGAACTTACGGCAACGGCGGTGGTTGGAACTACTGAAGGACTACGATTTGTCCATCCATTACCACCCCGAAAAGGCAAACGTGGTGGCCGATGCCTTGAGCCGGAAGGGATAGGTGGGGGAGACGGCACTGAGCGCCCTTACCCAACAAGATCGGCTAATTGCATAATTCTCTTAACTGAGACTAGAGGTAGTGCCAGCAGGAGCAGTTGCGAAATTTCTGTCCTTGGTAATAATGCCTACGCTGATAGAGAGGATCACGGAAGGCCAAGCGACGGACACACAACTACAGCAGGTGCGGGACAGGTCATCCTCGGAACCAAGTGGGTATTTCGTGATCGGCACTGACGACGTGTTGAGGTTCCGGGGACGAGTCTGCGTACCTGATGTGCCGGAATTGAGGAAGAAAATTCTGGCAGAGGCGCATAACGCCCCCTACACTGCGCATCCCGGAGGTACAAAAATGTACAGAGACCTGAGGTAGACCTTTTGGTGGCCTAAATTAAAGAACAATGTGGCGCAGTTCGTGGCACGATGTTTGGTGTGCCAACAGGTGAAGGCGGAACATCAGCGACCGGCGAAAAAACTACAACCGTTGCCCATACCGGAGTGGAAATGGGAACGGATCACCATGGATTTTGTGACCGGTTTTCCGCGATCGCAACAAGGACATGACGCGATATGGGTCATTGTGGACCGTCTGACGAAATCGGCCCACTTTATACCGATTCACACGACGTGGAGTAGAGATCGGCTTGCGCAGGCCTATATCGACGAGGTGGTGAGGTTGCATGGAGTACCGTCATCCATAACTTCGGACAGGGACACACGCTTCGTGTCAAACTTTTGGCGGAGTCTACAGCAGGCATTGAGGACCAAGCTGCAGTTTAGCACGGCATTTCACCCGCAGACGGACGGGCAATCGGAATGAGTGATCCAGATTCTCGAAGATATGCTGCGAGCTTGTGTGCTAGGCCTGGGGGAGGGGTGGTCGCGTTACCTACCCCTCGTGGAATTCGCTTATAATAATAGCTATCAGGCTAGTATTCAGATGGCCCCGTACGAAGCCTTGTTCGGACGCCGGTGTCGATCGCCTATTTGCTGGGACGATTTGGGAGAGCGGAAGCTCTTGGGGCCAGACCTCGTAGAGGAAACGGAAACAAAGGTGCGCCTTATCAGGCAGCGGTTGTTGATCGCCCAGAGCCGGCAGAAAAGTTACGTGGACCAGAGGCAACGGGAATTGGAATTTGCGGTAGGGGATCATGTGTTGTTACGCGTGTCACCATCTAAGGGGACAAGACGGTTCGGCATACGAGGGAAGTTGAGCCCACGGTATGTGGGACCGTTCGAAATTTTGGAGCGCGTGGGCCCGGTGGCGTACCGGTTGGCCTTACCGCCAAATCTTGAACGGGTGCATAACGTTTTCCACGTTTCGATGCTCCGGAAGTACTTATCTGATCCGTCGCACGTCCTCGACGCCTCGGCCGTTGAACTGCGGGAAAACTTGAGCTTCGAAGAAACGCCGATGCGGATCTTGGCAAGAGAAGAAAAGAACCTTCGAAACCGGACGATCCCCTACGTAAAGGTGCAATGGAGTAACCACGAGGAGCGCGAGGTGACGTGGGAACTTGAAACGAAAATGAGAGTGTTACCCCGAATTATTTAGTGAGGGTTGAGGTTAAGTTTCGAGGATGAAACTTCTTTTAAGAGGTGAGAGGTGTAATATCATAGACTTTTGTAACACTTTATACCTCATGCTAATAAAGTTTCCGTTTAAAGTAACTAATGTAACGGGTTTACTTAAGTCGTTAATTTGGAGGTGCGGGTATTTTTCTGCGATAGAGCTCGGGAAACGAAGAACGGCAGTGCGATCGGATACGGATTCTGACTTACTGTCACGCCCCGGGTGTAAACCGGAACCCGGGCCCGTCTACAGATCCGCCGTGCACACGGTATTTCCCGCATACACGAAGCACCAAACCTGCTCAGATATAAGAGATAATAATAAAAGAGCAATAAAAACAGAGCTAAACTAAAACTAATACATCTCAGACTGAAGCTGGAAATAAAATACAATACATCTGTATAAATGATACATCAGTCTCTCCCAGCTCACTAAAAATAAATACAACCTGCTGGCAAAAGCCAGTCCCAAATGTAAAAGTACAACCGTCTGAGGAAACATGGGTACACCAACAGTCCAGCTAACTCGCTCATCCTACCTCGAGATCTATCTACTCAGCCGTCCTCTCTCCTCGACCCGCCGCTGAAAGCCCAGCAGCACCCGCAGAAGGCACTGCAAAACAAGAGAGAAGAAAAGGAGGAAAGAAGAATGGGGGTGAGAACTACTAGTAAACCAGTAGCCTCCCCTAGTGGGTAAAACCTCAAACTCTGACACACCCACTAGGTCTACCAGAGGCAAAAAGAAAAGAAGAGTGGTAAGAAATGAAACTGCTGAAAAAGGGAAATCTACCACTACTATGCCTCTAAAATGCAGTCCTAGACTGGAATAACCGTATGCAACAGTAACCAACCGTCCTAGATGAACCCAATCTGTACCGCCCTCATCATCGGGCAAGTAAGCCGCACCGATGTGATAGCAAAACTCCTGCTGCCGCCCTCATCATCGGGCAAATAAGCCGCGCCGATGCGATAGCAAAACCGTCAATAACTGTCTGGCCCCGGCCTCCGAAGGGGATCTAGAGGGGAGCGACCCACATGAGGAAAGCATCACCGGGAAATAACCGCGCCGGTGTGATAAGTATCAAAAGCAGGACTGGATCAATATAAAACCCTAGTGGAACACACCCCTCCACTAAAAGAAAACTGATCCCCAATCTGATGCATAAGTGATCATCCGGTCAATCGCCCAAAATCCGCGATCGCCGCAATACCTCAGAATCCACAACCAAGTCTCACAACCGACCTCCGGTCAACCGCCCAATATCCGCGGTCGCCGGAATAACCCACAATCACAATCATGTCCCACATCCGACATCCGGTCAACCGCCTACTATCCACGGTAGCCGCTATAATTCCCCAATCCAAATCGGGTAAAATAATATATATCTGGTCAACCGCCCAAAATCGGAGGTTGCCACAAAGCCCTCTAGTCCATAATCATGCCCTATCATCGATGTCCTATAACCGACATCCGGTCAACCGCCCAATATCCGCGGTTGCCGCAAAACCCACAATCCACAATCCAGGCCCCGGCTACACTATCCCAAACCCCTGCTCAAACCCGAGCAACAAGAACCACCTGACTACAAAAAGGAGAAAAGAAGCAAACAAGGTTTCTCCTAAGTCAAGTTCCAACATGATAGTGTAGCGACAAGAAATGGCCTATCTAGATGTCCATACAAGCATGCAAGTGTTCTCAAGGAAACATAAGTTAAGTCATTGATCATTAACAGTATCCACCTATGCATGTCACCTACCCTCAAGTAGAACCACTAACAGGATAATCATATAGTCCAAAATAAATAATCCATTCCACATGCAAGGTTAAACGCTATCATAGCAACCCAATCCCCACACAGGCATGCATAACCCAACCCCGATCATGATTAATCAAGATGTCCAAGTAAAGGGGGTCACTCTAATATTCCTAGTGAGCATGTCAAAATAGAGGTAAACAACAACCACCCACCTCGAGCGCTAAATCCTGGTCCCAACAGTGAAGTCCACGCCCGGTCCAAGCAATCACCACAACACTGCACAAAACACCCCAAAAGGACATACACAATTAACATACAATGCTCACACAAAATCTGTCCCAAACACAACAGTCCACAGTTTTGCCTTTTTCACCTGTGAGATCTGCTCAAAAAATTCTAGGAAAAATACTGTCACGATCCTCGCGACGAACCGGTCGAAATGAGTACCCGCACGTTCAAATCCGAGTTCCCTACGCTGAGATAAAAATTCGACAAGGGAACCATCCCGAAATAAACCAATCACAAAATCTGAATCACAAGGTTCTGTAAACAGGGGCTTTTCACCTTCGAAAAAAACCAAAAAATTCCAAGAAAATTTGGGAATATTCCTCGTGATGAGTAGATGGAAAACGCCTCTTGAATCACCCCAATCCAATGCCTGTGCGCGAAGGTATCGTCAAAATACTGCAGCGCTGTCCAAAACTCCGCCCCAAAAAATGAGGTCACAAGATGATCCGAAAAACCCATGAAAAGCTCGGAATGGGAAAAACCAGTAAACACGGGAAACGTAGCCCTACCTGTCGTGAAGACGATGGCGCAAGAATCGCTGGAAAATACTGCCAGGGTAGCTCGGGAGAGTCCACGCACCGAAATGCGACGAAGAAGATCACAAACAAACGAGCGTCGTGCCGCGCCGTAAAATTGAAAACCTTGAAATGCGTGCCGCCGAAAAATCAGGGGATCTTCAGGTGGTACCAGCACTGGCAGGGGAGAAAACTCTCTTCTTCACCCTCAGTGTGAAAGTGGGCAGAGGAGGAAGAAAAGCCCACCTCAAACTCCCTCGGATGCTATATAGAAGAAAAGGAACCAAAACACAAAAAAAACAAATTGGAAAATACCATCTGTGTCCCCCGAACAGGCAACACGGGTAGAAAGCCTCTCCAGGACCGCCGCGTGTCCCAATCGCGGTCAACCGCTATTCGGCGCCCGCCAATCAGCGGGCGCCACGTGGCGCGCACAGTGCCCACGTGCGGCGACAGCACCGCCTGGCGCCCTGTCGCACACGCGGCCTGAGGCGCACCCCCGCGCCTCCGTGAACCGGGCTCGGTGAGCCAACCAAACACAAGTCGCCACGTAACCCCTACACCCGGTCCATGCGCCACCCCTGCCTGCTACGTGGACCTAGTCCATGCACCGGCCAACTGCCTGCTGCCACGCGTCCCATGGTAGACCAATGAGAAACTGCCACGTGGTGCACTCCTCCGCTGCACCGCGCGCTTGCCCGCGCGCCTGCCCGCGCGCCTCCGCGCTGCCCGCGCTGCCCGCGCCTGCGCGCTGCCCGCGCTGCTGCCCGTGACGCTGCGCCGCCGTGCTCCGCCGCTGCCTGCCGTGCTCCGCCGCTGCCCGCCGGCTGCCGGAACAGTGCCAAGCGCCTCGAAAACCGTGTTTTCGCATCCGGGCTCCGAAAAATACCAATAAATAGTCCATTTTGACCGTTTTCGCGCGCTGAGTCCAAATACGGTGTCCGATTTGCCAAATTCTAATTCCAAAATTTGCCGAATGCATCCAGACAAGTGTTCTTTTGTCTAAACTTCGCACTGAGCCCAATTTTAATATCCGTTTCGCGCGAAACCACTTCTAAAGGTCCGACGGAGTCAACCGATCACCCACGCGATCCATTTAAGCCCGAAGTCCACCACTTGTGTCCAATTGGTGCACAAACACCTCCAACACACAGTACAGGCCCCCAAAAGTCACCAATCACTCTACAGAAGCTCTGCTGATCCAACAGAAATCCTTTTGCGGAAATTCGGATCCTCACATCCTCCCCCACTGAAAGAAAGTTTTGTCCTCGAAACTAAAGTCATTCCTCAATCCGGAACCTCAACCAAGTAGAGGGGGTAAATATCCAATCATCCACCACTCAAGCTCCCAAGGCTGTCTAATACCTCCTCCAGAGACGCGATGCACTCCTCGGGTCTCTAACTAGAACAAAATAGTGGCGGGCACTCCCGAAAAACCGCACCACCTCGTCCAAGAACAGCTAGGCTAACCGCTCGAGTGACCAAGTAGCCCGCATCGGTACAAGCATCCGCTCCTCCCAGGGCCCCCGATAATCCAACCACGAATCCATCGGCACATAAGCTCGATCCAAGTACCTCTGTACTCCCGAGGTATCCAATATAAGTCCCCCAACTGATCACGTAGACTCTGATCTCTAATCTTTAAACCGTCAGGATGTAGAAGCAATTCCCCAACTCTCCGGCATCAACACACATCCATATGCAGTCGAGAAAACCAGATTACAAATCCACCTTCACGAAGACCCGGGACCCTTACAGTTGGAAAATCAAATCCTCCATGCTCGACAAGGGTGCTAGCTACAGATGGTCACTTCACCTAATTCCCGGGGATCCATACAAAGCCGAAGTGAACCAACCTTCCACATCTCGAATAGCACCAGCGCCCCCAAAGGTGACACACTTGGTCTGACAAAGTTCCCAAAATATCAAATCCTGGAGTTGTGTCCTCAACTCCCAAACTAGTGACACGCCAGACAACTCCGATAGGAGAACAGCCGGGAACTCGCAACCAAAGAGGGTATCCCCGAGTCCCGGCGCCGCCGTAGGTCCCTCAACCACACCAGCCAAAAGGCTACTCGTACACTGCGAAACATCCGCCTCGCTCACGAAGTCAAAACCATAGAGGCGAAGATAACCCTCAAGCAACCCAAGTACACCAATACCTCTGGGCCTGGCTCCCCCAAGAAAACTGTCCTCACGGCATAATCAACCGCCGCGAAAGAAAACCAAACCAGCCAGCCCAACAAGTACCACAACAACATCCCGCAACTGAGCCAAGACCATCAGGTCTACCGGCAAAAATCCAGGACTCAAGCTGCACCGGGCAGGACTCAAGCTGCACCGGGCTGCACCGGGCACGCTTTCCGAGAAAAAAGAGGGATTTATCTTTAAAGAATTATCCCGAAGGATCTTATCTGAGGAATTAATTAATTGAGGAATTAATTAATTGAGGAAAAAATTAATTGAGGAATTAATTAATTAGGATTTTAAAATACCCGATGTGGATTTTGTCGTACAAAAAGATTAATTTGTGACTTCTCCCGAAAGAAAGAAAGAAAAAAAAAAGAGAGAAAAGGAAAAAGGCGAAACCTTAACCGGAAGGAAACGAGAGGAAGGAACGAGCGAAAGAAAAGGGAAAAGGCGAAACCCTAATCGGAAGGAAACGGTGGAAAAGAAGGAGAAGGCTAAAGGACCCAAACCCTCCCGACGAACGTGCCGAAGCCGGGAACGTGAACGGATCACCGTCTCCGACGATTAGTGGTAAACGAGATTTATTTTCGTATAGTTTCGCTCGGTTTTCGGTTTCGGTCTTTCGCGGAGTCTTAGGAGTAGCCGTTTGCTACCCAACGCGTCGCTGCCGCGGAGCCCTAGGGCACCGCCGCACGGCCCTAGGGCATCGCCGCCGCGGCAGCGGTACGCGCCGCGCGGGGACGGTGCCCACGCGGCGGTGGCTAACGACGCGCGGAACCAAAGTTCCCGTGCGGCCGCGGCTAGGGCATGCCGCGCGGGAAGGGGGCCCG
Organism: Tillandsia leiboldiana; assembly: GCA_029204045.2. Taxonomy (NCBI): domain Eukaryota; kingdom Viridiplantae; phylum Streptophyta; class Magnoliopsida; order Poales; family Bromeliaceae; genus Tillandsia; species Tillandsia leiboldiana. The sequence goes on from CM055067.1 coordinate 25,165,362, forward strand.
CGCGGCCGCGGCAAGCGCCGCGCGGGGCTGGCGCCCGCGCGGCCGCAGCACATGCCACGCGGGGCTGGGGCCCGTGCGGCCGCGGCAAGCGCCGCGCGGTGGTGGCGCCCGCGCGGCCGCAGCGCATGCCGCGCGGGGCTGGGGCCCGCGCGGCCGCAGCACATGCCGCGCGGGGCTGGGGCCCGCGCGGCCGCGGCAAACGCCGCGCTGGGCTGGCGCCCGCACGGCCGCAGCCAATGCCGCGCGGGGCTGGGGCCCGAGCGGCCACGGCAAGCGCCGCGCGGGGCTGGCGCCCGCGCGGCCGCAGCATGCGCGCCGCGCTGGGCTGGGGCCCACGCGGTCGCGAGAAGTGCCACGCGGGGCTTACGCCCGGGCGGCCGCAGCGCATGCCGCGCGGGCCGCGCGGGGCTGGGGCCCACGCGGCCGCAGCGCATGCCGCGCGGGGCTGGTGCCCGCGCGGCTGCGGCTTGCGCCGCGCGGGGCCGGTGCCCGCGCGGCCGCATGGCATGCAACGACTCGGGGGTGGCCGCATTGCCCGTCGCGCTTCGCCGCCACCGCCGTGTCGAGTTGTCATTAGTGTTTTTGAGTTTTTAGGCTCGATTTACCTGCTGTTAGATTTCTGATCTGACCGCGGCTCTCTTTGGGACTACTTCTAGGTCCGGGCGTCGATAGGGAGCAAGGTTCGGTCTCCGGAGTGCAGATTTTGCATAATCGAGGTGGGTAGGTGTTGGTTATTACCGGTGTGGTGTCGTTCCCGGATACTCGTTTTGATAAAGTAGATATGTTTGGTAGTTTGACTAACCCCATAGCATGTGAATCCCTTTTATTATGTTAATCAAAGCGGCTGCGGTCGCAGGTGCGTTGTACTATTCTGACTAAAGCGGCTGAGGTCGCAAGGCAATGAATACACTCATATTGCTTACACGCACACCAGCAGTTTGGCCACTGCACAGGGTGTATTTTTCCGGAAAGATGGTAACGTTGTTTTACCCGTGTACCCCACAAGGATAGGTTAGTGGGGACCCCTCAAGGAGAGGCGACTGCTACTTGGGTAGTGGAGGGGTTGGAGGCACTAAGAAAGTGAGTACGGTATTCTGGGGTTGGAGCCCAGCTTGGTACGGTATTCTGGGGTTGGTGCCCAGCTTGTTTTGTGACAAGGATTTAGAGGGACATGAGGGGGAAGTAAATGCTCCGGTGCATCGGTTTGTCTTTTCAGTTATTGCATTTACTGTTTACATCTACTTTATCAGTCACTGACAACCCACACCATGACAGGTCCGAGTAGGAGGGGAATTCGGGACGACGGTGAGGCATCAGTTAGAGGACACTAGCCATGAGGGCTAGTAAACGATACATTCTCTTCTTTCTTAGGTTATTTCTTTTTACTGTGGTTAGTTAAACTGTGATTCATTCGTGTGGTTTCTGATGGATGCTGGAATGAGGATTTCTTGTCTATTACTGGTGAATGTTAGGATGTGTAATCGCGGCTTGTTTTCAAATGTAAACCTGGTTTCAAAAGTGTTTTCAAAGAAGGTGGCGTGTGGGCACCGATTTTAAAACCCGTGGATTTATCCTTTCAAGTTAATGGCCGCTCAAAAGAGTTTGCGAAAACGATTTGGAAAAACTAAGTGTCGAGTGGGCACCGACTTTCAAACCCATGGGTTTATGCTATAGCATGTATGAGATAGCGGTGATGGTATGATTTATTGTATTCTCTCCTCTTTGGCTGTCATTGTTGGAATGGTTAAAGTATGTTACTTATTGGTAACGCCGTGCATATACAAAGGAGACTCCTCTCGTTTGGGGAGTGAATTTGTATATGCGGCGGGTCTGATACGCGCCGGAGGCGAGGTTCATTTAAGAAAAAAAAAATGGGTACGTTTTCCGCTCTGTTAGAACCTCCAGGGCATGACATAAATCAAGTGAGGTGGACACATGAGGTGGAAAAGCGAAAGGTTCCGGTGTACTTGTTTTATTTTAAAAGCTATTATAAATTGTTGAAACATCTACTTTATTTGTTACTGACTTCCCACACTGTGACAGGTCCGACTAGGCATAATAACTGGGACGGTGGTGAGACTGCGTCGAGAGGACCTTAGCCGTATGAGGCTTTATTACGCTATTTCTGTTTCGGTTTATCTCACTTCTCCTTTCAGTCTAACTGTTAGTTTAATTTGCTTGAATGTGGATCATGTGGGTTGTTGGATAGTCAATTAGTTAGCACTCTGGATTTGACTTACTTTTATGGACCTTTATGCGGCATAGTTTATAACTAACAAAATGGTTTCTAAAATGCTTTCCAAACTAAGTGCCGTGTGGACACCGATTGCAATACCCGTAGTTTAACTCCTGATGTGATTGAATGAAATTACCTTTCCTTCCTTGTTCACTGTGGCTGTGTGGTTAAAGAATGTGGTTGTTATTGTTGTTGTAAATGTGACGCCGTGCATATACAAAGGAGACTCTGTCCGATTGAAGAGTGAATTTGTATATGTGGCGGGTCTGACACGCACTGGGGAGAGGTCGATACTTACTCATAAAGAAAAAAATATATACGCTTTTTCCGCTTAGCTTTACCGAAAAACCCCCGGGGCGTGACAGATTAAATGGTATCAGAGAGAAACAACTTTAACCACAGTAGTCGGTGACCAACATCCACAGTGCATGATGCCACAAGCAAATTGAACATGAGATAACCAAGATGTAGGTGCAGTAGATCGTGAGTGTACGGGGAAAAAGGGGCTTAATTTCGGTGCGTTTGTAGGTCTTGGTGCTAGACCAGTTAAGTCTAGGATTGACTTGTTTTCTTTGTGTACACGGATGACGGCCCGGACTTGGTCTTCAATCAAGAGCGTGGGAACAGAAGTGACGGTTTTGACAGCTACGGAGGACCGGCTACATTGACAACAGTCGCACGACGTGGCCGGGCAACCGCCAACGCTCACAGAAGACATGGAATACCAACGACACGGGTTACCCGCCTCTCGAGAAGCAGCCGATCGGGCCACTTCGGTAGAGCGGGAGTTGACCAATGCGCCCGACCAGTAGGAGACCGGGAGCCGACCACCCAAGTATCCGAAGGCGCAGCAAGGAACCAGAAGCACGCCGACGAAGGGACCGGAACCGAGGGAGACCGACCAGGCAACGTCTACGGCGGAGCACGCCGAGTAACCGACTATTCCTGGAAGCACGATCATTGCTTCGATGTGGCAAGCCGGGGCATCCTCGCTCTTACTGCCCGCTGAACCTGGGGATAGCCCCTTCAGTGGTGCGACGCGGGTAAGAGGTACCACGCAACGGCATGACGTAGGACGCACTGCCCCGGATGAAGTAGTAGCAGAGACACTCTACCCTTAGTTTTGCCTTTTCGAATATGACCTTTTTCGACATCCGGAGTACCCCGCCTGTTCACCTCTTGCGTTACCACTTCTGCCCATAGTTAGTTAGGTTAGACCCCTTCATAGTACGATGTCGGCCCAGACCCTTGGACGGCCTCCAGAAACGGATAGTTGTTTACCTTCCTACCTGCTATGGTTGGGAAGGCGGTCATGTCTTTGAGACTTAGTAGTGAACCCCCGCTGAAGGATTTTGATGTAAAGCTGGGAAGGTTGTCCTGCCCCTGGGATCTGGTGGTCATCCCGTTAAAAGAGTTCGACGTGGTGCTTGGCATGGATTGGCTCACCGAGTACCAGGCGGTAATCGATTGCGAGAAACGTCAGGTACGACTGCAGAAACCGGGTTTCCCGGAACACGTTTACCTGGTGTGTAAAAGTACTTCCTTCTTAACCGTCATCTCCGCGTCACGAGCTAGAAAACTAGTAGAGGGCGGGTGCGTGGCCTATTTGGCCTCGGTGGACTTAGCGGCTCGACCCACCCCCTCACCGACCGACATCCCAATTGTAAAGGAATTCCCGGATGTATTTCCGGCGGAACTCCCTGGGATGCCACCTGAACGAGAGGTCGACTTCCCCATTGAGCTACTCCCAGGCACTAAACCCATCACCAAAGCACCATACAGGATGGCTTTTGTTGGGTTATATATAATTGGATCTAAATAGGGGAAAAAATACCTAGAGGTGGGTGAATAGGTGTAAATAATAAACACTCAAAAATCTTTGCGATATAAAACCCAATGCGGAAAAATAAATAACACGTAGAGATTTTTACGTGGAAAACTTCAAACCGGAGTAAAAAACCACGGGACCGATAACACGGTGAAATCTAGTAGATTTATAACACGTACAAAGGTGATATACCGTACTCACAGACGACTCAACCTTTTTCCATACGCTCCTAGTTGATCTTCTCCGCTCGCTCCGCAACGCTTCTCGAATCCACGATCTGCGTCCAACGCCGAATCCACGACGTCCAACGTCGACTCCACGACGTCCCACCGAATCCACGGTCTTCACTCAGTAGCACGCTTCGAGTCCACGAACGTACCTCGCTCCGAATCCACGAGAGCGGTTGCACCTTGAATCCACAAGGCCACGCGAGTCCACGCGCCGATTTTGGGGAAATCGTTGTTTTTGGGTGGTGATGATCCGCCGAATACTTAGATTAGAAATAGATCGGAAATACCATCTAAGTATTCATTACTTTGATTCTACTCAAAATCTGAGTTTGGAAAACCTAGAATCAAATTAATAATATAGATGAAGAAACATAGAATTAAATCTAGTATTTCCTTTCTTCTCTATATGTGGATTTTTCTATTTCGGTCGTATTTTTCGCTTTTTGCGTCGTACCCTAAAAGATGAATTAAAGGGTCTATATATAGGTTAGAAACCGTTGGAAGAAGATAAGAATCAAAAACTAACCTTTTCTGGGATTTTTCAGGACGACGATCCGGATCGGATTTCGGCGATCCCGATTGCAGTAACGAGACAGACAGTTTCCTGAAAAACAAAGGTTCGGGATCCGGATCGAAGTGCCTGATCCGGATCGTTCATACAATTCAGCAAAAACCCATGTTCGGGATCCGGATCAGAAGGGGCTTGGATCCGGATTGAATTTGCGTATGAACTAATACCCTTCGGGATCCGGATCGGATTGTCTGATCCGGATCCTGAACATGTCCCATGTCCAGTTTTTGATTTTTATGCAATTAAAAATTCATCCAAGTGTTTCTACACTATAAGAAGTATTCGGATCACCAAAAATAATTAGTTAAACATACCTGATCCTTTTGAATTTTTCTTTCTTGAGATTTAGTTATATGATCCAACCTTCTTTATCTTCAATCTTCAAGACTTAACCGAATTCACGAAATACGCCAACTCAAATTCCGTAACAATCTCCCCCTTTGACGGTTTCGTGACAAAACACAAATCCACTCAAGAAAATTCAAAAAGATATTTTTGTTGCTATCACCATACAACAAAAATTTACAATGGAGATCCAAAATAAAATAGATACATGAGTTAAACTCCTAAAACAGACTCTAGACTTAGACATCTGTACTCTCTGCAAAAGAAATCATCATTGACAAAAGAAATCGTTAGATACCTCAAGAATTTTATGTCATTCAAAAACCACACACAGAGATGAAGTTTATACTCATTTATACTTACCATGACATTTATACATTCAGATATGTAATTGGATCATAGTTAAAAACCAACATATCTTCTATGCATTCAAAGTCCAAATGTCACAAAATTGTTAGTCAACATAAACTTGTTAGTTATATTACATGCCCAAATAGTTATCGAATAGTTAGTCGAGGCATGCATGCAATCACAATAGAAAACCACAAGTTGTGATACTTACCTTCATAGTTCAAAGTTCAGAGTTCACATATCATTGTTCATCATTCATTGTTCGTTTCTCTCTCCCCCTTTTTGTCACAAAATCAAGCCAAAAATACAAAACGTAATAAGGAGAGTTAAAGAGTTCAAAGTGTAGAGAAAAATGAAAGAACTAAACTATAAAAATCTGCAAAACAAAAAACAAAAAAAAATATTAGAAGAAATCAATCATCAGATTCAAAGTCTTTAGAGCTCGTGCAACCCATCTTAGAGAACATCTTTTTCACCAACTTGTTCATTGAATTGACCTTCTTAGTTAAGGTAATATGAGCTGCCGTAATGAGCTCAAGTTCGTCTGAAATTCTCTTCTGCTCCTTCGTAATCTGTTCTTGCTCGAAGGATAAGCGTTGTTGTTCCTTGTAAATTGATGTGACTGATGCTTCTTCATCTGGTCCAGGTGTGTGTCGTGATGGAGAGGCAGAAGTGCCGTCACAAGGTTTCTTTCCAGAGGAAGGAGTTGGAGTAACATGAGGCAATGTGTGAAGGGACTTAACAATCGTGGATTCATTTATCATCCCCAAACAATGCTTGTACGATGTTGAGCTGATATCGATTTGAAATTTCTTTAGAATCCTCATAATGATCAATGGGAACGGAAGCCGTTCGGTAGGATGAGGGTGCTCAACATATCTAGACATTCTGTTCCAAATAATGTAAGGGATGTTCATGTTCAAACCAACTGCTTCAGATGGATGCCCTAGGAGGTATAAAAACAGCATGCGATCCCATCTCACCACCTTTGTTCACATGTTCGGGAGAATGTTATAACAAGTGATGAAGTTGAGAAACCGGTATTCAAGTCGGAGTTGTTTGGATTTAATAGTTTTACCATCTGTCGATTCAGTGTCGTCCAAACAAATTCTTTTTATAACTGTTTGCCACAGAGCATTTGTCAAGCTTTTGCCAGTTAAATAGTTAATTCCTGATCTACTCGATGGCATTTCTAGAACTTCCCCGATCAACTGCGGAGTTATTTTGAGTCTCATCCCTTGGATGTTTGTGTAAAATTGCATCGAACCGTGTTCATCTTCCTGAAGATGTCTCGCATTTGAGTAAAAAGTTCTCACACGATGCAAACAATACCCAAGTAATTCTGGAAATCTGCAAACTTGGATAAGATTAGCTTGTTCAATTAATATCCCGAACTCCGGTGAGTGATCTCGGAGGGCACCAATATTCACATGTCTTTCTCCGATGCATTCTCGACGTTCAAATGCCCTAAGACGGTCAGCATTAATGTACACATCTTCCAAGCGAGGCGGAGAATCAGGAACTAATGGTGTGTTAATATCAACATCTCGTGCTTGTCCAAAGCGTCGAGCTAGTCGTTTCCTTTTCACCGAGATGGTTGGTGAAGTCATAGGTGCTTTTCCTTTTGATGTGTCGAAAGTCTTTCGCTTAGGTTGAACAGGCATTGATTCATCATCCGTCAATTTGTCCCAATCTACTTCTTGATTATCTGCTTCAGCCCCTGAATCGCTGACAAGAAGAAACTCACCTTTCCGTTGAGTTTTCTTAGCTCTTTTCAGTTTGTTTGTTGCTCGAGTGTGTACCATTGCAACTAGCAGAAAGATGATCCATGAAAACGTCATTGTTGCTATTACTTGTGAAAAAAAATCCTGTGAGCAACAACTCAAGAACACGAAAAATTGTTAATTTTCAAAAATTTGAAAAATTGTACCCAAACAATCATAATCGTATAGAGAGACTAAGAATCAAATTAGTTTTCCAAAAAGAATTTTAAAAATGGATCAATCGCATGATTTTCGAAAATTCCCAATATATGCCCTAAAACCGAATCTTTTGAAATCGAAGGCCAAAAATCCGTTTATCATGAGAATACCAAGCATATAATCAAAACTAATGTTCCCAGAGTTCTTATTTCAAAGGAGATTTGATCAAAAACTAATCCAAAATGAAAAAGATATAGAAATTTCATCACGTTTTGAGGAAGAACATGAAAAACTATGAAAAACCGAGATTTTGATCAATAAAACTTACTTAGAATCGAAGAACTTGAGTTTGTAAGCTTCCAAGACGGATGAATTCTAGAGAGAGAAGCTCTGGAGACTTTGGAACAAAAGATTGAAGTAAAAAGAAATCAAATTCCTTTTGTTCTATATAAAACCCTAGCCGCGATCCGGATCAGTTCGTGAATCCGATCCGGATCGGCTACCCGCAGAAAATACCTGCGTTCGGGATCCGGATCGGCTTGTCCAATCCGGATCGGCTCCAACTTTTTCTTCAGAAAAATTCAGAAAAATTCCACAAAATCTAGAAAAAGTATGTAAGCACTTTTGTGTATCAACTTTAAACGAAAATCATCGTTTCATACAACAAGAAATAGATTATGCCAAATCTATCAAAAATATTCAAATAACGAAACGAAGATTTATAAAAATTAAATCCCTTAAAGTTGAACAACTTCAATTACATCTAACTTGATCTTATGAGTAATGCCTTTATCAAATCATCAATTTGGTAAAGAAAATGAAATACCAAGATCAATAGATGTCTGAAATCCCAGATAAGTTAGATAATATATCTAGTCAATTTATTGAAGAGAGTGGCTCTTTGAGCATCTTTCATTAAAATTCCCACCTTATACCAACCTTGAAATTTTGACAGAGTCAAGTATTTCAACATGCATTTTATTTAATCAAACTTGAAAAACCTTGCTTGGTATACATGTGGTAGCTGCACACAGTACTCGGACGACCGAGGTGGTAGCCCTTTCCTCCATGTGGTGGTAGTTTTCACACTCCTCATTGGGATGTAACTCTTTCCACATCTTTTGAGCATAACACTTTTTCTTTGACTCCCCCTCAATTGGCTATCAATTGTTTAAGATATAAAGTATTCAACCAAAAATTGATCTCGATTTCATACTCGACTAAATAGTCAAATAAGATAATAACTATACCAAGAGATTATTGAGAGAGAAATTGACTTTGATCAAAACAAAGATGATTTAATTGACATAAATGATCATTGCATCAAATGAAATATTATGATATCTAAAGCATAATAAATTTCTAAATAAACGAAAAGATGCTATTAAAGTCAATAAGACACATGCTCAATTAATGTTCTATGTCTAAGCATAGATAATGAACAAAAACACAAAAACAAAACCTAACCTAAACAAGAGTTTCAAAAAGAGGTTATTTCAAGGAAAGCATTCCAATTGCTTTATGCAAATGAATAAAACATTTTTGATCCAAAGGTTTTGTTAAAATGTCAGCTAATTGATCTTCAGTTGAAATGTAGGAAATTTGAAGAATATTTGATTCAACTAGCTCTCTAAGAAAATGATATCTAAGTTCAATGTGTTTAGTTCTTGAGTGCAACACAGGGTTTTTTGAAATGTTTATCGCACTAGTGTTGTCACATAAAACAGTTACCGAAGTTGCTGAAATCCGGAAGTCGCTCAACACGCTTTTCATCCAAATGAGTTGAGTTGAACAACTACCCGCTGAGATATATTCCGCTTCAGCAGTCGAGAGTGCAATGCAATTTTGCTTTTTACTATGCCATGCAACAAGACAATGGCCAAGATAGAAACATGCACCACTCGTACTTTTCCAATCATCCACTGATCCTGCCCAATCGGCATCTGAATATCCTATAATGTCAAGACTTGTTCCCATAGGATACCAAATTCCGAAGTTTACAGTTCCTTTGACGTACCGGATGATCCGTTTCACCGCTTTCAGGTGATCCTCCTTTGGTGCTGACTGATATCTCGCGCAGATCCCAACACTAAAGGATATGTCCGGGCGACTAGCTGTGAGGTAGAGTAGACTCCCAATCATACTTCGATAGAGTTTCTCGTCTACACTATCACTAAGAGATTCACTTCCTAATCCCTTATTGCTAGTTCCCATAGGAGTAGGAAAATCTTTAGAATCTTCTAATCCGAATTTCTTTACCAACTCCTTTGCATACTCGGATTGGCACAGATGGATGCCTTCACCATTTTGTTTCACTTGCAATCCAAGAAAGTATGTCAGTTCGCCCATCATAGACATCTCAAATTCGCTTTCCATGGTTTCTGTGAATTTAGAAGCATCATTATCCTTTGTTGCTCCAAATACAATGTCATCGACATAGATTTGTGCAACAATGAAGTTATCCTGATAATGCTTCACAAAGAGAGTCCGATCTGCTCCCCCTCGAGTATAGCCCTTTTCCAAAAGGTGCTTTGTCAACCTTTCGTACCACGCTCGCGGTGCTTGTTTTAAACCGTAAAGAGCCTTTTTCAAACGAAAAACATGGTTAGGTTGTTTATGGTATACAAAACCTTTCGGTTGAGCCACATAAACTTCCTCATTTAAAAACCCATTTAAAAACGCGCTCTTAACGCCCATTTGAAAGAGTTTTATTTTAAAGTGACAAGCAATAGCGAATAAGATACGAATGGACTCGAGCCTAGCTACAGGGGCGAAAGTTTCATCAAAGTCTATACCTTCTATTTGAGAGTAGCCTTGAGCAACTAGACGTGCTTTGTTCCTGATGATGGTACCATCCTCATTTTTCTTGTTCTTGAAAATCCATTTAGTACCAATCACATTGTGTTGCTTCGGAGGCGTCGTTAATTCCCAGACTTTGTTGCGTTCAAACTGATGGAGCTCTTCCTGCATTGCTTCAATCCAGTAGTCATCCTGAAGAGCTTCATCAACATTCTTTGGTTCTATCATGGAAACGTAACAAGCGAATCCACAAACCAACTGTCTCCAAGTTCTGACTCCTTCTTGTGGGTCTCCAATAATGTTTGATTCAGGATGATCCTTGGAGATGCGTAGCATTTGAGGTAATGGAGTACTCGGAGGTACATGAGATGATTCCTGCACATCAGATAAACTTGAAGAACCATTAGATGCATCATTAACATTGGAAGAATTATCATGAGAAGATGCATTTACAGGAGTATCATCATCAAGAGAGATATCAGGGGTAGATTTATCAGATACAAAGTGGAAAGCTTCGTCTACTTTAACATTTATGGATTCTACAATCGTTTTAGATTCCAAGTTAAATACCCGATATGCTCTACTATTTGTAGAATAACCCAAGAAAATCCCTTCGTCACTTCGAGAGTCAAATTTTCCAAGATTTTCGCGGTCACGTAAAATGTAACACCGACTCCCAAAGATACAAAAATATTTGATGTTTGGTTTTCTACAAAACCATAGTTCATATGGTGTATTTAAAGTTCCCGGGCGCAAATAAACTCGATTAATAACATAGATTGCAGTGTTCACAGCTTCAGCCCAAAAATATAACGGTAAATTCCGGCTATGAAGCATAGCACGTGCCATCTCTTGTACAACCCTGTTTTTGCGCTCGACTACACCATTCTGTTGAGGTGTATAGGGTGCTGAGAATTCATGTTTAATGCCATTGGAAGTGCAAAAATCAATGAATTTAGAATTTATGAATTCTCCACCTCTATCACTTCTAACACGAATGATCTTTTCATTCTTTTCAATCATAATACGAAGGCAAATCTCGTGAAAAGAATCAAAAGTATCAGCTTTCTCTTTTAAAAATGCTACCCATGAGTATCTAGAGAAATCATCAACCAAAAGAAAAATATACCATTTACCTCCCAAGGATGGTTGACGAACCGGCCCCATTAAATCCATATGCAGTAATTCCAAGGGCCGTTAGGTACCGACGTGGTTCAAGGATGAAAGAAGAATTCACCTTTGCGTACCCAAACCTTTTGAGTTTTGGAGTACGTCGGAAATGATTGTGAAGTTGATACCTTTGGTGAAAGCGTCTTGTGTGATCCATCGCTTTTCCTTGACGTCGTCGTCTTGTTTGATGAACTACCGAGGCTCTTTTCCTTCGAATAATTTGCATTTGATTTCCGAGGAATCACCCTTTTGGTAGTCGTTGCAAGAAGTGCTTGAGTTGAGCGTTTGGCTCCCATCTTGCAATTTCTCCTTATGTGCCCTGCAATACCACAACGAAAGCATACCTTGGTGCTTGACGATTCCGAAGAGGGGGAAGTAGGTTTGTTGTCGTTGTTTGTCGTCAATTCCGGTGTCGGAGGAGGAGATACCGACTGGGGCACAAAGACTGTCCCAACCGAACTAAAATTGTCTTCAGTTCGATTGTATCCGAGGCCGAATTTGTTTGATTGACCAAGACCAAGAAGCTTATCCAACTTACTCCTTCCTGATGAAAATCGCTGTAGGTCATCCTTGAGTTGGAGAATGGTCTCTGTCATTTCCAATTTTTCCTGTCGAGCCTCGCCGTTGAGCTTCAAGAAGTAATTCGCTTTGTTCACCATATCTACATAATTCTTCTCGAATTGCTCATTGGACTCTTGAAGTGAAGCATTTATTTTAATCAGATTATCCCTTTCCACTTCAAGATCGGTCGAGAGAGAAGTTACCCTTTTTACTTCTTCTTCGAGATCCTGCAATCTCCCTCTCAACCCCTTGTTTTGCTTAGCCAGTTTCTTTGAATCCCTCAAAAGTCTGTGGTAGGCTAGAGCAAAATCTTCACCTTCCGAATTATCCGATTCATCGTCCGTTGCATTCTTTTCAACTTGGGAGGAGTTGGACAATGACTCGGATGTACTTGCCATTAAGCACATGAAGGGTGAAGATGTGGACGCGTGGAACGCCGTTGCGTTATTTTCTTCATCACTTGAAGACGACTCATTTGACGATGAGGTGTCATCCCAAGTGACGGCTTGCATCGCCTTCTTCTTGGACGGATTCTTATTTGGACACTCCGTTGAGATATGGCCGTATCCTCGGCACTTGAAGCATTGGACTTGTCCTTCTGAGCTTTTCTTATCCTTTGAAAAACTTTCTTGCTTTCTTGACTTTTGGCTTGAAAAACCTTTGCCTTTCTTCCACTTTCCGGAGGATGGAGTTTTACTAGAATTACCCCTTCGAAAGTTTCGGCAAAAATTTCTTGTCAAGAGAGCAAGCTGCTTCTCAAAGTCCTCCATAGATAGAATCTCGTCATCGCCTGAGGAGGATGAATCCACGTCTTCTTCTTTTGTAGTTTTCAACGCAAAACCTGAAGACTTAGAAGAGGATGCCTTTCCCGAAGAATAGTTAGTAGGAAATGTCATTTCATATGTTTGTAAAGAACCAACTAATTCTTCTACACGGATTTCGTCCGGGTGTTTAATAGTTTCAATAGCCGTAACCTTGGAACGAAATCTTTCAGGAAGAGTTCTTAAGATCTTTCTTACAATTTTAAATTCTGGAATCTTCTCTCCCAAGTTAGCACATGAGTTTACGATGTCTTGCAATCGTGTGTAATAGTCTGTGAAAGATTCATTTTCTGCCATGAAAATAGAGTCAAACTTTCTCGTAAGCATTTGCAGTTTCTGAATCTTCACAAGGTTAGTTCTCTCATGCATAACTTGAAGAACATCCCAGATTTCTTTCGCAGTCTCACATGCCGAGACGCGAGAGAACTCAGTTTGCGACAAAGCATTAGATAAAGCGTTAATCCCTTTGCCATTGTAAGAAGATAAATCAATCTCTTCCTTGGTCCATTTCGACCTAGGTTTGATGGTGCGAACATCACCAATAAATTCAGTTGGATTAGACCATCCTAATTCAATTGATTGCCACACCCGTTCGTCGATGGAAATTAAAAAGGCTTTCATCCGTACTTTCCAGTAGGCATAATTTGTTCCATCGAAGAACGGGGGTCTGTTGATGTTTCCACCTTCAACCATTGTTTACAACCCTATTCCCGCTCTGATACCACTTGTTGGGTTATATATAATTGGATCTAAATAGGAGAAAAAACACCTAGAGGGGGGTGAATAGGTGTAAACAATAAACACTCAAAAATCTTTGCGATATAAAACCCAATGCGGAAAAATAAATAACACGCAGAGATTTTTACGTGGAAAACTTCAAACCGGAGTAAAAAACCACGGGACCGATAACACGGTGAAATCCACTAGAATTATAACACGTACAAAGGTGATATACCGTACTCACAGACGACTCAACCTTTTTCCATACGCTCCTAGTTGATCTTCTCCGCTCGCTCCGCAACGCTTCTCGAATCCACGATCTGCGTCCAACGCCGAATCCACGGCGTCCAACGTCGACTCCACGACGTCCGACCGAATCCACGGTCTTCACCCAGTAGCACGCTTCGAGTCCACGAACGTACCTCGCTCCGAATCCACGAGAGCGGTTGCACCTTGAATCCACAAGGCCACGCGAGTCCACGCGCCGATTTTGGGGAAATCGTTGTTTTTGGGTGGTGATGATCCGCCGAATACTTAGATTAGAAATAGATCGGAAATACCATCTAAGTATTCATTAATTTGATTCTACTCAAAATCTGTGTTTGGAAAACCTAGAATCAAATTAATAATATAGATGAAGAAACATAGAATTAAATCTAGTATTTCCTTTCTTCTCTATATGTGGATTTTTCTATTTCGGTCGTATTTTTCGCTTTTTGCGTCGTACCCTAAAAGATGAATTAAAGGGTCTATATATAGGTTAGAAACCGTTGGAAGAAGATAAGAATCAAAAACTAACCTTTTCTGGGATTTTTCAGGACGACGATCCGGATCGAATTTCGGCGATCCCGATTGCAGTAACGAGACAGACAGTTTCCTGAAAAACAAAGGTTCGGGATCCGGATCGAAGTGCCTGATCCGGATCGTTCATACAATTCAGCAAAAACCCCATGTTCGGGATCCGGATCAGAAGGGGCTTGGATCCGGATTGAATTTGCGTATGAACTAATACCCTTCGGGATCCGGATCGGATTGTCTGATCCGGATCCTGAACATGTCCCATGTCCAGTTTTTGATTTTTATGCAATTAAAAATTCATCCAAGTGTTTCTACACTATAAGAAGTATTCGGATCACCAAAAATAATTAGTTAAACATACCTGATCCTTTTGAATTTTTCTTTCTTGAGATTGAGTTATATGATCCAACCTTCTTTATCTTCAATCTTCAAGACTTAACCGAATTCACGAAATACGCCAACTCAAATTCCGTAACAGCTTTTGCCTAGTTGAAGGAACTCAAGGCGCAGCTGGAAGACCTTTTGGATAAAGGCTTCATCAGACCGAGCGTGTCGCCATGGGGCGCGCCCGTTCTGTTCGTAAGAAAGAAGGACGGAAGCCTTCGTTTGTGCATAGACTACCGGGAAATAAACAAGGTCACCTTTAAGAATAAATACCCCCTACCGAGGATCGACGATCTATTCGACCAGTTACAGGGGGCAATAGTGTTCTCAAAGATTAACCTGCAGTCCGGCTACCATCAGCTCAGAGTTAGGGGCGAGGACATCCCTAAGACAGCTTTCCGGACTCGCTACGGCCACTACAAATTCACGGTAATGCCATTCGGACTCACCAATGCCCCAGCGGTATTTATGGACATGATGAACAGGGTGTTCAAACCCTTCTTAGATTTATTCGTAGTGGTCTTCATCGATGATATCCTCATCTACTCCCGTACGGATGAGGAACATGAGGAGCACCTACGTATAGTCCTTCAGACCCTCCGGGATCGGAAACTCTATGCCAAACTCAAAAAGTGTGAGTTTTGTCTCCGCGAGGTGGACTTTTTAGGGCATGTTGTTTCGGCGTCTGGAATTGCGGTAGACCCGTGGAAGATAGACTCGGTGACAGACTGGCCCCGACCGACAACAGTAACCGAGATTCGAAGCTTCCTGGGTCTGGCAGGGTATTACAGGCGTTTTGTGGAGGGCTTCTCCAAGATAGCCACTCCCCTGACTCGCCTGACCTGGAAAGGGGAGAAGTTTATCTGGACGAATCATTACCAGAGGAGTTTTGACGAACTCAAGGACCGATTGACGCGGGCCCCGATTCTCGCCTTACCGGAACCTGGGGAGGACTATGAGGTTTATTGCGATGCGTCGCGAAACAGCCTCGGAGGTGTGCTTATGCAACGGGGTAAGATCATAGCCTATGCGTCAAGACAATTAAAGGAGTACGAGAGAAACTATCCCGTGCACGACTTGGAGCTGGCGGCAGTCGTGTTTGTCCTCAAGTTGTGGAGACATTATTTGTACGGGACACACTGCGATGTGTATTCCGATCATCAGAGCCTCAAGTACCTCTTCACCCAGAAGGAGCTAAACTTGCGGCAAAGGCGGTGGCTCGAGCTACAGAAAGACTATGACTTGTCGATCCACTACCACCCGGGGAAGGCAAATGTGGTGGCCGACGCCTTGAGCCGCAAGGGGCAGACAGAAGGAGCAGGGGTAAGTGCTATTACTGTCACGCCCCGGGGTCGAAACTGCGACCCGGGCTCGCTAACAGATCCGCCATCTGTACGGAAACTGCCGTACAGACGAAGCGTCTAACCTGCAAAAAGAATCAACTACAGTATACAGATATCAGAGCTGAAAGTAAACTACTAAAAACTGAAATCCAAACACTGTACAACTAAAAATAAATACAATATCCATCTCCCAAATTCGATCATATACAAAGTCCTTTGATACAAAAACCCAAAAAGGGAGATATCTCCAATAAAAACATCAGTGTACGAGCTCTCAAAACAAATATCCTCACTACATCAGTCTCTCAAACTGTAAATAAAGTACAACTCTATACCTCACAACAAAGGTCTCTCAACAGAGGAAAAAGAAGTAAACTAATCTACTGAAGCTCTCCTCTGGAGGGGTACCGCTACACTCCAACGACGGGTAGGGAACTAGCTCGCGACTCCCTCGCCTCGGTTAGAAGGATCAGCAACCGGAGCAACAGGAACAGGAGAAGAAGTTCCTGGGGAAAAAGACACCACGACGGGTGTGAGAACTACTTCCCACAGTAGTTCTCAGTGGGTGCCGTCAACAAGCCTAACGGTCTGCCCACTAAGTCTACTAGAGGCAAAAGATAACAGTGCAATGAAAACTGAACAAGAAAAGCTGGAGCTACTCTACAGCTACCATGCCTCTATCTAGATGCTCAAAAAGTGGAACAGATGAAAGTAAAAGAGACCACTCGCACCCAAGGTGCTCAATAGACCCAATCGAACTGACTGCCTCATAGGGTCCAGTCAAGCCTGCGCCTGTCGACTAGGAACGCGCCTGCCCACTACCACACATCCACATGAGGACGGGATTTACGTGGGGCGTCCTGCCCGACTAACTCACCCCTCGCGCAAAACTGCCTCAACAAGCCCATCGTTGCATCCACTGCGGAAAACTGCCTCAACAGGCCAACCATCATATCCACAGCGGCATCTAAGGGACGCGACTCCAACTGAGGAAAACGGCGCGGCATAGAGTATCACAAATTGGCATAAGCAGGCTATAGTCAAAAACCACGCTCACTCCCAGAACGGTAGGACTCAAGATCCCCAAATATCTCGCACAACAGTCGGAGCACTCTCGACGACTCAACTGATCAGCTCACACGAAACACGAGACACCAGCCTCTCCAACAGCTCGCAGCACAAAGCACACTGGCTGGAGGTACTCCACAGCCAGGAACGACCCACAACTCAGGCTAACAATACTGGTCGGACAACACTCAACGACCTGGGACCACCGTCAACCACAACGGTTCCTAACAACACTGACCGGAAGATACTCGACGGCCCGGGACTACCGTCTGCTCAACGGCTCCCTCCCACGACAGCACAACAGGGATACAAGACCTCCCGGGACTACCGTTTACCCAAACGGCTCCCGGCACGGATAAGCAACCCACTACAACTACCAGACTCCACTCTGCTCCCAAGCACGAGTGCAAATGCATCCCACACTAAAAGACAGTCCCGACCTCTCGGCCCACTACCCGGGCGAGGATAACACTATGTCCAGGAATAGAAAAACAGTGTGGGTGTCTAAACATAAATAACCCTAGCCCAAGTGAGGGTTTTCTACTGGTCTGGTTACACATGCAACATATGACGGGGGTGCTAGGTCAAGTTCCAAGATAGCTATATGAACAGATGATAAAAGGAATAACAATTCCTACAATATGGCATGCTATACAGAAAAAAAAACTATCATGTATAGTCCTACATCAGTAGAATTACTGTACAGTCCATAAAACTTGGAGATAAGGCCACCCACCTCAATTTGCCACTAATTGCTCGTAGACACTTGCAATTGGCCTCCACGCGATCCGCACGCAAAACGGAGCACGGTGCCGGAGTCTGCACGCAAAACGAAGTCCGCACGCAAAACGGTGCACGATGCCGAAGTCCGCACGCAAAACGGTGCATGGTGCCGGAGTCCGCACGCAAAACGGTGCACGGTGCCGGAGTCCGCACGCAAAACGGAGTCCGCAAGCAAAACGGAGCACGCCGTCGGGGACCGCACGCAAAACGGTGCAAAAAAACATAGTCCCTAACACAGATAAGAACAAGGGGTTAATTACAGTCCAAACGAACGCCCCAAAATTGTGCCAAAAACACCGTAAAATTAACACACGGGACCCACCCGACTGCGCCGCCGCCGCCGAAACGCACCCAACGGAACCCCGCGCACGCTTCACGAGGTCCACAATGCACCGCCGCACCACCCACAAATCCCCTCCTCACTCCCTCTCTCGCTCGGTTGAAGAAGGAAGAAAAGAAAATGGAGGAGAAAAGGCTTGCGGGGGAGAAGGAAGAAGAAGAAGAAAAAGAGGATGAGGGAGTGGTCCATGGCCTCGGGTCCACCGTGGACCAGCCAATGGGGGCCCCTCAATCCCTGTCCACAGGAAATGGGCGCGTGCGCCCGGTCCATGCACGCGCCCACTGCGCCACGTGGCGCGCGGTAACGCACCTGCCACACGGGCGCGTTACACCGCGCCCGTGCCAGGCGCGGGACACGCGCGTGCCACACGGGCGCGTGCCCCCGCGCCTGCGCGGCCGCCAACGGGGGCCCGCCACGTGGCGGCCCCCGCGCGACCCGCGCCTAAGGTGCGTCTCCCAGCGCGCCTGCCGCGCCCTCGACTCGCGTGCCGCTGCCTCAATTTCCACGCCATCGAGCCACGCCTCGAGATTCGTGCCGCGTTGCCTCGAAAAATGCGCACTTCATCCGGGCTCCAAAACTAACAAATAAATAGTCCATTCTCAACGATTTCGCGCGCTGAATCCAAAAATGATGTCCGATTCTCCAAATTCTCAACCGAAAATTTGCCGAATGCCCCCGGATAGCCCACTTGATCCGGTTTTCGCGCCGGGTCCAAATTCTGAAGTCCGGTTTACCAAATTCCAACTCTAGAAATTCCCGAAGGCGACCGGAGAGGTAATCTTTTATCCAAACCTCGCCCGAAGTCCAAATTTGACATCTACGCCGCGCGAAACCACCTCTAAACACTCGACGGTGTTAGTTGTATGCCCCAAAAGCCTATCAGGTTGACGCATTTTATTATATGGGACATATTTGTACTTGATCTTTATTATAATTTGGGCATTTTATGCCATTCATGTTTGATGTGTAGATGAATCGTCCTTTGAATTAATGAGATGATAATGTATATTCTTAAGAGTTAAGAATTTGAGATACATATTATTAGTGATTAAGTCATAAATGCTCTCAATCGGAGGATCATCATGGGGACGATGATTGATCCGGCAAGATTGATGTATGTGTCGCTCTCTTTTAGGATGACGAGTCTCAAGTCATTAGTGTGGGGACACTAGAGCGAACGTGCAGGTGGTTGTTATAGAACAAGGGCACTGAGCGTGACCAATTACGAATAGTTACTTGGATGTCTACTCTTTCGTCAGTAACTGATTCGATGTTGCAGTGGTACAACTGATCCTTAGACCTGCGACACCACGGCCATTCAGTATGAGGCTATTGTAGTTTGACTATGCAAACTCTGATCCTAGTCACGGGTCTTAGTAGTATATGTTGGCTGCAGTCGGTTCATATTAGGAATGGGTGTTTGTTTATAGGGGATCTATCGCTCTCGGTAGAGAGATAATTAGTCCTATGCTATTTGTAAGGCAAAGCTCAGAAATCCTCGGCCGGGGTAATATGGTTCATGGAAAGGTGTTTCCAAGAGTAACCATATGAGCTTCTGTCCTATCAAATTTGTCATATAACGGGTGATGGGGTTTGACGAGTATTCCATGACCTCCACTCAGTTGGGACTATGCGATAGAAGGATTGTATTGTACGGTAACTGCACCTTGAGGTTCAGTCCAATATTCACTTCTGACTGGATTGCCACCATATGCTGCTAGGCGTCACTGGTGGATTGTGGGAACCAATAAGAATAATTATAGGCGAATAATTATTATACGATGGAAGAGTCAAAAGTGTTTGATCCATCAAAAGGAGTTTCGATGATGATGTCGATGGGGATCGCATCATATCTCACTACCAGACAGAATTGAACCTATTAGGTCACACACATAAGGAATCGCGCATGATCGATATCAAGGAGATGATAAAGAAGTTTAAAGAATGGATTAATTATAATCACAATACTAAAGTTTACTAATTTATTAGTAAAAGAACTAATTTGCAATTATTGTAAATTAGAGGTATTTAAGTGCAAAAGTTGCATGGTGTATTTACTAATCGTTAGTAAATATTTGGAGGACTTATGTGTAAATGTTACACACGTAGGATAATGGATAATCCAATCGGATTAGGATTCGATTTAATTAGTTACTAGATTTTATCTTGAGATTTAATTTAAAAAGATCTTTCTTTGTAACTAATTATAAGATTTAATTAGTTACTATATTTTAGGAGATCTTTCTTTGTAACTAATTATAAGATCTAATTAGTTACTAGATTTTATCTTGAGATTTAATTTAAAAGATCTTTCTTTGTAACTAATTATAAGATTTAATTAGTTACTATATTTTAGGAGATCTTTCTTTGTAACTAATTATAAGATTTGATTAGTTGTTTTGTTATAGCCGGCCAAACTTCCTATTATAAGAATAGGTAGTACGTATGTGATAGGTAACAATTTTTGAGTAAGAAAAAGTAGAAATTAATTAAGTTGGTCGCGGAACGTGAGAAAACCCTAGCCGCCTATCATCTCCCTCTTCCTAAAGTCCTCCATAATTAATCGTTCTCGATCTTCGGAAGATTGCTAGCACAATTAGAAGATTGATTCATCCTCCTTACATCGACACAAGAATTAATTCGTGATCAGATCGCGAATCAAGGTTATCGATTTTTCGATCAAGGGCGTGATTCCGTGTGGACACAAGTAGAGGCCGGGTGCGTGCGCGGCTATCAAGGACGAACAATTTTTACCAACGATCGTCGGCTTTGCGGTGATCTCGACCCGCGCAAGGTAAAAATTAAATCCTAATTGATGAGACCAATTAGATTACCTTTTTACGATCTAAAACAAAACATGAGGTGATCTTGGTTTAAGAAAAATTTTAATTGCGTTTTTCTTCTGCTGCGCATATCCGTATTTTTCTTATAGTGGTATCGGAGCCACCCTCATCGTTTGTTTTAGATCTAATCTCATTTTCGATGTTGATTGGGTTTTATGGAATGATCGAAATCAAAACAACGAAGGTTGTTTTGAATATGTTGTTTTGATTGTTTTGTAACATTAATTAATTAGCATATGATCTACGATCATGCATGCGGTCAAGGTCAACGTGCTCTAATTAATTAGCATATGACGCACGTCATATTGATGACATGCAAGCTCTAATTAATTAGTATTGTTAGTGTATAGCAACACTAATTGATTAGTTCATGGCTTTCATTGCACGTGCTTGCCGCAATGTGTTTTGAACGCATTTACATGATGTGATCATGCGCGCCTTGTGTTTGCTTTGTGCAAAATCGTAATTTAAAATTAATTTGAAACCCAATTAATTAGAAATCGAATTAGAGAATTTTATTTTATATTATATGCCTGTGATGTGTATGAGGTGATGATCATGGATAGCAACCTTATGATGATGTGAATGGGTGTAATTTAATAAGGACCCAGTGTTAGATTTATTCTGAGTGCCTGCCTGCACCAATTAAATTATATAATTTGGAGACCTGCGTGTCTCATTATTATTATGGGTTGTATTGTAATTGTTGCAAAATTAAAGGGTAAAGGGGTAGTTTAGATTCCATGACGATTTGTTCCATTCAAGAGTTGATGCGGTGCAGATCAAGTTTGGACCAAATATTGATCGAGGGAGCCGACAAGAGTTGATCTACTCCAATCTGATCAAGATGCAGAGCAAGTTTTTGTGTGTAATACCCTTTGACCCGATTCCGGCCTGGTGGCTCAGGCCCGAATCAAATTAAAATCCATGATCATCACCGGTAGTTATTTTTTATATATATGCGATATATGTGTGCATATGATGCGATGGTTTGCATGAGATGTAAATTTGTAATGAATTAAAACTGATGAGATAACAAATCTCCCTAAATAAAATATTAAGTTAGTGGTGTTATAAACCCATTAGTGGCCTTCCATCGTTGTAGGGTGTGGGCGTCTCTTTAGTGTTGATTGATGCACCCGGACACGGGGGTCAGTTGCATTAGGGAGCCGCAACCATTCTATTGGCATGAGATGCTATGTGGTAAGAAAGGGGTTGAATCCAAGAATCTGTCAGGATGAGGATTCAATGACTTTTTATTTACATGATGAACGGTGGGTCTAACTTAACCAAAAGATAAGACCAAGAATCTGTTAGGATGAGGCCTATATTTTTGGAGGCCAAAGATAAAAAATTGCGATTTGCTTGAGAAGCATTGAACAAGAGTTGTTCACTCATTTCTTTACTCATTGCCAAGAATCTGTCAGGATGAGGTAGTGTGCAAATAGATGGGACCGCAATTCCCACTAGAAACTTTTAGTAAAGTTTCCGTTTTCTCCACTCGGGGAGTGTGGAGATTCGCTAAAATTAGTGGGAGGCACCATTTAGATTTAAAGCCCCTAATCAAAATGGATTATGATTAAGTACACAACTAATTAGAATCTTAACCATCTGCAGAAAATGTCCGCCTCTAACCCACTTGTCAAAATACTTGATACTAATCGCCTAACTGGACCGAATTTCACCGATTGGCTGAGGAATTTGAGAATTGTTCTCAATTCTGAGAAATTAGCCTACGTGTTGGACACGGAGGCTCCAGCAGTGCCTGCAAATCCAACAGCTCAACAGAAAGATGCTAGAAATAAATGGACTGATGATGACATGAAGGTAAAATGCTACATGCTTGCGTCTATGAGTAATGAGTTGCAACGCCAGCATGAGCACATGGAGAGTTCTGCTGACATCTTGCTTCATCTTAAAGAGTTGTATGATGAGCAAAGTCGAACAGCTCGTTACGAAGTGTCAAGGCGACTGTTCAGGACTAAGATGTCTGATGGTCACTCGGTCAATAATCATTGCTTGGCGATGATTAAGGACATTGAGGAGCTTGAGAAGCTCGGAATGACTATGGATGCAGAACTTCAAATTGATTTGATCTTACAATCATTACCTGATTCATTTTCTCAGTTTATTTTAAATTTTCAAATGAATAAAATTACTTGCACTCTCGCCGAGCTGTTGAATATGTTGGTCACGGCTGAAGGAATGCTAAAAGTCAATAAGGGCTCAGTCTTGGCTGTTGAACGGGCTTCCTCTAAAAGAAAGTCTAAATGGAGAAAGAAGAAGCCTGCAAAGAAGCCAAAGACTGACACTGTCAAGGCAAATCCCAAAAAGAAGGCCGCCAAAGGAACTTGCTTCCACTGTTAAAAGGATGGCCACTGGAAGAGGAATTGCCCAGACTATTTGGCTAGCCTGAAGGACAAGGTGAAGAATAAAACTTTGGAAGGTATGTCCGAGATTCATGTCATTGAAACTACTAGCTTATCAGTTTGTTCTACTCTTACATGGGTCATTGACTCAGGATGCACCTCGCATTTGTGTATTTCAATGCAGGCGCTAAAGAAAAGTAGACGACTTAGGGATGGAGAGCTTACCCTACGCGTTGGAAACGGAGCAAGAGTTGCTGCTGTTGCTGTAGGGACTTATCCTTTATGTCTACCGACAGGAGTAGTTTTAGAACTTAGAGATTGTCTTTATGTTCCTAGTGCGACTAGAAACCTTATTTCTGTTTCACGTTTGGTATTGGACGGTTATAAGTTTATTTTTGAATCAAACATTTGTTCAATTTATTTGAGGAATAATTTGATAGGTTGTGGTTCTTTAATAGACAATCTCTATTACTTACATATGGATGTTAGTATGAATACAGTTCACAATGGCATGAATGAGAATACTATTGTTTTTAAAAGACCTAGAGAGGAGGTAAACAAAACATACTTGTGGCATCTGAGGCTTGGTCACATTGGAGAAGATAGGGTTAACAAGCTGGCTAAGGATGGTATCTTAGGATCCTTACTCCCTGAACCATACCCAGCTTGTGAATCATGTCTTCAAGGAAAAATGACTAAGTCTCCCTTTGTTGGACAAGGACAGAGAGCTACCGAAGTACTCGCCCTGATACATACTGATGTATGTGGCCCATTCGATGTGTCTGCTTGGGGCGGCTATCTCTACTTTATTACCTTTACTGATGATTATTCACGGTATGGGTATGTGTATTTAATTAAACACAAGTCTGAAGTCTTTGAAAAGTTTAAAGAGTTTAGACAAGAAGTAGAAAAGCAAATGGAAAAACCGATTAAGACTCTTCGATCCGATCGAGGGGGGGAATACCTTAGCACGGATTTCTTAACCTACCTCAAGAATAATGGTATTGTCTCTCAATGGACTCCTCCTGGAACACCAGAACTGAATGGGGTGTCTGAACGGAGGAATCGAACTTTATTAGATATGGTTCGATCTATGATGAGTTTTACAGATTTACCTACGCCACTTTGGGGTTATGCACTTCTTACGGCTATTTATATTTTGAACAGAGTACCTTCCAAATCTGTTCCCACCACACCATATGAGATGTGGCACGGTAGGAAGCCAAGTTTTACTCACATTAAGACTTGGGAGTGTCCGGCTTATATTAAGAAATTAAAAACGGACAAATTGGAAAGCAGATCAGTCAAGGGAAGATTCATTGGTTATCCCAAGGAATCACTTGGATACAATTTTTATCTCCCAGAAAGTCACAATGTGATTGTGAGCCGACATGCCTTCTTTCTTGAAAATGAATTTATTTTAGCAGGAGGCAGTGGGAGAAAAATAGAACTAGAGGAGAAAGTCTCTTTAGAATCGAGCATTCCAAGAGCCCTTCCTGATAACTCTGTGATACCAGAGATTACGTTGCCACCTCGCAAGTCTAGTAGAATCTCTCATCCTCCTGATAGATACATGGGATTATTTATTGAGGACATGGAGGAAATGTTCCTATTGGGAGACAAGGATCATAGAGATGATCCTAAGACTTATAGCGAGGCGATGTCAGACATCGACTCCGAAAAATGGTTGGAAGCTATGAAGTCTGAAATAGACTCAATGTACTCTAATCAAGTTTGGACTTTGGTTGATCCACCGGAGGGTATTGTACCCGTTGGATGCGAATGGATCTTCAAAAGAAAGATTGGTTCTGATGGAAAGGTAGAGACCTACAAAGCTAGGCTGGTAGCAAAAGGTTATAGTCAACACGAAGGCATTGACTATCAGGATACCTTTTCACCTGTAGCCATGCTTAAATCTATCAGAACTCTGCTTGCTATTGCTGCACATTATGACTACGAGATCTGGCAAATGGATGTAAAAATTGCTTTCCTGAATGGATATCTTGAAGAAGAAATCTATATGGAGCAGCCTTTGGGTTTCACTGCCAAAGATAGAAGTCATAAAGTGTGCAAGCTTCAACGATCCATTTATGGGTTGAAGCAAGCTTCTCGGAGTTGGAACACTCGTTTCAATGATGCAGTCGAATCGTTCGATTTCATCAGAAATGAAGAAGAGCCGTGTGTGTATAAAAAGGTTAGTGGGAGTGCTGTTACCTTCCTCGTATTGTACGTGGATGACATACTCCTAATAGGGAATGACATTCCTATGTTAATATCGGTGAAGTTATGGTTATCCAAAGAGTTTTCTATGAAAGACCTTGGAGAAGCATCTTATATCCTAGGGATAAAGGTCTATAGGGATAGACCTAAGAAGTTGCTTGGTTTATCGCAAGCTATGTACATAGATGAAGTGTTGAAAAGGTTCAGCATGGAGAATTCCAAAAGGGGTATGGTACCTCTAAGACATGGAATTCACCTCTCTAAGACTATGTCTCCTAAGACACCTGAAGAGAGAAGTCGCATGAGCAGGATCCCTTATGCTTCCGCAATAGGGAGTTTAATGTATGCAATGCTATGTACTCGACCTGATATAGCACAGGCTGTGAGCGTCACTAGTCGATATCAGTCGAACCCAGGCGAAGAGCATTGGGTAGCGGTGAAGAATATCCTTAAGTACTTGAGAAGAACAAAGGATATGTTCTTGGTTCTTGGAGGTGGAGAACTCAAAGTTAATGGCTATACAGATTCAGACTTTATGTCTGATATAGACGATAGAAAGTCTACGTCTGGGTATCTATTTATTTGCAATGGTGGGTCAATAGTTTGGAAGAGTTCTAAACAAGAGACGATTGCTGATTCTACTATGGAGGCAGAGTACATCGCTGCATCTGAAGCTGCCAAGGAAGCTGTTTGGATCAAGAAATTTATCACTGAGCTTGGCGTGGTTCCCTCTAGTAGGGATCCCCTGCCACTATATTGTGATAATAATGGCGCCGTAGCATTAGCTAAGGAGCCGAGATCTCATCAGAAATCCAAACATATCGAGCGGCGGTATCACAAGATCAGAGAGTACATCAAAGATAAACATATTGAAGTGCAGAAGGTTGCCTCCGCAGATAACGTGGCGGACCCGCTAACTAAGGCTTTGACTCAGCAAAAACTAGAGACTCATCTTGAGAAGACGGGCATTAGATATATAACTGATTGGCTTTAGTGCAAGTGGGAGATTGTTAGTTGTATGCCCCAAAAGCCTATCAGGTTGACGCATTTTATTATATGGGACATATTTGTACTTGATCTTTATTATAATTTGGGCATTTTATGCCATTCATGTTTGATGTGTCCATGAATCGTCCTTTGAATTAATGAGATGATAATGTATATTCTTAAGAGTTAAGAATTTGAGATACATATTATTAGTGATTAAGTCATAAATGCTCTCAATCGGAGGATCATCATGGGGACGATGATTGATCCGGCAAGATTGATGTATGTGTCGCTCTCTTTTAGGATGACGAGTCTCAAGTCATTAGTGTGGGGACACTGGAGCGAACGTGCAGGTGGTTGTTATAGAACAAGGGAACTGAGCGTGACCAATTATGAATAGTTACTTGGATGTCTACTCTTTCGTCAGTAACTGATTCGATGTTGCAGTGGTACAACTGATCCTTAGACCTGCGACACCACGGCCATTCAGTATGAGGCTATTGTAGTTTGACTATGCAAACTCTGATCCTAGTCACGGGTCTTAGTAGTATATGTTGGCTGCAGTCGGTTCATATTAGGAATGGGTGTTTGTTTATAGGGGATCTATCGCTCTCGGTAGAGAGATAATTAGTCCTATGCTATTTGTAAGGCAAAGCTCAGAAATCCTCGGCCGGGGTAATATGGTTCATGGAAAAGTGTTTCCAAGAGTAACCATATGAGCTTCTGTCCTATCAAATTTGTCATATAACGGGTGATGGGGTTTGACGAGTATTCCATGACCTCCACTCAGTTGGGACTATGCGATAGAAGGATTGTATTGTACGGTAACTGCACCTTGAGGTTCAGTCCAATATTCACTTCTGACTGGATTGCCACCATATGCTGCTAGGCGTCACTGGTGGATTGTGGGAACCAATAAGAATAATTATAGGCGAATAATTATTATACGATGGAAGAATCAAAAGTGTTTGATCCATCAAAAGGAGTTTCGATGATGATGTCGATGGGGATCGCATCATATCTCACTACCAGACAGAATTGAACCTATTAGGTCACACACATAAGGAATCGCGCATGATCGATATCAAGGAGATGATAAAGAAGTTTACATAATGGATTAATTATAATCACAATACTAAAGTTTACTAATTTATTAGTAAAAGGACTAATTTGCAATTATTGTAAATTAGAGGTATTTAAGTGCAAAAGTTGCATGGTGTATTTACTAATCGTTAGTAAATATTTGGAGGACTTATGTGTAAATGTTACACACGTAGGATAATAGATAATCCAATCGGATTAGGATTCGATTTAATTAGTTACTAGATTTTATCTTGAGATTTAATTTAAAAAGATCTTTCTTTGTAACTAATTATAAGATTTAATTAGTTACTATATTTTAGGAGATCTTTCTTTGTAACTAATTATAAGATCTAATTAGTTACTAGATTTTATCTTGAGATTTAATTTAAAAGATCTTTCTTTGTAACTAATTATAAGATTTAATTAGTTACTATATTTTAGGAGATCTTTCTTTGTAACTAATTATAAAATTTGATTAGTTATTTTGTTATAGCCGGCCAAACTTCCTATTATAAGAATAGGTAGTACGTATGTGATACGTAACAATTTTTGAGTAAGAAAAAGTGGAAATTAATTAAGTTGGTCGCGGAACGTGAGAAAACCCTAGCCGCCTATCATCTCCCTCTTCCTAAAGTCCTCCATAATTAATCGACACAAGAATTAATTCGTGATCAGATCGTGAATCAAGGTTATCGATTTTTCGATCAAGGGCGTGATTCCGTGTGGACACAAGTAGAGGCCGGGTGCGTGCGCGGCTATCAAGGACGAACAATTTTTACCAACGATCGTCGGCTTTGCGGTGATCTCGACCCGCGCAAGGTAAAAATTAAATCCTAATTGATGAGATCAATTAGATTACCTTTTTACGATCTAAAACAAAACATGAGGTGATCTTGGTATAAGAAAAATTTTAATTGCGTTTTTCTTCCGCTACGCATATCCGTATTTTTCTTATAGACGGGACCCCCAATTTTCCACGGGATCCCTTTTTGAGCCCGAAGTCCAACACTTGTGTCCAAATTGCGCGCAAACACTACCAACACACCACGCAGGCCTCCAGTGATGCAACTAAATCCCAAATTGCAACACAAATCCATTTCTCGGGCCCGCCATGCGCACAAACACTCCCAACAGCCACAAAAAGCTGCCCAACAACCAGCAAACCCTACGCGGGGGATTCCGGGACCTCACACTCTCCCCCACTAAAAGAAAGTTTCGTCCTCGAAACTAGATCAAGTCCATCAGGAGCCACAAATACCACGGGTAGGTAGCCATCAATACGCCTCCAGCTCCCGAAACACCACTCGCTCCCCGTGATTACTCCTCAACAACAACAACAACAAGTACGGCATGGCCCGATGTGCAATTCTCTCATCTCTCGAGCCAGAAATTGCAACGGGCATCCCTCGCACTCCAACAATCACAGATCTCCAAAGGGCAAGTAAATCACGGGCGAGGAAAAACACATCACTCCTGAGCTGAGACGTGAAATACCCAAGGGCTCCAATAAAAGGCTGGGGGAAACGGAAATAACCACTAGTGCAACACGCACCAAACCACATCATGGTGCCAATCTCAACAAGGTGACCCGAAGCATACCCACACATTCATCCAATAAGGAAAGGAATCCAATAAGTTGGGGTCTTCACTCGGTTACTTCCCGATCTAAAACCACCCGAGTGGACTACTCAACTGCAGGCTACCCTCAAAAGGGATCGTCAAGAGACACAAACTCATGCCACAGTTGGTCTCTCAACATGCTATCATAACCCCAACGGACCCACGGGTCGAAGTCGATCCCTCAACTAATAAAGAACACCCTGACGGGGACCAAACCGTCGGTGAACGGGACTGAAAACTGGCTCGCAAGGCGATCATAATGCTGTTGCCCAAACTCGCGGTCAAAAGTCCGAACCATCAAAAAAAACTCTCACCGTTGTGTACCTACAACGTGGCATCACTGCCGTGCACCAACAGCGTGGCATCACCGCCGTGTATCAATGGTGTGGCATCACCACCATGTATCAACGGTGTGGCATCACCACCGTGTATCAACGGTGTGGCATCATCACCGTGTATCAATGGTGTGGCATCACCACCGTGTATCAACGGTGTGGCATCACCACCGTGTATCAACGGTGTGGCATCATCACTGTGTGTCAACGGTGTGGTATCAGCACCTTGTTTCAACGGTGTGGCATCACTGTTACGGAATTTGAGTTGGCGTAATTTCGTGAAAGGTTCAAGTCTTGAAGATTGAAGGTGAAGAAGGTTGGATCATTTAACTCAATCTCAAGAAAGAAGAATTCAAAAGGATCATGTATGTTTAACTAAAGATTTTTGGTTATCCGAATACT
This sequence comes from Tillandsia leiboldiana, assembly GCA_029204045.2. Lineage (NCBI taxonomy): Eukaryota > Viridiplantae > Streptophyta > Magnoliopsida > Poales > Bromeliaceae > Tillandsia > Tillandsia leiboldiana. The sequence goes on from CM055067.1 coordinate 25,195,491, forward strand.
TCTTGTAGTGTAGAAACACCTGGAAGAATTTTTTATTGCATAAAAATCAAAAACCGGACATGGGACATGTTCAGGATCCGGATCAGATATTCCAATCCGGATCCCGAAGGGTGTTCGTTCATACACTGGTTCAATCCGGATCGCAACATCTCATGATCCGGATCCCGAACACTAGTTTTACCTTTTTACATGCACGATCCGGATCCGGATTTGCAATCCGGATGCCGAATGTTGATGTTTGGTGAAACTGTATGAACGATCCGGATCAGCCATTTCGATCCGGATCCCGAACCATCGTTTTTCTGGAAACCGTCTTTCTTGCTACTGCAATCCGGATCGCCGAAATCCAATCCGGATCGCCGTCCGTAAAATTTCCAAAAATGGTAGGTTTTTGATTCTTATCTCCTTCCTAGGGTTTCTAACCTATAAATAGACCCTATGATTCATTTTTCTAGGGGTAAAAGGAAAATAGCCGTCATAATCGAATATCATCCCCTACGGCCTAGATCCACATATAGAGAAGAAAGGAAATACTAGATTTAATTCTATGTTTCTTCATCTATAGTTGATTGATTTGATTCTAGGTTTTCATACTCAGATTTTGAGTACAATCAAATCAATGAATACTTAGATGGTATTTCCGATCTATTTCTAATCTAAGTATTCGGCGGATCATCACCACCCAAAAACAACGATTTCCCCAAAATCGGCGCGTGGATTCGCGTGTCCTTGTGGATTCAAGGTTCAACCGCTCTCGTGGATTCGGAGCGAGGTACGTTCGTGGATTCGAAGCGTGCTACTGGGTGAAGACCGTGGATTCGGTCGGACGTCGTGGACTCGACGTTGGACGCCGTGGATTCGGCGTTGGACGCAGATCGTGGATTCGAGACGCGTTGCGGAACGAGCGGAGAAGATCAACTAGGAGCGTATGGTAAAAGGTTGAGTCGTCTGTGAGTACGTTAAATCACCTTGTACGTGTTTCAATTCTAGTGGATTTCACCGTGTTATCGGTCCCGTGGTTTTTTACTCCGGTTTGGAGTTTTTCCACGTAAAAATCTTGCGTGTTCTTTTACTTTTCCGCATTGGGTTTTATTGCGCAATGATTTTTTGAGTGTTTATTGTTTACACCTATTCACCCCCCTCTAGGTGTTTTTTTCCCTATTTAGATCTATATTTCATATAACCCAACAAGTGGTATCAGAGAGGGAATAGGGTTGTAAACAATGGTTGAAGGTGGAAACATCAATCGACCCCCTTTCTTTGATGGAACAAATTATGCGTACTGGAAAGTACGGATGAAAGCCTTTTTAATTTCCATCGACGAAAGGGTGTGGCAATCAATTGAATTAGGATGGTCTAATCCAACTGAATTTATTGGTGATGTTCGCACCATCAAACCTAGGTCGAAATGGACCAAGGAAGAGTTAGATTCATCTTCTTACAATGGCAAGGGAATTAATGCTATTTTTAATGCCTTATCTCAAACTGAATTCTCTCGCGTCTCGGCATGTGAGACTGTGAAAGAAATCTGGGATGTTCTTCAGGTTACACATGAGGGAACTAACCTCGTGAAGATTCAAAAGCTGCAAATGCTTATGAGCAGATTTGACTCCATTTTTATGGCAGAAAATGAATCTTTCACGGACTACTATACACGATTGCAAGACATCGTAAATTCATGTGCTAACCTGGGAGAGAAGATTCCAGAATTTAAAGTTGTAAGAAAGATCTTAAGAACTCTTCCTGAACGATTTCGCCCAAAGGTTACAGCCATTGAAACTATTAAACACCCGGACGAAATACGTGTAGAAGAACTAGTTGGTTCATTACAAACTTATGAAATGACATTTACTACTAACTATTCTTCTGGAAAAGCATCCTCTTCTAAGTCTTCAGGTAATGCGTTGAAAACAACTAAGGAAGAAGACGCGGATACATCCTCCTCAGACGATGACGAGAACCTTTCTATGGAGGACTTTGAGAAGCAACTCGCTCTCTTGACAAGGAAGTTTCGTCGCAACTTTCGAAGGGGTAATTCAAGTAAATCTCCATCCTTCGGAAAGTCGAAGAAAGGCAAGGGTACTTCAAGTTACAAGTCAAGAAAGCAAGATAACTTCTCAAAGGATAAGAAAAGTTCAGAGGGACAAGTCCAATGCTTCAAGTGCCGAGGATACGACCATATCTCAACGGAGTGTCCAACTAAGAATCCGTCGAAGAAGAAAGTGATGCAAGCCGTCACTTGGGATGACAACTCAACGTCAAATGAGTCATCCTCAAGTGATGAAGAAGAAAGCGCAACGGCATTCCACGCGTCCACATCTTCACCCTTCATGTGCTTAATGGCAAGTACATCCGAGTCGTTGTCCAACTCCACTGTTGAACAGAATGCAACGGACAATGAATCGGATGATTCGGAAGGTGAAGATTTTGTTTTAGCCTACCACAGACTTTTGAGGGATTCAAAGAAAGTGGCTAAGCAAAACAAGAGTTTGAGAGGGAGATTGCATGATCTCGAAGAAGAAGCAAAAAGGGCAACTTCTCTCTCAAACGCTCTTGAAGTGGAAAGGGAAAATCTGATAAAAGTAAATGTTTCCCTTCAAGAGTCCAATGAGCTTTTTGAGAAGGAACATACAAAACTGGTGGATAAAGCGGATCACTTCTCAAAGCTCTACAACGAGGCTCGACAGGATAACCTGGAAATGACAAAGACCATTTTCCAACTCAAGGATGACTTGCAGCGATTCTCTTCTGGAAGGAGTAAGTTGGATAAGCTTCTTGGTCTTGGTCAATCAAATCGGTTCGGCCTCGGGTACACTCGAACTGAAAACAGTCCAAGTTCGAGTGGGACAGTTTTTGTGCCTCAGTCGGTATCTCCTCCTCCGACACTGGAATTCAAGACAAACAACGACAACAAACCTACTTCATCCTCTTTGGGATCGTCAAGATCTAAGGTATGTTTTCGTTGTGGTATTTTAGGGCACATAAGGAGAAATTGCAAGATGGGAGCCAAACGCTCAACTCAAGCACTTCTTGCAACGACTACAAAAAAGGCGCCTCCCCGGAAATCAAAGCAAAACTTTTCGAATAAAAAGAGCCTTGGTAGTTCACCGTGCAAGACGACATCATCAAGGAGCAGCAATTGATCTGACAAGACGCCTTCACCTAGGAGAATAACCTCACGACCATTACCGACGCATTCCAAAAAGGTTTGGGTGCGCAAAGGTGAAATTTACCCTTGTCTTGTTACTAATGTTTCCTTGCATGCATATGATAATTTGTCTTGGTATCTGGATAGCAGATGTTCCCGTCACATGACCGGTGACAAAAATAGTTTTCAAAACTTTGAGAAAATCTCCGGAGGACTCGTTGTTTTCGGAGACGGTCGTTCTTCCAAAATTGTTGGAAAAGGAACAGTAGCTATTCCAGATGGCCCGATTTTGAAAAACGTGTTATTTGTTGATGGCCTTAAGACTAACCTCATTAGCATAAGTCAACTTTGCGACAATGGTTTTTCAGTTAACTTTTCATCTGTTGAATGTGTTGTAACTAATAAGGACCATGTATTCTTTTTAAAAGGGGTTAGATCAGAAAACAATTGTTATGTTGTTCCTAGTAAAACTTCTGAAAATTGTAACTTAGCCTCTTTGAATAATGAAACACTTTGGCATGAAAGGCTAGGTCACATAAATTTTAAGGAACTTGCTAGAATTTCAAACAAAGATGTGGTCAAGGGGGTTCCTAATCTTTCATTTGAACAAAACATTGTGTGCGGCGGTTGTCAAAAGGGAAAACAGTCCAGGACTGCACACAAGAACTTGAACCACGTTGGTACAAAACGGCATTTGGAACTTTTACACATGGATTTAATGGGGCCAACCCATCAACCATCTTTGGGAGGTAAATGGTATATTTTCTTATTGGTTGATGATTTCTCTCGGTATTCTTGGGTAGCATTTTTAAAAGAGAAAGCTGATACTTTTGATTCTTTTCACGAGATTTGCCATCGTATTATGATTGAAAAGAATGAAAAGATCATTCGTGTTAGAAGTGATAGAGGTGGAGAATTCGTCAACTCTAAATTCATTGACTTTTGCACTTCAAACGGTATTAAGCATGAATTCTCAGCACCCTATACACCTCAACAGAATGGTGTTGTCGAGCGCAAAAACAGGGTTGTTCAAGAGATGGCACGTGTTATGCTTCACAGCCGGAATTTACCGCTACATTTTTGGGCTGAAGCTGTGAACACTGCAATCTATGTAATTAATCGAGTTTATTTGCGCCCGAGAATGTTAAATACACCATATGAACTATGGTGTGGTAGAAAACCCAACATCAAATATTTTCGCATCTTCGGGAGTCGGTGTTACATTTTACGTGACCGTGAAAATCTTGGAAAGTTTGACTCTCGAAGTGATGAAGGGATTTTCTTGGGGTATTCTACAAATAGTAGAGCATATCGGGTATTTAACTTGGAATCTAAGACGATCGTAGAATCGATAAATGTTAAAGTAGATGAAGCTTTTCACTTTGCATCTGAAAAATCTACCCTCGATATCTCTCTAGATGATGATACACCTGCCATTGCATCCTCTCATAATAATACTTCCAATATTAATGATGCATCTAATGGTTCTTCAAGTTTATCTGATGTGCAGGAATCGTCTCATGTACCTCCGAGTACTCCGTTACCTCAAACGTTACGCATCTCCAAGGATCATCCTGAATCAAACATCATTGGAGACCCACAAGAAGGAGTTAGAACTCGGAGGCAGTTGGTTTGTGGATTCGCTTGCTACGTATCTTTAATCGAACCAAAGAACATAGATGAAGCTCTTCAGGATGACTACTGGATTAAAGCAATGCAGGAAGAGCTCCATCAATTTGAGCGAAACAAAGTCTGGGAATTAACGAAGCCTCCAAAGCAACACAATGTGATAGGTACCAAATGGATTTTCAAGAACAAGAAAAATGAGGATGGTACTATCATCAGGAACAAGGCACGATTAGTTGCTCAAGGCTACTCTCAAGTAGAAGGTATAGACTTTGATGAAACTTTCGCCCCTGTAGCTAGACTCGAGTCCATTCGTATACTATTTGCTATTGCTTGTCATTTTAAAATCAAATTATTTCAAATGGACGTTAAGAGCGCGTTTCTAAATGGGTTTTTAAATGAGGAAGTTTATGTGGCTCAACCGAAAGGTTTTGTAGACCATAAACAACCTAATCATGTTTTTCGTTTGAAAAAGGCTCTTTACGGTCTGAAACAAGCACCGCGAGCATGGTACGAAAGGTTGACAAAGCACCTTTTGGAGAAGGGCTATACTCGAGGGGGAGCTGACAGGACTCTCTTTGTGAAGCATTATCAAAACAATTTCGTTGTAGCACAAATCTATGTCGATGACATTGTATTTGGCGCAACAAGAGATAATGATGCTTCTAAATTCGCGGAGACCATGGAAAGCGAATTTGAGATGTCCATGATGGGCGAATTGACTTATTTTCTTGGATTGCAAATTAAACAAAATGATGAAGGTATTCACTTGTGTCAATCCAAGTATGCAATGGAGTTGGTTAAAAAGTTTGACTTAGAAAATTCGAAGGATTTTCCGACTCCAATGGGAACTAGCCACAAGGGACTTGGAAGTGAATCACATAGTGAGAATGTAGACGAGAAACTGTATCAAAGTATGATTGGAAGTCTACTTTACCTCACGGCTAGTCGCCCGGATATATCCTTTAGTGTTGGGATTTGCGCGAGATATCAATCAGCACCAAAGGAGGTTCACCTAAAAGCGGTGAAAAGGATCATCCGGTACATCAAAGGATCAATTAATTTCGGAATTTGGTATCCTATGGGAACTAGTTTGGATATTATTGGATACACAGATGCCAATTGGGCAGGATCAGTGGATGATCGGAAAAGCACGAGTGGTGCATGCTTCTATCTTGGCCATTGCCTTGTTGCATGGCACAGTAAAAAGCAGAATTGCATAGCACTCTCGACTGCCGAAGCGGAATACATTTCAGCGGGTAGTTGTTCAACCCAACTCATTTGGATGAAAAGTGTGTTGAGCGACTTCCGGATTTCAGCAACTTCGGTAACAATTCTTTGTGACAACACTAGTGCTATAAACATTTCCAAAAACCCTGTGTTGCCCTCTAGAACAAAACACATTGAACTTAGATATCATTTTCTTAGAGAGCTAGTTGAATCAAATACTCTTCAACTTTCATATATTTCAACTGAAGATCAATTAGCTGACATTTTAACAAAACCTTTGGATCAAAAACGTTTTATTCATTTGCGTAAAGCAATTGGAATGCTTTCCTTGAAATAAACTTCTTTTTGAAACTCTTGCTTAGGTTAGGTTTTGTTTTTGTGTTTTTGTTCTTTCTCTATGTTTATACATAGTACATTAAATGAGCATGTGTATTATTGACTTTACTTGCATTGTCACGCCCCGGGTGTAAACCAGAACCCGGGCCCGTCTACAGATCCGTCGTGCATGCGGTATTTCCCACATACACGAAGCGTCGGTAACCTGCTCAGATAAGAAATAATAATAAAAGAGCATAATAATCAGAGCTAAACTAAGACTACTGTATCTCAGACAGAAGCTGGAAGTAAAAGAGTACAACAGTGGAATAAAATACAGATGTCTCTCCCAGCTCACCACTAAATACAAACAGCTGGCAAAAGCCAGACCCAAAAAGAAATGAACAAAAGCTGTCTGAGAAGACCAGGTACCCACAAGCTCCAGCTACGTGCTACAACCCTCGGGTGGCTCTCTATCTAGTCTGCAATCCGCTTACCTCGATCAGTTGCTGACGGCCCAGCAACTCCCGCAGAGGACTCTGCAAAACAAAGGGGAAGAAAGAAACAAGAAAAGACAATGGGGGTAAGTACTACTATAAACAGTAGCCTCCCCTAGTGGGTAAAGCCTCAGCTCAAATATGCCCACCAGGTAATCAGAGGCAAAAGGGGAAGAAGAGAAAGGGGGGTGAAGCTATGAATGACAACTGATGAAGTGCTACCCCTAATATGCCTCTACATGATAAACCAATAAGTATGGAAAAGTAAGCATCAGTATCAAGAAGCCTGTCAAAACGACCCAATCTAACGCCAGTGGACACTGGCACTGGCTGCTAATCTCATCTGTGGGGATACTGACCGACTACTGCCTGATACGGTCATGTCCCCAACGTAAGTAACAGATCGGCCTCGGCCCGTCCGATCAAGCCCTAAAGTAATAACAGACCGGCCTCGATCCGTCCGGTCGCACACTCCGGAGTGGCACTCGAGGGGAGCGACCCACACGAGTAGGGAAATCACTGTAACAAGCATCTCTGTAACCACTGTCTCATAATAGCAAGACTGGATCATGACTATGATCAAAGTGGAAAACTCCATCCACTAAAGAAAGCCCGATCCCCAAAACCCCCAATCTGATGCAACAGTAACAACCCGGTCAACCACCCAAGATCCGTGGTCGCCACAACACCCTGTCAAAAGCCCAACTTGTCCCAAATCCCCAATACCTGGCTACACCGTCCAACACACGCTCGAACCTGAGCGACTATGCTACAAGTCTATCGATAATAGGAGAAGAAAAGAATAAATGCATGGTTTCTCCTAAGTCAAGTCCCAAAAGATAGTGTAGCAGTAAAAGATGTCAATATTTACGTGACCCGTTTAATCATGCATTGTCTCAATATGTTGTCCATTTTCCAAGAGTAATCAGTTCAGAGTGACATAAGCTAAAGTGACAGTCTCATAAGAATATTTAGCAATTTTATAATCCTCAACTATTATTTTAACCCTAAACATGCAGTCCAATAATTTCCACATGGATCAAATAACAATTTATCAAAGATCAATCAACCAATAATTAATTTCCTAGAGTATGCAAGGTTACTAATAATACTTCGGGCCTCAAAAATGAGGGAACACTCTGATGTTCCTAGTGGGCATACCAAAGGAGAGGAGTACAACAACCACCCACCTGAAGTGCTAACTGTCCGGATCCGTACAGCAAGAAAATACCAAAACTCCAAATCCTTGCTCCCACAATTTTAGCACACCCGAAATATTCCTGGTACAATACAAAGCTCACTAATTACACTTAGGCTCCCAATTATTGCTCTTATAACCACATACAACCTCGGATTCAAAACTGTTAAATTATCACCTGCAGAAAGTGCCCAAGAAATTCCAAGAAAAATATCACAGCGATCCTCGCGTCGATAGCTTCGCAACGGTACCTTGCACGCCCAAATCTGAGTTCAGTAAGTCAAGATATAAATTCGGCAAGAGGCACACACATATAAAAATATGTGCTGAAAACTGTGCACTGTTCACTGAGAAAACAGTGATTTTCACCTCGAAATAATCCTCTGGAAAATCCAAGAAAAATACGAGCGCGTTCCTTGCGATCTGTAGATGAAAAAGTTGTAAAAGCTCGTTTCCGTCTGATGCTCGTGCGCGAAGATATGGCCAAAATACCCCGCTGCTGTCAAGGAAATCCATACAGAAAAAGGGGTCACTGCTTGCCTCGGGATCCATGCCAAAACCTCGAAACAGGAAGGCGCGACCAAAACGAAAGATGAAGTCCTACCTCTTAGGAGTCTGCCGGCGCAAGAATCACAGCAAAATGATCTCGGGGTAGCCCAGGGGAGCTAAAAAACTGTCGCTGCGCCGAAGAAGAACCCAGGAATGCAACGTCGCGCCGCGCCGTAAAATGGGGAACCTCGGGATTCGAGCCTCCTAAAATCTTGAAACTTGGCAGGAAGATCAAGGGTGAAGAGGTGAACCACTTTGCTTAAGGGGGCTCGGGCAGAAGGTGAGAGGGTTGAGAGAAAAAAAGGCAAAGAAAGGGGCTCGGGTTGCCTTTAAGTAGGCTGAGGAAAACATTTGAAGAAATACCCTATGTGTCCCCACTTCCGGGCGCCGCAATTTTTCGGGCGGCTACAGTAATGGGCCCGGCCCATTACTGTTCAAGCCCGAAACGTCGTGGGCCGGCCACGTAGCCCACCGCACCGAGACCTTGGGCCCCACTGCACCCGGCGAACCTGCGCCAGCCAGTGGCGTCGCGCCACGTGGCCCCGGCAACCCGTGCACCGCGCACGTCGCCCCGTGCACCACGCACGTCGCGGCTGACCCGGGCCGTACGGCCACCTCCCTGCCGTACGGCCACCTGCCCCGGTCACCGACTCCACCAATCGAGTGGACCGGGAGCACAACACCGGACCAATCACCTCACGCCACGTGTCCACCCGGTCTACCGTGCACCCATGCCCACAGTCCGTGGACCTCGCGCCGTGGACCAACCAACGGAACAATGCCACGTGGCATCCCGCACTGGCGCACGTCGGTGCCGTGGACCGCGCGCCTGCCCGCGCGCCCGGGCGCCTGCCCGCGCCCTGCCCGCGCCCTGTGCCGCCGCCGCCCGCCGGCGCTGCCCGCCGCCGCCGGCCGCCGCCGGCGATCGCCGGAGACACTGTTCCGGCGTGAACAGTAACCGCAATCTCAAAACTAACAAGTAAATAGCCCATCTTAACCGTTTTCGCGCGCTGATTCCAAAAACGGTGTCCATTTTGCCAAATTCCACTCCTATAATTTGCCGGAGGCTCCCGCAACCACCAAAAACTGTCAAAACTTCCGGGAGCCCGCTTTTGGGCATCCGGACTCAGAATTAAGCAAACAAAAAGCCATTCTCAAGCGTTTTTCCGTGCTGAATCCAAATCCACCCTCTGTTTGGCCAAATTCCTTTTTCTAAAATTCGGCAAAAGCAGCCGAAGGCCAAAACAGCCAATCAAAGCTCACAGGGTCCATCTGTGGCATCCCTTTGATGCACCATGGGCCAGATACACCATCAACAGGTGTTTGCACAGTGGATTCATGGGAAAAAGCTGTAAGGAGTTTAGGGGCCCTACATCCTCCCCCACTAAAAAAAGTTTCGTCCCCGAAACAAAGAAAACAGAACAGACGTACCTCAAATAGAAGTCTCGAATAAGAAAGGGTAGGCATCCCTCATCTCTGTCTCCAGCTCCCAAGTAGCCTCTCGCTCCTCATGATTGCTCCACAGGATCTTCACATATGGAATGGCCCGGTTGCGCAATTCCCTCACCTCACGAGCAAGAATCCGCAACGGGCGCTCCTCGTAGACCAAGTCCTCGCCGATCTCCAACGAAGTGAAGTCAATCACGTGCGACGGGTCAAAAACATATCTCCTCAGAGCTGAGACATGGAAGACATCATGAACTCCGGCCAGGCGCGGGGGTAAAGCAACTCTGTATGCCACAGGACCAACTCTGTCAAGTACCTCAAATGGTCCAATAAAGCGGGGACTGAGCTTTCCCCGTACTCCAAATCTCCGGACCCCTTTCGAGGGCGAGACCTTCAAAAAGACATGATCACCAACCAGAAACTCCAGGTCTCGCCGTCGAGTGTCGGCGTAGCTCCTCTGACGACTCTGGGCTGTCACAAGGTGTCGGCGAATGACTCTGACCTTTTCCTCAGCCTCCAAAAGCAAATCCGGTCCTAATGTCCTTCTCTCACCCACGTCACTCCAAAATAAGGGAGACCGACACTTGCGTCCATACAACGCCTCAAACGGAGCCATCTGGATGCTCGCCTGATAGCTGTTGTTGTACGCGAACTCAACCAACGACAAGTGCCGGTACCACCCTCCCCCAAAATCCATAACGCACGCTCTCAACATATCCTCGAGGGTCTGTATGGTGCGTTCTGACTGTCCATCGGTCTGTGGGTGGAAAGCAGTGCTAAACCTGAGCTGAGTCCCCAATGCAGAATGCAAACTCCCCCAAAAGCGTGATATGAATCTCGGGTCTCGATCTGACACAATCGAAGCAGGTATGCCGTGAAGCCTCACTATCTCATCCAGATATAACTGTGCCAAACGCTCCAGTGACCAGGTCATCTGAACCGGTAAGAAGTGCGCCGACTTGGTGAGTCTGTCAACAATAACCCAGATCGCATCAGCCCCGCTCTGCGCCCTCGGCAATCCAATGACGAAATCCATAGTGACGTGGTCCCATTTCCACTCGGGAATTGGAAGACTCTGCAACTTACCAGCAGGAACGCGATGCTCTGCTTTCACTTGCTGGCAAGTTAAACAATGAGCTACGAATCTCCCAATGTCCCGCTTCATCCCGGGCCACCAAAACTGTGCCTTGAGGTCCTTATACATCTTAGTACCTCCAGGATGGATGGTATAAGGTGTAAAATGGGCCTCCCTCAAAATCTGATCTCTAATCTCCTGATCCATAGGCACACACACTCGGTCCCTGTACCGCAGTACTCCCGAGCTATCCACAGAAAAATCCCCTATCTGATCCGCCTGAAGCTGCGTCCTGATCCTCATCAAGTGGGGGTCCTCACTCTGAGTGTCCCTGATCCTCTCCAACAGAGTGGGCTGCAAGACCATAGACATGAGTCTAGCAGAGACCCCAGGGGATACTACCTCCAACAGTAACCGCCTCATTTGCTCGACCAACGGCGCCTACTGCGAGATCAATAAGCTCAGACTCGTCCTCCTACTCAAAGCATCTGCCACGACATTGGCCTTGCCGGGATGGTAAAGGATACTCAGATCGTAATCCTTTAACAACTCCAACCACCGGCGTTGCCTCAAATTCAGCTCCTTTTGGGTGAACAGATACTTCAAGCTCTTGTGATCAGTATATATCTCGCAATGCTCTCCATACAAATAATGCCGCCACAGCTTCAGAGCAAACACCACCGCAGCCAACTCCAGATCATGAGTAGGGTAATTTTTCTCATAGTCCTTCAATTGCCGCGAAGCATAGGCAATTACCCTACCATGCTGCATCAACACACACCCTAGACCACTATGTGAGGCATCACTGTAGATCACAAATCCTTCCCCCATAACTGGGAGGGCAAGGATTGGAGCGGTCATCAACCTCTGCTTCAGCTCCTCAAAACAGCTCTGGCAAGTCTCGCTCCAAACAAACTTAACCCCTTTTCTGGTCAGACGAGTGAGGGGAGAGGAAAGCTTCGCAAAGCCTTCCACAAAGCGCCGATAGTAGCCCGCCAATCCAAGAAAGCTCCGCACCTCGGTGATGGTCGTCGGCCTCGGCCAATCTCTAATAGCATCCACCTTGGCCGGATCCACCGCCACTCCAGCAGCTGAAACCACATGACCCAGAAAGGCAACCTCCCGGAGCCAAAACTCGCACTTTTTGAACTTAGCATACAGCTTTTTCTCTTGCAGAAGCTGTAGCACGGTCCTCAAGTGCTCCTCGTGCTCCAGATCACTCCGGGAGTAGATCAGAATATCATCGATGAACACCACCACAAACCGATCCAAAAACGGCTGAAAAATCCTGTTCATCAAGTCCATGAATGCGGCAGGGGCATTAGTCAACCCAAAAGGCATCACAGTAAACTCATAATGCCCGTACCGCGATCTGAAAGCCGTCTTGGAGATGTCCTCGGCCCTCACCCTAAGCTGGTGGTAACCGGACTGCAGATCAATCTTCGAGAACACAGATGCTCCCTGTAACTGATCAAACAAATCATCTATCCGGGGGAGGGGATACTTGTTCCGGATGGTCACTTTGTTCAATTCCCTATAATCCACGCACAATCGGAGTGACCCATCCTTCTTCTTAACAAACACACAGGCGCTCCCCACGGAGAAAACACTGGGTCGGATGAAGCCCCCATCCAAAAGATCCTGAAGCTGGGCTTTCAACTCCCTTAACTCGGCTGGCGCCATCCTATAGGGTGCCTTTGAGATTGGTGCAGTCCCGGGGACCACATCAATCACGAACTCAATCTCCCTCTCCGGCGGCATCGCTGTCAGCTCTGGGGGAAACACATCTGGGAACTCTCGGACAATAGGGATATCCTCGAGTCCCAGTGCCGCCGTAGGCACCTCCACAACCGTGGCCAAAAGGCAGTACATCCTCTGCTCAACATCCTCCTAGCCCTCGCCGAGGAAATGGTCGCTGCGAATAGCGTGCTCTGGCAGCCTCTGAAGATGAACTCCTCCTGTCCTGGCTCGCGAAGAGTCACCGTCCTCTCCCTGCAGTCGATAGTGGCGGAGTACCGTGATAGCCAATCCATCCCCAACACCAAGTCAAAATCATGGAGCTGCTGCAAGACAAGCAAGTCTGCAGGCAATATCCAAGGCCCCAACTGTACCGGGCATGCCACACAATGCTCCTCGACATGCAAAATATGATCGGGAATCCGCACCTCTAATGCATGTGATAGGGACTCTAACTCTAAACCATGCAGGGATGCAAATGCTCGACTAATGAAAGAATGAGATGCTCAGTGTCGAATAAAGTACGAGTCCGAATACCAAAGAGTAGAATAATACCTGCCACCACCAGGTCTGCCGCTGGAGAATCCGCCAACTGGGCGGCATACACCCGCCCACTCGGTGCTGGAGGTCGGGAATCTGTAGGATAGGAGGTGGACGGCCTGCTCGCTGAAGCATAAGGCCGCTGAGCTGATGGCCGCTGCTGCTGAGGGGATATGGAGCCGACGCAGAAGAAGGTTGCCGGAGGGAGTAGTAAGGGGGCAGGTAGCTCGCACATGCCCTGGCTGTCCCATCGGAAGCATCGTCCCCCATCTCTGGTCACATGTATCTGACGGTGCTGCCCCCTGCAGAAAACACACCTATCTGATGGCCGTGATATGCCGCGACTGCTGCTGCTGCGCTGCCTCGAGACTGCTGCTGAGATCTCTGCTGCCTGGCTGCGATCTCTGCTGCTGGTGCTAACTGCTGATGCTGGCTGCGGTCTCTGGGGTCCACCAGGCCCTCTCCTCTCAGATCGCCCACGGCCAAAAGACTGGGACTTGCGGCGGCCGTGGCGGTCTCCATGAGCTGGCCTGTCCCCCGTCCTCTGGGGCTGGTCGCTTCCTGTCGGAACTCTGCGCGACCGCGGCCCTCTATCTGGCCACCACCTGATCACCTCTCTCCACCCACTGTGCATGCTCTGCGGCTGCCTCCAGAGTCTGAAATCTCTGAGCATGCACCAGTGTGTAAATCTCTGGACGGAGGCCTCCCTCGAACAACTCAACCTGGTGTGGACCGTCACGAGCGACGAAGGGCACACAGTTCAGCAATTCCATGAACTCCTGAAAATAGAGATGGGCCGATCGATCGCCCTGCTGCAGATTCTTCAAGTCGTCCTCCAACTTCTTCTTCACACTGGTAGAAAAATAGGTGTCCAACACCATCCGTTTGAACTCCTCCCAAGGCAACTGTCGAGTAATCCGGAACTCCAGTGGCTCTACCCGCTGCCACCAAAAATCAGCATCTCCGTCCAAACAGTGCACCGCCATGTGCACTCGGTACCCTCGGGTCGATGAAGAAGTCCCGAAAAAGCTTCTCCATCGCAGAAAGCCATCTCCCAACAGCCCGGGGCTGAGCATCCCGCCCCGAGAATCTAGGTGGTCCCCGCTTAACAAACGTAGAGAGTTTGTCAGCAAAATCCCGCTCCTCCTCCGCAGTCAAAGGCTGAATAGCTCCAGGAGCCCCGCTACTCGAAGATGGTGCCGACAGCACAAAAGGTGCAACAAGAGGCACAGGGGCCTCAGGAACAGCTGGGGGTGGTGCCTCCCTCTGAGCAAGCAGCTGCTCAATCCTCTGCTCCTGGCGGCGCTGACCCTCCGCCAACTGGGCCACCAAGGCCCTCAACTCAGTAAGCTCGGGGGGTTGTAGGCTGCTCTGGCTCAACAGGGGGTGAAGGGACACACCGCGTGGGAATCCGACGTCGAGGAGGCATCCTGCCACAGAAACCAATCATCAGCAACCAAACCCCACACGACCCAATCTGCGAAAGTCAAAAGACATCCTCCTATTTCTGTGACCTTATGTGTCTGCATCCAACATAATGGTCCAACAGAATAGGCTATGTCGATCTCTCTTCACTCACAGGAAGAGTCAACCAA
>CM055067.1:25210546-25396770 GCA_029204045.2 Tillandsia leiboldiana
TCAAGCAGCGACCGTCCAGCTCAGCGGCCCTATGCTTCGCGAGCAGGCTCCTTCCTCCCACCCGGCAGACCACCGACCACCAGCTCGAGCGGCTCGTCTACGCCGCTCAGGTAGGGGACTCCGCGGCAGCCGACCACGTGGTGGCAGGTATCACTTTACTTTTTGGCATTAGAGCTCGCACTTTATTTGATACCGGTGCATCACACATTCTATTATCAGTAGAGCATTTGCATCATCGCATGGACTAGAGTTAGGTCGGTTGCCACATGTTTTAGAGGTACAGATTCCCGGTCACATATTGTATGTAGAGGAGTGTTGCTGGTCGTGCCCGGTACAGCTTGAGTCTTGGATTTTGCCAGGGACCTGATGGTCCTTAGTCAGCTGCGAGATTTTGACATTGTACTGGGGATGGATTGGCTGGCTCGCTATTTCGCGACGATTGATTGCGCCGCGAGGTCTGTTACTTTTAGCGAGCCAGGCCAGAGGTGTTTTCGTTCAGGGGTGCCAGAGTGCTTTCTTTGCCTCTATGGTTTCGACTTCTCGTGCGAGGCAGATGATGCGCAGTGGATGCGTAGCCTTTATGGCATCTGTGGTTAAGGAGCCTACGGCGGCTCCGGGACTCGCGGATATCCCGATTGCCCGCGAGTTCCCGGATGTGTTCCCTCCAGAGCTGTTTAGTATGCCGCCGGATAGGGAGGTCGAGTTTTTGATTGACGTGGTCCCAGGAACTGCGCCGATCTCTAAGGCTCCTTACCGAATGGCACCGGCTGAGCTGCGGAATTAAAGGCGCAACTCCGGATTTAATGGATAGGGTTTTGTGCGACCGAGTGTATCGCCTTGGGGAGCGCCGGTGCTATTTGTGAAGAAGAAGGATGGTTCGCTTCGACTGTGCGTTGATTATCGGGAGCTGAATAAAGCGACCATCAAGAACAAGTACCCTTTGCCGCGCATTGATGACTTGTTTGATCAGCTGCAAGGGACTTGTGTCTTCTCCAAGATCGACTTACAGTCTGGTTACCACCAACTGAAGGAAGGCCGAGGACATCCCGAGACGGCATTTAGGTCGCGGTACGGCATTATGAGTTCACCGTCATGCCTTTTGGACTGACAAATGCCCCTGCAGCTTTTATGGATTTAATGAACAGGATTTTTCGACCATACCTGGATCGGTTCGTCGTTGTTTTTATTGATGACATCCTAGTTTATTCCCGAAGCGATGCGGAGCACGAGGAGCATCTGAGGATTGTGCTACAACTTCTGAGAGAGAGGAAGTTGTATGCCAAGTTATCTAAGTGTGAATTTTGGCTTCGGGAGGTTGTCTTTTTGGGCCACGTGATTTCAGCCGCTGGAGTGGCAGTAGACCCGGCGAAGATCGAGGCAGTCCGGGATTGGCCGCGACCGACGACGGTATCAGAGGTTCGCAGTTTTATGGCTTAGCAGGATATTACCGTCGATTTGTGGAAGGTTTTGCGAAACTTTCCACGCCCCTCACTCGTTGACGCGAAAAGGGATTAAGTTTACTTGAGTGAGGATTGTCAGAGGAGCTTTGAGGAATTAAAGAACAGATTGATGTCGGCTCCTGTCCTTCCCTCCCTGTTATGGGGAAAGGATACGTGGTATACAGCGACGCATCGCACAGTGGACTTGGTTGCGTGCTGATGCAGGAGGGAAGGGTAATCGCTTATGCCTCCCGGCAACTGAAGGATTATGAGAAGAATTACCCTACCCACGACTTGGAGCTAGCTGCGGTGATTTTTGCACTAAAGTTGTGGCGCCATTATCTGTATGGGAGCACTGCGAGATTTATACCGACCACAAGAGCTTGAAATACCTGTTCACGCAGAAGGAGAAGCTCAACTTGAGGCAGCGCAGATGGTTGGAATTGTTGAAAGATTTTGATGTAGACATCTTATACCATCCCGGCAAGGCCAACGTGGTTGCTGATGCCCTGAGCAGGAGAGCATACAGAGTCTATCTTTGATGATCACCGATCAGGCGCCATTACTTGAGCAGATGAGGCGGTTAGAGCTCGAGGTTGTGTCCCCTGGGGTCTCTGCTAGACTTATGTCTCTAGTCGTGCAGCCCACTCTGTTGGACAGGATTCGGGAGAGACAGAGTGAGGACCCCCACCTGATGAGGATTCGAGAGCAGATGCAGACTGGTTTGATAGGGGACTTCTCAGTCGATGCTGCGGGAGTACTACGGTACAGGACCGCGTGTGTGTGCCTATGGACGCAGAGATTCGAGAGCAGATCTTGAGGGAGGCCCACTATACACCTTATACCATCCATCCTGGTGGGACTAAGATGTATAGGGATCTTAAGGCACAGTTTGGTGGAATGGGATGAAAAGAGACATGGGAGATTTGTAGCACACTGCCTAACTTGTCAGCAAGTAAAGGCGGAGCATCGTGTACCTGCTGGCAAGTTGCAGAGTCCCAATCCCTGAATGGAAATGGGAACATGTTACGATGGATTTTGTCACTAGTTTGCCGAGAGCACAGACGGGAGCGGATGCTATCTGGGTAGTCGTGGACAGGCTTACCAAATCCGCTCACTTTCTGCCGGTTCAGATGACTTGGCCGATGGAGCGACTCGCACAGGTGTACTTGGCTGAGGTGGTTAGATTACACGGAGTACCTGTTTCCATCGTATCAGATAGAGACCCGAGGTTTGTCTCGCATTTCTGGAGGAGTTTACAGACAGCCTTGGGGACGCAGCTCCGATTCAGTACAGCATTCCACCCACAGACCGATGGGCAGTCAGAGCGCACTATTCAGACCCTCGAGGATATGTTGAGAGCATGCATTCTGGACTTTGGAGAGGATGGTACCGACACTTGGGATTAGTTGAGTTTGCGTACAACAACAGCTATCAAGCGAGCATTCAGATGGCTCCGTTTGAAGCGTTGTATGGACGCAAGTGTCGGTCACCCCTTTATTGGAGTGACGTGGGTGAGAAAAAACTTTGGGTCCTGATCTACTGTTAGAGGCAGAGGAAAAGATCAGAGTGATACGACGACACCTCGAGACCCGCCAGAGTCGACAGAGGAGTTATGCTGATACTCGACGGCGAGACTTAGAGTTCCAGTGGGTGGACCATGTTTTTCTGAAAAGTCTCGCCTTCGAAGGTGGATTCGGAGATTTGGTATCGTGGGGAAACTGAGCCAGTCGTTATATTGACCTTTGAGGTGTTGAGCGCTTAGGGCCAGTTGCCTACAGGCTTGCGCTTCCTCCCGGCTTTCGGTGTTCACAATGTTTTTCATGTTTCGACACTGAGGAGGTATGTTCATGACCCGTCTCATATCATCGATTTCACCCCATTGGAGGTTGCTGAGGACCTGAGCTATGTTGAGCGGCCGTTGAGGATCGTGGATCGTGAGGTTTAGGGAGGTGCGCAGTCGGGCCATCCCGATGTGAAGGTCCTCTGGAGCAGTCATGATGAGCGCGGAGGCTACCTGGGAGTTGAGTCAGCGATGAGGGATGCTCAACCCCCACTTGGTTGAGGCCGCTACCTGAGGTATGACCTTTTGTTTCGAGGACGAAACTTTTTCTTGTAGG
The DNA here is from genome assembly GCA_029204045.2 of Tillandsia leiboldiana. Classification (NCBI taxonomy): domain Eukaryota; kingdom Viridiplantae; phylum Streptophyta; class Magnoliopsida; order Poales; family Bromeliaceae; genus Tillandsia; species Tillandsia leiboldiana. Next base: position 25,214,106 of record CM055067.1, read on the forward strand.
GAGGATGTATGTACTGGTTTCCCATGCAACTTTCCGGTGAATCCACTGTGTAGAACACCTAGTGTTGGTGTCTGGCCCATGGTGCATCGAAGGGATGCCACAGATGGACCTTGTGAGACTTGGATAGATGATTTGGCCTTCGGCTGTGATTGCCGAATTTTAGAAAGGGTTTTGGACCAATCTGAGGTTGGATTTGGATCAGCGCGGAAAAACGCTTGGAAAACGGCTATTTGCTTGTTGAATTTGGAGTCCGGATGACCAAATGCGGGCTTCCGGAAGTTTTGGGGGATTTTCGGTGCATGGGTGTGACACGTGGACCGGCCCGAGCCACGTGGCGGCCTCTTATTGGCCGGCTCACGCAGCTGGGTCCACGAGTGGCGCGGCGGTGCATGGACCGCGGCGGGTGGACGCGTGGCGTGCTCTGGTAGGGCGGGCGCACGCGGCACGGCTCATGGGATTTGCGGGATTGCGGTGGACCGGGCGCATGGCACGTGGCGGCTCCGGATTCGTCGGTCCACGTGGGCTGCGGTCCACGGGTGCGCGGGGGAGGGCCCTCGGTACTGTTGCGCGCACGTGCGCGCACAGTGGCGCAGGCGGGTGCGGTCGGCCGCACTCGAGTGCGACACGTGTCGCCTCGAGATGGGCGGCCGTACCTACCCCCGCTGACTGCGTGGGTGACACGCGGCGTTGTCGCGGGCGCGGGGATCCGCTGTCCCCTGTTCGGGGCTACGTGGCAGTCCCAGAGGGATTCGGGCGCGTCGGACGGGATGCATACAACCCGGTTTCCGGGCGCAGTGCCGCCCAGGAAACCGGCCCGAAAACCCGGCCCGCATAAGCTTTGGGCTGGGGCCTATAAATAGCCTCACCCTTTCTTTCTTTGGCTTTTTGGACCTCTTTTCACTGGGCTTCCTTCACAGAAGTTCCTCCCCTCTCAGTGCTCGACCCTTTGAAGAAGTTTGAAGATTTTTGGAGGCACGCTTCCCGAGGTTCACCATTTACGGCGCGGCGCGACGCTTGTTCTCCGGCGATCCTCTTCGCCCCTTTTCAGTGTTTGGACTCCTCCGACCCACCCCGACCTCGGAATTCACCGATTCTTGCGCCGTTGAACTCACGACAGGTAGGGCTTCAACTCCATGTTTTATGGTTCCTCGATTTCCGTGTGATCTTGGAGTTTTCTTAGCACCCATTTGACCCTTTTTCTTCGCGGACTTTTGGGACAGCACCGCAGTGTTCTTGCCATATCTTTTCGGCTCAGGCGTTGGAACGAGGTGATTCAAGAGGCAATTTTCATCTACGCGTCGCAAGGAGTCTCCCTGGATTTTTCTCAGAATTTCCTGAATTTTACTCGAGGGTGAGAATCTTCTTTCTCTGTGGTTCATTGTTACAGGAATTTGGTACAGTTTGGGTACGGGGTGTACCCCTTGTCGGATTTTTATCTCAGCGTAGGAAACTCCAAATTGGGCGTGCAGGTATTCGTTTTCGACGGGCTCGTCGCAAGGATCGCGCTAGTATTTTCCTTGGATTTTTCTGGACATTATTCGCAGGTGAAAATTAGTGAACTCTGGACTGCTGGTTTAGGGGGCAGATTGTGAGAAGTTGGTGACAAATAGCTTATGTTTGTTCTTTGGGGTATTTTGTACAGATTGGTGGTGTGTTTGGACTGGTCTTGGACTTCGCCTTTGGAAATTTGGAATAGCGCTTGAGGTGGGTGATGTTGTGAACCTCCTACTTGTGAATGTCACTAGGCCTATTAGAATGCTTCTATCATGTGTTATTAAATGTGAATGTATCTAGCATGCTTGTATGAGATTATGGTTCATTTGTTAATACTTGCCTTGTTAGCAAGCTACAAGTTAGTAAGTGATGTTTCCATGTTTAGATATGCAAATTAATTAGTGGAATGAATGCTATAGCCACATCATAATACAAGTTAAGGGAAGGGTTGGATATGTGGTTAGAATGAATGTTGTATAAGGGATATTTGCTAGTAAATTGTGCATCTAAAATGTATTAAGTATCCTATATCTTACCGCATGTACATCGGGATTACCCAAACACTTAATGTTGCATATGTTTGAATAATTGGAGTAATTATAGCAAATAAAGGACTTTGCATGCTTGAATGGTCATCTAGCTAAGCATCTTTTTCTGCTACACAAACATATTGGAATTGACTTAGGAGAAACCATGCTTTTATTCGTTCTCCTGTCGTCTAGTCTTAGGGGATTGTGTAGTCAGATGTTCAGAGTTGGGACAGTCGGGGATCAAGGTTTGGGTGTTGCGGCGACCGCGGACTGTGGGCGGTTGACCGGATTATTATTATTATTATTATTACTTTTGCATCGGATTGGAGGTAGGGGATCGAGTTTCCCTTTAGTGGATGGGTTTTTTTTTCCCACTTGGATCTGGGTCGTGACCCCGTCCTGCTATTTATGGTACTGATGATACTAGTAACTGTGATACTATGCTCGTGTGGGGTCGCTCCCCTCGAGTGCCACTCCGGAGTAGGATTTTGACCGTGTTGGGTGCCGGTCAGGCCGTGTTGGGTGCCGGCTAGACCGTGTTGGGTTCCGGTCTATTTTGGACAGGGGAGATACTGAGTTGTGAGGTTGACAGCAGGGCAGGGCAGTACCAGTGTTCACTGGTGTTTTGATTGTGTTGGTCAGTCAGTCCTTACGTTCTGGTGCTTGCCTTTAGCCATTCTCTAGCAGACATCGTAGAGGCATGTTAGTGGTAGCTTTGCATCAATAGAGTACTTGTAGCTTACCACCTTTGTTCTTTTTTCTTCGCCTCTGATAGTCCTAGTGGGCATGTCTGAGTTTGAGGTCTACCCACTAGGGGAGGCTACTGTTTTTATAGTAGTTCTCACCCCCCACTGTTTTCTCTTTTCTGTTCCCCTTTGTTTTGCAGAGTTCTCTGCGGGAGTTGCGGGACCCTCTTCCCTGGACCGAGGTAAGAGGATCGCTGACTAGATAGCCACTGCCCCCGAGTTCGAGTTTTTGATAGTTTTGATGTATCCCCAGTACACTCAGACGGTTGTATTTTCCTTTTATTTTGGGTCTGGCTGCGGCCAGCTGGTTGTATATTTCGTGAGCTGGGAGAGACACTTGTATATTTTTGAGAGCTTACTGTACTTTCCTTTCCAGTATTTGTCTGAGTTGTATTAGTTTTAGTTAGCTCTGTTTTATGCTCCTTTATTACTTGTTTTATATCTGAGCAGGTTATCAGCGCTTCGTGTACACGGAAAATTCCGTGTGCACGGCGGATCTGTGGACGGGCCCGGGTTCTGGTTTACACCCGGGGCGTGACAGGTGTGGCATCACCCAAGCATCAAGGTCTCAGATCCTCACAGTCCTATACCCAATACTACCTCGAAATCCCGGAGCTGAGGAAGGGCCAAAAGATCAACAGGCAAAAACCAGGGCCCTACTGCACTGGGCAGGACCAACAACACCCATCTATGTGCAACACGTGATCAGGTATCTGAACCTCACGAGCACAAGCTAAGGGTCCTATCTCTAGCCCATACAACAATGCAAATGCCCTACAGAAGAAATGAATGCGATGCTCCGGTAACAAATAACGCTCAAGTAAGTGTAGGGGAGATAAGATTAATACCTGCCACCACGTGGCTAGCTGCCCCCGAATCCTCATCCTGTGCGACATAGACGCTCCCGCTCGGGGGTGGTCGTCCGTCAGACTGCCGCGAAGAAGTGGCCCTAACTATCTGGCCATAACCTGCCGAAGCTCCGCCTGTCTGGAAGAGCGGAGGAGGAGGAGCCGAAGCTGCCCAAGCGACTGATGATCCCGCTTTAGGACAAGACCAGGATCTGTTTCCTGCCTGTGGTCACACTGCGGCGCAAAATGCGGCCTACCACAACGGACACAGTCATCCCGCTGCTGCTGCTGATACATCGGCGGTGGAGAACCTTCTGATCTCTGTCTCCTCTGAGACTCACGACCCTCAGACTGGAATCGTGGCGGCCCCGGGGTCTCGATTTACTCGACTGTCCAAACTCAGGCGGCACTAGATGCCTCTCCCCGGAGCTGGCCCCTGGTGCTCCGTCTATCTCTGACATGATCACTGATCCTCGGTCAACCCGCTAAGCATGCTCAATCGATGCATCTAACGTCGGCACCCGCCGAGAATACCCCAAGTGATAGATATTCCGATGCAGTCCTTTCTCAACTAGCTCAACCTCCTGGGCCTCATCCAGGCACCAAGGGGTACCCGGCTCAACAATCGCAAAACTCGCGAGCATACTCCAAAAGAGGTCGACTCCCCTGCTGCAGGAGTCTAAGATCCCCTTCCAGTTTCTGCTTACACTGTCAGGAAAGAAGGCCCTGAGCCGCAAAGCACGAAACTGGTTCCAAGTCAACAACTGCGCTCCCGGTAGTCAAACAGGATGAATTCGACACCACCAAATTTTGGCGTCCTGTCAGACCATCTCAATCTCACTAAAGCAACCACCTGGTAACTCGGCCAGGGCATGTACCCACCTGGTAACTCGGCTGGAGGTGAAAATTGCCTCAATAGGCCAAACCTTCGCCACTCACTGGGCGGCATCGCCACTCACTGGGCGGCATCGCCACTCACTGGGCGGCATCGCCACTCACTAGGCGGCATCGCCCCTCACTGGGCCACTCACTGGGCGGCATCGCCACTCACTAGGCGGCATCGCCCCTCACTGGGCGGCATCGCCTCTCACTGGGCGGCATTGCCACTCACTAGGCGGCATCGCCCCTCACTAGGCGGCATCGCCCCTCACTGGGCGGCATCGCCTCTCACTGGGCGGCATCGCCACTCACTAGGCGGCATCACCACTCATTGGGCGGCATCGCCTCTCACTAGGCGGCATCGCCTCTCACTAGGCGGCATCGCCACTCACTAGGCGACATCGCCCCTCACTGGGCGGCATCGCCTCTCACTGGGCGGCATCGCCACTCACTAGGCGGCATCGCCCCTCACTGGGCGGCATCGCCACTCACTAGGCGGCATCGCCCCTCACTGGGCGGCATTGCCTCTCACTGGGCGGCATCGCCACTCACTAGGCTGCATCGCCACTGGTAGCTCGGCTAGTGGAAGTATCCTCCTGGTAACTCGGCCAGGAAAAAGTGTCCTCCTGGTATCTTGGCCAGGGCATGTGCCCACCTGGTAACTCGGCCAGGGGCAATGCATCCATCTGGTAGCTCGGCCAGTGGAAAGTATCCTCTTGGTAACTCGGCCAGGGAAAAGTATCTACACAGCTGGGACCGCCATCACTCCAAACGGCTCCCACAACAACACCCCACTCATAGGCGAGAAGAACCGACTGACGCGGCAAAAATTCGAAAATCCCGATAGACCAGTGCCTAGAACCCCAATCAAATAAGAACAGATTCTAGGCTCAGCCTATCGAAGTTCTCGATCCTTTACCGTTCAGGGATTCGGCCCCTCTCGGTTAAAGTGGGAAACTATCTCAGCACACAAACTCCTGGGTCTCGCTCTGCTCTGAAAGCTCTGTCTCCCGCTGCTCGGGTACTCATCCGATGCGGGGTGTGTCATCTTCACAACACGATGTCTCAGGGGTATCGGAACCCACTGCAAAACAACAAACGTCAGGACACAACAACCATACGACCCAATCCAGCGAAAGTCTAAGACATGTCCTCCATTCCATAGCATTATGTTGTCTGCAGCCAACATAATCGATTAGGAGAATAAACATGCCAAACACTCATCCCGTCTCTTGGGAGAGGTAAAAACTCAATCAAGACTCTCGCTAAAAGTCACGACTCTCACGTAGTCATTCTAATGTCCAACCACAAGCCTAGGGTTTCTAAGTCCACCACGACCTACAACCTAGGCTCTGATACCACTCTAATATGTCACGCCACGGGGACGAAACTGCGACCCGGGCTCGCTAACAGATCCGCCATCTGTACGGAAACTGCCGTACAGACGAAGCGTCTAACCTGCAAAAAGAATCAACTACAGTATACAGATATCAGAGCTGAAAGTAAACTACTAAAACTGAAATCCAAACACTGTACAACTGAAAATATAAACAATATCCATCTCCCAAAATCGATCATATAAAGAGTCCTCTGATATAAAAACCCAAAAGGGAGATATCTCCAAAAACATCAGTGTACAAGCTCTCAATACAAATATCCTCACTACATCAGTCTCTCAAACTGTAAGATAAAGTACAACTCTATACCTCACAACAAAGGTCTCTCAACAGAGGAAAAAGAAGTAAACTAATCTACTGAAGCTCTCCTCTGAAGGGGTACCGCTACACTCCAATGACGGGTAGGGAACTAGCTCGCGACTCCCTCGCCTCGGTCAGAAGGATCAGCAACTGGAGCAACAGGAACAGGAGAAGAAGTTCTTGGGGAAAAAGACACCACGACGGGTGTGAGAACTACTTCCCACAGTAGTTCTCAGTGGGTGCCGTCAACAAGCCCAACGGTCTGCCCACTAAGTGTACTAGAGGTAAAAGATAACAGTGCAATGAAATCTAAACAAGAAAAGCTGGAGCTACTCTACAGCTACCATACCTCTATCTAGGTACTCAAAAAGTGGAACAGATGAAAGTAAAAGAGACCACTCGCACCCAAGGTGCTCAATAGACCCAATCGAACTGACTGCCTCATAAGGTCCAGTCAAGCCTGCGCCTGTCGACTAGGAACGCGCCTGCCCACTACCACACATCCCCATGAGGACGGGATTTACGTGGGGCGTCCTGCCCGACTAACTCACCCCTCGCGCAAAACTGCCTCAACGGGCCCATCGTATCCACAGCGGCATCTCAGGAACGCGACTCTAACTGAGGAAAACGGCGCGGCATAGAGTATCACAAATTGGCATAAGCAGGCTATAGTCAAAAACCACGCTCACTCCCAGAACGGTAGGACTCAAGATCCCCAAATATCTCGCACAACAGTCGGAGCACTCTCTACGACTCAGCTGATCAGCTCACACGGAACACGAGACACTAGCCTCTCCAACAGCTCGCAGCACAAGGCACACTGGTTGGAGGTACTCCACAGCCAGGAACGACCCACAACTCAAGCTAACAATACTGGTCGGACAACACTCAACAACCTGGGATCACCGTTAACCCCAACGGTTCCCAACAACACTGGCCGGAAGATACTCGACGGCCCGGGACTACCGCCTGCTCAACGGCTCCCTCCCACGACAGTGCAACAGGGATACTAGACCTCCCGGGACTACCGTTTACCCAAACGGCTCCCGGCACAGATAAGCAACCCACTACAACTACCGGACTCCACTCTACTCCCAAGCACGAGTGCAAACGCATCCCACACTAAAAGAAAATCCCGACCTCTCGGCCCACTACCCGGGCGAGGATAACACTATGTCCAGGGATAGAAAAACAGTGTGGGTGTCTAAACATAAATAATCCTAGCCCAAGTGAGGGTTTTCTACTGGTCTGGTTACACATGCAACATATGTCGGGGGTGCTAGGTCAAGTTCCAAGATAGCTGTATTAACAGATGATAAAAGGAATAACAATTCCTACAATCTAGTATGCTACACAAGAAGATAAACTATCATGCATAGTCCTACCTCAGTAGAATTACTGTACAGTCCATAAAACTTGGAGATAAGGCCACCCACCTCGATTTGCCACCAATTGCTCGTAGACACTTGCAATTGGCCTCCACGCGATCCGCACGCAAAACGATGCCCGCTGCCGGAGTCCGTACGTAAAACAGAGCACAGTGCCGAAACCCGCGCGCAAAACGGAGTCCGCACGCAAAACGGAGCACGGTGCCAATACCCGTGAGCAAAACGGAGTCCGCACGCAAAACGGAGCACGGTGCCGAAACCCGCGCGCAAAACGGAGTCCGCACGCAAAACGGAGCACGCCGCCGGAGACCGCAAGCAAAACGGTGCCGAAAAACACAGTCCTTAACACAGATAAGAACAAGGGGTTAATTACAGTCCAAACGAACGCCCCAAAACTGTGCCAAAAACACCATAAAATTAACACACGGGACCCACCCGACTGCGCCGCCGCCGCCGAAACGCTCCGTTTGGAATACCCCGCGCGCTCCGCGAGGTCCACGGCGCGCCGCCGCACCCCCAAAAATCTCCTCCCTCACACCCTCTCGCTCTCGGAGAAGAAAGAAAAGAAGAAGGAGGAGAAAGAATGGCGTGCGGGAGAGAAAGAAGAAGAAGAAAAGAAGAGGAGGAAGGGGATGGTCCACGGTGCACCGGTCCACGGTGCACCGGCCAACCAGGGAGCCCGAAACCCCGGTCCACGCAGCTGGGCGCGTGCACCGGGTCCACGCACACGCCCAGTGCGCCACGTGGCGCGCTCCCACTCGCGCCACGCGGGCGCGCAGGTTCCGCGCCACACGGGCGCGTGACACCGTGCCCCGCGCAGGCGCGGGACACGGGAGCGCCACATGGGCGCGTGCACCCGCGCGCCCGAGCGGGCGCCAGTGGGGGCCCGCCACGTGGCGGCCCCCGCGCGCCTCCCGCCTTAATTTCCGTGCCGTTGCCTCGCCTCGGGATTCGTGCCGCGTCGCCTCGAAAAACACGCACTTCATCCGGGCTCCAAAACAAACAACTAAATAGTCCATTCTTAGCGATTTCGCGCGCTGAATCCAAAAAGGATGTCCATTTCTCCAAATTCTCATCCAAAAATTGCGGAGTGCCCCCGGATAGCCCACTAGATACAATTTTCGCGCCGGGTCCATTTTTAAAGTCCGATTTGCCAAATTCCAACTCTAAAAATTCCCGAAGGCGACCGGAGAGGTAAACTCTTACCCAAACTTCGCCCGGAGTCCAATTGTGACATCTGAATCGCGCGAAACCACTTTCAAACACCCGACGGGTCCTCCAATTTCCAACGGGATCTCCTTTAAGCCCAAAGTCCAACACTTGTGTCCAAATTGCGCGCAAAGACCAACGACAGACCACGCAGGCCTCCAGTGATGCAAACTAAATCCCAAATTGCACCACCAATCCATTTCTTGGGCCCGACACGCGCACAAACACTCCCAAAGGCCACTAAACCAACTGTAATCTCTTAAGTGGGAATTCGGGTCCTCACAACTATTGGTCACATTTTCCTTTATTTCCTTGAGAACACTTGCATGCTTGTATGGACATCTAGATAGGCTATCTTTTATCGCTACACTTTCATGCTGGAACTTGACTTAGGAGAAACCTTGTTTGTTTCTTTTCTCCTTTCGTTAGTCAGGTGGTATTTGTTGCTCGGGTCTGAGCAGGGGTTTGGGATAGTGTAGCCGGGGCCTGGATTATGGATTATGGGTTTTGGCGGCGACCGCGGATATTGGGCGGTTGATCGGATGTCGGTTATAGGACATCGGTGATAGGGCATGATTATGGACTAGAGGGTTTTGTGGCAACCGCGGATAGTGGGCGGTTGACCAGATGTCGGATGTGGGACATGATTATGATTGTGGGTTATTCCGGCGACCGCGGATATTGGGCGGTCGACCGGAGGTCGGTTGTGAGACCTGGTCGTGGATTTTGGGGTATTGTGGCAATCGCAGATATTGGGCGATTGACCGGATGGTTACTTTTGCATCTGATTGGGAATCAGTTTTCTTTTAGTGGAGGGTTGTGTTCCACTGGGGCTTTATAGTTGTGATCCAGTCCTGCTTTTGTTACTTATCACACCGGCGCGGTTATTGCCCGGTGATGCTTTACTCGTGTGGGTCGCTCCCCTCGAGATCCCCTCCGGAGGCCGGGGCCAGACAGTTATGGGCAGATTTGCTATCACATCGGCGCGGCTTATTTGCCCGATGATGAGGGCGGCAGCAGGAGTTTTGCTATCACATCGGCGCGGCTTACTTGCCCGATGATGAGGGCGGTACAGATTGGGTTCATCTGGGACGGTTGGTTATTGTTGCATACGGTTATTACAGTCTAGGACTGTATTTTAGAGGCATAGTAGTGGTAGATTTCCTTTTTTCAGCAGTTTTATTTCTTACCACTCTTCTTTCCTTTTTACCTCTGGTAGATCTAGTGGGTGTGTCAGAGTTTGAGGTTTTACCCACTAGGGGAGGCTACTGGTTGACTAGTAGTTCTCACCCCCATTCTCCTTTTCTCTTTTTCTTCTTCCTTATTTTGCAGTGTCTTCTGCGGGTGCTGTTGGGCTTTCAGCGGCGGGTCGAGGAGAGAGGACGGCTGAGTTGATAGATCTCGAGGTAGGATGAGCGAGTTAGCTGGACTGTTGGTGTACCTCCGTTTCCTCAGACGGTTGTACTTTTACATTTGGGACTGGCTTTTGCCAGCAGGTTGTATTTATTTTGGTGAGCTGGGAGAGACAGATGTATCATTTATACAGATGTATTATATTTTATTTCCAGCTTCAGTCTGAGATGTATTAGTTTTAGTTCAGCTCTGTTTTTATTGCTCTTTTATGGTTATCTCTTATATCTGAGCAGGTTTGGCGCTTCGTGTACGGGGGAAATACCGTGTGCACGGCGGATCTGTAGACAGGCCCGGGTTCCGGTTTACACCCGGGGCGTGACAGATTAGGTGGTATCAGAGCTTAGGGATAGGTCAGTAGGGACTTAGGAAACCCTAGGCTTTTGGGCGGACCCTAGGATGTTAGTGCGTGAGAGACGCGACATTTTGCGAAAGTCGGTGATTTATTTGTTTGACTCTTCCTTTGAGTAAAGAGGGATCGGCATATCCTATTTTTGTGGGACAGTTATGTTGGCTGCAGACAACATAAAGTTACAAAAATAGAGGGATGTCTTTAACTTTCGCTAGATTGGGTCGAGTGTTTGGGGTATGCTGATTTGCGGTTTTGTCGTGGTGAGCGGTGTCTCCCCGACGTTGGGCCCTGACCCGGGTGCACCTTGGTGCGGCAGTTGGGTCTGAGCTGGTTGTTTCGTGCCGGATACCCAGATTGGAGTCTGAGAGCTCCGGACCCGAAGGGTAGGTGTGTTGGAGGCAGATCAGTGGAGCGGTGACACAGTTGTCGGATCAGCGCAGTGGCACAGTTGTCGGACGAGTGACACAGTTGTCGGATCAGCATAGTGGCACAGTTGTCGGACGAGTGACACAGTTGTCGGATCAGCGCAGTGGCATAGTTTTCGGACGAGTGACACAGTTGTCGGATCAGCGCAGTGGCACAGTTGTCGGATCAGCGCAGTGGCACAGTTGTCGGATCAGCGCAGTGGCACAGTTGTCGGAGTAGCGAGTAGCCCCCTCCATCCCGATGTTTGGTGCTCGGGCACCGAGGCAGGGTGGATAGTTGACAGCGGGAAAGCTGTGGGATTGCTTTGATCGAGTGAGCCAGTTTTGGCGGATGAGTCACCCCGATTTGTGGGATTGAGTATGGAGCCTTTGGAGACAGGGTCTTGTTCGGTGGGGGATAGAGAGTACTTGGAAGCCTTTTATGTCAAGAGTTAACGCAGTTGTTGAACTGCACGCTCCATGTGTAGAGGGATGGGGCGCGTAGGATATGAGTGTTTGAGAGTGGATTGCCCCAGGATACCTTTTAACTCATTGGGTCCCTCCAGTACGGATTAGGGACGCCTCATTGGAGTAGTTGCCGGGTATGGAGCGTGGCATTGTAGTTCCTTTGGATTGGGATCTACCGCCTGAGGCGAGTTCTGATTGAGGCGCTTGGCGCCGGGTGATGGAGGACAGATCAGTCGGAGGAGGCATTCCCGATTTCTTTTTTCAGGATAGTGGATTTTTGAGACTGTCGGAGCACATATGTTACAGCGGTCGGTGTGGTGGTAGGTGTGAGTTGTTCCGGACTTTTGGGTTCGTATCTTCCTGATACGGGAGAATTCCCTTCTTGGTGGGTAGTGCTTTTGCTTCATTGCTTGGGTTAGGGGGGCAGGATGGTCACCACGCGCACGGGAGGCTTATTTTCCCGATCGCGCTTAGCACGTGGAGGAGAGTTGTTGGTCCTGCCCGGTGCAGCTTGAGTCCTGGATTTTGCAGGTAGACCTGATGGTCTTGGCTCAGCTGCGGGATGTAGTTGTGGTACTTGTTGGGCTGGCGGGTTCGGTTTTCTTTCACGGCGGTTGATTATGCCGCGAGGACAGTTTTCTTGGGGAGCCAGGCCCGGAGGTGTTGGTGTACCTGAGTTGCTTGAGGGTTATCTTCCCCTCTATGGTTTTGACTTCGTGAGCGAGGCGGATGTGTCGCAGTGGATGAGTAGCCTTTTTGGCTGGTATGGTTGAGGGGCCTACGGCGGCGCCGGGACTCGGGGATACCCCCTTTGGTTGCGAGTTCCCGGCTGTTCTCCTGTCGGAGTTGTCTAGCATGTCACTAGTTTGGGAGTTGAGGACACAACTCCAGGATTCGATGTTTTGGAAAGTTTGTCAGACCAAGTGTGTCGCTTTTGGGGGCGCCGGTGCTATTCGAGTTGTGGAAGGTTGGTTCACTTCGGCTTTGTGTGGATCCCCGGGAATTTGATGAAGCGACCATCTGGAGCTAGCACCCTTGTCAAGCATGGAGGATTTGATTTACCAGCTGTAAGGGTCTCGGGTCTTCCTGAAGGTTGATTTGCAATCTGGTTTTCTCGACTGCATATGGCTGTGTGTTGATGCCGGAGAGTTGGGGAATTGCTTCTACACCCCGACGGTTTAAAGATTAGAGATCAGAGTCTACGTGATCAGTTGGGGGACTTATATTGGATACCTTGGGAGTACAGAGGTATTGGGATCAAGCTTTTGTGTCGATGGACTTGTGGTTGGATTATCGGGGCCCTGGGAGGAGCGTATGCCTGTACCGATGCTGGCTACTTGGTAGCTCGAGCGGTTAGCCCAGCTGTACTTGGATGAGGTGGTGCGGTTTTCTGGAATGCCCGCCTCTACTTTGTTCTAGTTAGAGACCCGAGGATTGTAGCGCGTCTCTGGAGGAGGTATTAGACAGCCTTGGGAGCTTGAGTGGTGGATGATTGGATATTTACCCCCTCTACTTGGTTGAGGTTCCGGATTGAGGAATAACTTTAGTTTCGAGGACGAAACTTTCCTTTAGTGGGGGAGGATGTGATGACCTGGATCTCTGCAGAGCTGTGGTAGAGTCATTGGTGACATCTGGGGAGCCTGTACTGTGTGTTGGAGGTGTTTGTGCACCAATTGGACACAAGTGTTGGACTTCGGGCTTAAAGTGGATCACGTGAGTGATCGGAGGACCCCGTTGAGTGTTTAGAAGTGTACTCGCGCTGAACAGATATTAAAATTGGACTCAGCGCGAAGTTTGGATCAAGGAACACCTTTCCGGGTGCCTTCTGCAATTTTTAGAGTTGGAATTTGGCAAAATGGACATCAAATTCGGATTCAGCGTGCGAAAACGGTCAAAATGGACTACCTACTTGATATTTTGTGCAACCGGTTACTGTTCATGCCGGAATAGTGATTCCGGCGGTCGGCGGGCAGCGGCGGCGGCGGCGGGCAGCGGCGGAGCGCGGCGGACGGGCTCGGGCAGGCGGCGGAGCGGCCGCGGGCAGCGCGCGGGCGCGGGTAGCGCGCGGGCAGGCGCGCGGGCGCGCGGTCCACGGGCCGGCGTGCACCGGGGGCAGGACACGTGGCATGTTGAGATTGGTCGGTGCAGTGGACTTGGACCACGGAGCAGGCGGGCGCGGTGCATGGATCGGCGGGACACGTGGCGACTTTCTATTGGAAGGCACAGGAACGCGAGGTCCACCGAGGGCGGGGGGTGCCTCGGGAACTGTGCCTGGCGGGGTCGCCAGGCGGCGTGCCAGGCGCGCACGTGGGCGCGCTGACCTGCGGCACGCCACGCGTCGGCTCCGCACTGGGCCACGCGTCGCACGCTGGGAGGTCGGCGCGGCTGTTGCCTGTTCGCGGGGCAACGTGGAGGCCCAGGAGCGATTCGGGCCCGCACAGTGTTGGGTCGGGCCCAACACTGTAGCGGCCTGAAAATCCTGAGCGCCCGGAAGTTGGGACCTATAGGTCATTTTTCCAATTGTTTTTCCCAGCCTATAAATAGGCCGAGTTCAACTGCTGAGAGCTCTTTCCCTGCTCTCCTTCTCACTATGCGGCCTTCACAAGAAATCTTCATCTCCCTGAGCCGGTTCCATTTGTAGATTTCCAGATTTTTCTGCGGCACGCATCCCAAGGTTTCTATTTTTACGGCGCGGCGCGACGCTCGTTCGTTTGTGGTCTTCTTCGTTGCGTTTCGGTGCGTGGACTCTCCCGAGCTACTCCGACAGTATTTTCCAGCGATTTTTGTGCCGTTGGTTTCAAGACAGGTAGGGCTACGATCTTCATGATTTAAGTTTTCCCTCATTTCGAGTTTTTCTTAGAGTTTCCCGAGCTTTATTTTGACCCATTTTCTTGGGCGGAGGTTTGGACAGCGCCACAGTGTTTCTGCGATATCTTTGTGCACAGGCATCGGATTGGGGCGTTTCAATAAGCGTTTTGCATCTACACATCGCAAGAATTATCCCCAAATTTTCTTGGAATTTTATGAATTTTTCCCCAAAGGTGAAAGTCCCTGTTTGCAGAACCTTGTGATTCAGATTTTGCGATTTGTTTATTTCGGGGTGGTTCCCTTGTCGGATTTGTTTCTCAGTGTAGGAAACTCGGTTTTGAGCGTACAGGTACTCGTTTCGACGGGTTCATCACGAGGATCATGACAGTATTTTTCTTGGAATTTTCCGGGCACTTCTTACAGGTAAAAACAGGGCATCTTTGGGACTGAATTCTGGACAGCATGTTTTCGGATACTTGTGTGCTTATTTGTGTGTATGTTTTGGGGTAATTGTGAACAGCGATCGCGGCGGTTTATCTGTTTGAGCATTTGACGTGAAAAGGGGATATTGGACAGCGATGAGGTTTTACAGCTGAGGATTGCGCGTGTCCAGGTGGGTGGTTGTTGCTTACCTCTATTTTGACATGCTCACTAGGAATATTAGAGTGACCCCCTTTACTTGGACATCTTGATTAATCATGATCGGGGTTGGGTTATGCATGCCTGTGTGGGGATTGGGTTGCTATGTTAGCGTTTAACCTTGCATGTGGAATGGATTATTTATTTTGGACTATATGATTATCCTGTTAGTGGTTGGTACTGTTTGAGGATTTTATGACATGCATAGGTGGATAGTAATGCTTTATTATGGAACATGGATTATAGACATGTGTGGTTGGATAATGTTTTAGCATGATGGTTATATCTATGCGGAGCTATTAATTGTTACACATGTGGAACGACTATTGGTCACATTTTCCTTTATTTCCTTGAGAACACTTGCATGCTTGTATGGACATCTAGATAGGCCATCTTTTATCGCTACACTTTCATGCTAGAACTTGACTTAGGAGAAACCTTGTTTGTTTCTTTTCTCCTTTCGTTAGTCAGGTGGTATTTGTTGCTCGGGTCTGAGCAGGGGTTTGGGATAGTGTAGCCGGGGCCTGGATTATGGATTATGGGTTTTGGCGGCGACCGCGGATATTGGGCGGTTGACCGGATGTCGGTTATAGGACATCGGTGATAGGGCATGATTATGGACTAGAGGGTTTTGTGGCAACCGCGGATAGTAGGCGGTTGACCAGATGTCGAATGTGGGACATGATTGTGATTGTGGGTTATTCCGGCGACCGCAGATATTGGGCGGTTGACCGGAGGTCGGTTGTGAGACCTGGTCGTGGATTTTGGGGTATTGCGGCAATCGCGGATATTGGGTGATTGACCGGATGGTTACTTTTGCATCTGATTGGGAATCAGTTTTCTTTTAGTGGAGGGTTGTGTTCCACTGGAGCTTTATAGTTGTGATCCAGTCCTGCTTTTGTTACTTATCACACCGACGCGGTTATTGCCCGGTGATGCTTTACTCGTGTGGGTCGCTCCCCTCGAGATCCCCTCCGGAGGCCGGGGCCAGACAGTTATGGACAGATTTGCTATCACATCGGCGCGGCTTATTTGCCCGATGATGAGGGCGGCAGCAGGAGTTTTGCTATCACATTAGCGCGGCTTACTTGCCCGATGATGAGGGCGGTACAGATTGGGTTAATCTGGGACGGTTGGTTATTGTTGCATACGGTTATTACAGTCTAGGACTGTATTTTAGAGGCATAGTAGTGGTAGATTTCCTTTTTTCAGCAGTTTTATTTCTTACCACTCTTCTTTCCTTTTTGCCTCTGGTAGACCTAGTGGGTGTGTCAGAGTTTGAGGTTTTACCCACTAGGGGAGGCTACTGGTTGACTAGTAGTTCTCACCCCCATTCTCCTTTTCTCTTTTTCTTCTTCCTTGTTTTGCAGTGTCTTCTGCGGGTGCTGCTGGGCTTTCAGCGGCGGGCCGAGGAGAGAGGACGGCTGAGTAGATAGATCTCGAGGCAGGATGAGCGAGTTAGCTGGACTGTTGGTGTACCCCTGTTTCCTCAGACGGTTGTACTTTTACATTTGGGACTGGCTTTTGCCAGCAGGTTGTATTTATTTTGGTGAGCTGGGAGAGACAGATGTATCATTTATACAGATGTATTATATTTTATTTCCAGCTTCAGTCTGAGATGTATTAGTTTTAGTTCAGCTCTGTTTTTATTGCTCTTTTATGATTATCTCTTATATCTGAGCAGGTTTGGCGCTTCGTGTACGGGGGAAATACCGTGTGCACGGCGGATCTGTTGTGACGCCCCACTTCCCAGGGGGTCACCCATCCTAGAACTACTCTAGCTCTAGCACGGTTAACTCTCATGTTCCTCTTGGATCTTGCTACCATCCAAAATGCTATAGCCGGGTTAGAGATTTAGTCCTATTATATCATTTATATAGAGGACTAATCCAAATTCCGGGGGTGTTACATTCTTCCCCCCTTTAAGCCCTGACGTCCACGTCAGGCTCAAGCACACTCACAAGCACCAGGCGATGTGAGACTCGTCTCGCTAGCCATAACCGACCTTGCGAGGAGCTGCACTCCACTCACAACGGTCATTAGCCGGGGAGCCTCTCTCTACCCGCTAAATAACCCTGGCTCAGCCGAGACTCATCTCACATTTCCGGCTGGTGAATGGCTCTGATACCAACTGTGACGCCCCACTTCCCAGGGGGTCACCCATCCTAGAACTACTCTAGCTCTAGCACGCTTAATTCTCATGTTCCTCTTGGATCTTGCTACCATCCAAAATGCTATAGCCGGGTTAGAGATTTAGTCCTATTATATCATTTATATAGAGGACTAATCCAAATTCCGGGGTGTCACATTCTTCCCCCCTTTAAGCCCTGACGTCCACGTCAGGCTCAAGCACACTCACAAGCACCAGGCGATGTGAGACTCGTCTCGCTAGCCTTAGCCGACCTTGTGGGGAGCTGCACTCCACCCACAACGGTCATTAGCCGGGGAGCCTCCCTCTACCCGCTATATAACCCTGGCTCAGCCGAGACTCATCTCACATTTCCGGCTGGTGAATGGCTCTGATACCAACTGTGACGCCCCACTTCCCAGGGGGTCACCCATCCTAGAATGTGACACCCCGGAATTTGGATTAGTCCTCTATATAAATGATATAATAGGACTAAATCTCTAACCCGGCTATAGCATTTTGGATGGTAGCAAGATCCAAGAGGAACATGAGAGTTAAGCGTGCTAGAGCTAGAGTAGTTCTAGGATGGGTGACCCCCTGGGAAGTGGGGCGTCACGGTTGGTATCAGAGCCATTCACCAGCCGGAAATGTGAGATGAGTCTCGGCTAAGCCAGGGTTATTTAGCGGGTAGAGAGAGGCTCCCCGGCTAATGACCGTTGTGAGTGGAGTGCAGCTCCTCACAAGGTCGGTTATGGCTAGCGAGACGAGTCTCACATCGCCTGGTGCTTGTGAGTGTGCTTGAGCCTGACGTGGACGTCAGGGCTTAAAGGGGGGAAGAATGTAACACCCCCGGAATTTGGATTAGTCCTCTATATAAATGATATAATAGGACTAAATCTCTAACCCGGCTATAGCATTTTGGATGGTAGCAAGATCCAAGAGGAACATGAGAGTTAAGCGTGCTAGAGCTAGAGTAGTTCTAGGATGGGTGACCCCCTGGGAAGTGGGGCGTCACAGTTGGTATCAGAGCCATTCACCAGCCGGAAATGTGAGATGAGTCTCGGCTGAGCCAGGGTTATATAGCGGGTAGAGCGAGGCTCCTCGGCTAATGACCGTTGTGAGTGGAGTGCAGCTCCTCACAAGGTCGGCTAAGGCTAGCGAGGCGAGTCTCACATCGCCTGGTGCTTGTGAGTGTGCTTGAGCCTGACGTGGACGTCAGGGCTTAAAGGGGGGAAGAATGTGACACCCCTGGAATTTGGATTAGTCCTCTATATAAATGATATAATAGGACTAAATCTCTAAGCCGGCTATAGCATTTTGGATGGTAGCAAGATCCAAGAGGAACATGAGAGTTAAGCGTGCTAGAGCTAGAGTAGTTCTAGGATGGGTGACCCCCTGGGAAGTGGGGCGTCACAGTTGGTATCAGAGCCAGGTTTCGATCCTGTGACCTGTGGGCGAAACCTGGCTCTGATACCAACTGTGACGCCCCACTTCCCAGGGGGTCACCCATCCTAGAACTACTCTAGCTCTAGCACGCTTAACTCTCATGTTCCTCTTGGATCTTGCTACCATCCAAAATGCTATAGCCGGCTTAGAGATTTAGTCCTATTATATCATTTATATAGAGGACTAATCCAAATTCCGGGGGTGTCACATTCTTCCCCCCTTTAAGCCCTGACGTCCACGTCAGGCTCAAGCACACTCACAAGCACCAGGCGATGTGAGACTCGCCTCGCTAGCCTTAGTCGACCTTGTGAGGAGCTGCACTCCACTCACAACGGTCATTAGCCGGGGAGCCTCGCTCTACCCGCTATATAACCCTGGCTCAGCCGAGACTCATCTCACATTTCCGGCTGGTGAATGGCTCTGATACCAACTGTGACGCCCCACTTCCCAAGGGGTCACCCATCCTAGAACTACTCTAGCTCTAGCACGCTTAACTCTCATGTTCCTCTTGGATCTTGCTACCATCCAAAATGCTATAGCCGGCTTAGAGATTTAGTCCTATTATATCATTTATATAGAGGACTAATCCAAATTCCGGGGGTGTCACATCTGTAGACGGGCCCGGGTTCCGGTTTACACCCGGGGCGTGACAGAAGCCGTGGACCAACCTGGTGCCACGTGGCGGCCTTGGATTAGCCGGCGCACACGGCGCGGTCCACAGAGAGTTTGCGCTGGTGCATGGACCGGGCGCAGGGGACACGTGGCAGCCTGCGATTGGCGGGTCCACGCGACGCGGTCCACGGAAACGCACCGGCTGGCGCATGGACCAGGGCGGGCCACGTGGCTGCCTCAGAGTGGCCGTCTCACGCACTCGCGGTCCACGCGCTAGGGGGAGCAGGTGGGGCAGGTGACCTACCTACGTGGGGCGCCACGTGGCGCCCTATGATTGGCGGGCGCCACCGCCCCATGTTCGGCGGTCGTGGCCACGCGGCGCCAGCCCACTGGCTCCGCATGCGTTGTCCGCTGTTCGGGACACGCGTCGGAGCCAGGCGGATTCGGGCGCCAGGCGGATTTTTCCGCTGTAGGCGTCCGAATCGTCCGGGCGCTAGGCGGATTTGTCCGCTGTAGGCCCCCAAAAATTGGGCCCAAAAGCCCAATAAAGGGATTTTTCTTGGGCTGTTGGGAGAGGGCTATAAATAGGCTGTGTTCTTTGGCCTTGTACCCCTTTTTCTCGAGCTCCTCTTCCTCTGAGCCTTATACTGACTTTGATCTTCATCTTGTTTTACACCTTGCGAAGGAGTTTCAGATTTTTTAGGAGGCCGCGGCATCGACATCTTCGGCGAGTTAGCGCAGTGCGACGTTCTTTCATTGGTGGCCCATCTCCGTCGCGTTTCGGTCCACGAGGTCCACAGAGCTACCCCGACGGGATTTTTGGACGATTTTCACGGCGTCGGATTCACGAGAAATAAATCTATGATTTTAGTATTTTCCACTCCGCCCAGATTTGAGCTTTTCTTGGGGTTTCGGGTACATTTTTTAGCCCTATTTTGCTGGTGGTTGTTCCTGGACAGCAACACCTTGTTTGATTTTTATCTCTGCACTCGAGTATTCCAATTCAACATTGAAGGACTCGATTGACATCTACGCATCACGAGGATCGCTGTCGTATTTTTATTGGAATTTCTGGAGTTTTTCTTGCAGGTGATAATTTAGCTTTTCTGAGACTGAAAATTCAGCAAGACTGTACACTTGGGAATTTTGTGTTGATTGTAACTTTGGACTATATCTTTGTACCCAGGAGTTTTTGAGTTCTTTTGGACCCATTGGAATTGTGGGAATTGGAGGATTATTCCCGTGTAGTTTCATCTTTTTGGACTTTGGACAGTTTTGCACTTCCAGGTGGGTTGCTTCGTCTTCAAAACTGGCGGACTGATCAGTAATTCTATATTGTAGGAATCATGCATGATTGTGAGTGTATTAGGAAGCATGCTAGAAAAAGAGAATTGATGTTACTTGTGTTGCTATGATGATCATATTGATTTGTTTCTTCCTAAATTTGTAAATTAAATGCTATCTTTAGAACTTGACCTAGCACCCCGTCATATGCTTCATGTTTAACCAGACTAGTAGAAAACTCCAACTTGGGCTAGGTTATTTATGCTTTAGACATTCCCACACTGTTATCTATTATTTTACCTGGACCTAGAGTTTTCTCGCCCGGATAGTGGGCCGAGTGGTCGGGTTGTTGTGGGATGCATATTACACTCGCGCCTGGGGGCCGAGTGGAGTTTGGTAGCAGTGTTGGATCAGTGTTTTACAGTTTTGGGAGCCGTCTGAGTCGACGGTGGGTCCCGACTATGTGGTTTTCCAGCTTGTGGGTGAGAGTTGGTGTTGTTGGTTACTGTCGATCTTGTTGATCGTGGATTTGGACTATAGCCTGCATGAGCCACATTTGAGCTCGACAGAGATGCGCGGGTACTTTCCTCGGTGGGGTCGCGCCCCTCGAGTGCCACTCCGAAGCTGGGCTTGTTACTTCCTATCCCGACTTATCGATGAAGTCCCTCTGGCTGGGCCAGTTTTGGCAGTCACGGACGCCCTACGTAAGTCCAGTCCTCCTTGGATGTAACGGCAGTAGGTAGGAGCAGGTTTGACTGGACCCTATGTGGCAGTCAGTATAGATTGGGTGATTATGTCTGAGAGATAGTACATGCATCATGTTTCCATCTGTTCCACTTCTTGAGCATTTAGATAGAGGCATAGTAGCTGTAGAGTTATTTTCCAGCCTTTACTTTCTGTACTGTATTTGTTACTTTATGCCTCTAGTAGACTTAGTGGGCAGACCGTCGGGCTTGTTGGCGGTACCCACTGAGAACTACTGTGGGATGTAGTTCTCACACCCGCCGTGGTGATTTTTCCCCAAGGACCTCTACTCCTGTTCCTGCTGCTCCAGTTGCTGATCCTGCTGATCGAGGTAAGGGAGTCGCGAGCTAGATCCCTTCCAGTCTTCTTCCTGTGAGAGTAGATGTACCCTTTTGGTGATGTACTAGTACTGTCAGTGATTTTGGGGATGTATCATGTATATTTTACTTCTGAGAGTTTTAGGTTTGGAGTGACTTATGTATTGTGAGGACCTGGCATGTACTATTCGAGGATTTATATATTTTTATTTCAGCAGTTTGCTTTTCAGCTCTGATATCTGTAGTGTAGTTGATCATTTGCAGGTTAGTCGCTTCGTCTATACGGGGCTTCCGGTATGGGCGGCGGATCTGTTGGCGAGCCCGGGTCGCAGTTTCGACGCCGGGGCATGACAGATTAGAGTGGTATCAGAGACTAGGATGTAGGTCATTGTGGACTTAGAAACCCTAAGCTTGTGGTTGCACCCTAGGATGACTCACGTGAGAGCCGTGATTTTTAGCGAGAGTCCTGATTGAGTTCTTAACTCGCCCAAGGGATGGGATGAGTGTGGTGACCCTGATCCCCGTGTTGCTTCTCCCATGTACCGTGGTTTAGAACACCTAGTGTTGGTGTGTCTGGCCCATAGTGCATCAAAGGGATGCCACAGATGGACCCTGTGTGATATCCACAGCTGGATTGGCCTTCGGCTGCATTTGCCGAATTTTTGAAATGGTTTTGGGCCAAACAGAGGTTGGATTAGGATTCAGGGCGGAAAAACTCTTGAAACCGGCTATTTGCTTGTTTGTTTCTGAGTCCGGATGCCCAAAAACGGACTCCCGGAAGTTTTCGCTGAATTTCGGTGCATGGGAGGGGCCGTGGACCGCCGGCTGCCACGTGGCGGCTTGTTATTGGCCGGTCCGCAACACTCGGTCCACAGAAGGGCGCGGTTGGGTGCACGGACCCGGCGCATGGACACGTGGCGCCGCCTGATTGGCGGGCTCATGATGCGCGGTCTACTGGGTGGCGCGGCGGTGCATGGACCAAGGCGGGTGGACACGTGGCAGTCCCCGGTTGGTCGGTGTACGCGGCGCGGTCCACGGAACCCGAAGCAGGGTGCGTGGACCGGGTGCAGGGGACACGTGTCGGTGTGCTACTCGCGGGCTCACGAGGCGCGGCGCACGGTGTCGCGGGCAGGCGCCTCGGGGCGCGTGCATGGCAGGCGGCAGGCTGCGCCTGCCCGCACGTGTGACCGCGACACTGTGCAGGCCAGGTGGCGCCCCGCCATTGGCGGGCGCCACCTACCCGTTTGACCGGGGAGGCGCCACGCGACGGCACCACACGCGCCCCGCACAGCTGTTTGCTGTGCGGGACACGTGTCGGTCACCGGGAGGGCCACATGGCCACTCCCAGCGCGCCCCGCACAGCTGTTTGCTGTGCGGGTGACGTGGCCGCTCCAGGAAGATCCGGGCGGCTACAGTAATCCCCTTTTGCTGTCGGATTTGGGCGCCCGAATCTTCGGGAGCGCCAGAATCCGGGGACTTGGTTGGTATTTCATCATTTGTTTTTCTGCGGCCTATTTAAAGCCCGAGCTGCCTTCACTTGCATTTTTTTGGCACTTCCGAGCTTCAAACTGTAGGTTTTTATATATTTAAGGATCCACACGGATCTAAATAGGTACTATCAAACAACTAGAGGGGGGGTGAATAGGTGTAATACTTATAAAACCAAATCTCTGTGCAAAATAAAAACCAATGCGGAAATAAAAAACAGCACACCGAGATATACGTGGAAATTCCAATCCAGGAGAAAAACCACGGGACCAACACGCAATAACAATCCACTAAGAATAGAAGAATAACAAGTTGATTATCGACTCCACGGACTCAACCCCTCCTTCAGCTTCTTCGGACCTTGCGCTCCACCGATTGCACGTCCACTGCACATGTTCGAATCCACGAATGCCACTCGAATCCACGAGCACACGTTTCGAATCCACGAAACGCCTTCAACACATCGAATCCACGATGCCACGTCGAATCCACGACGCAAACTCAGTCGATATAGAATATAGGCTTCGATGGTGATCCTTTGCTTAGATTAACATTGAAGAACCATAGAAGAAATCTCTAAGCAAAGACTAGATCAATTCGACAAAAGATATATCTTGAAAGAACCGTCGAATTGACCTAAAAGAGGCGAAAGAGAAGAACGATAAAAACCAGCCTCTAGGGTTGCTCTCGAGTGTTTCTGAATTGATCGGTAAGTATCGAGAAACCCTAAGTATCTATTTATAACCATTGGAAAAAGATAAAAGTCGGTTTAGAAATCTAATCCCGAGAAGGCATTGTGTACCGGTACCAACAAAACGTATTCCAGTACTCAATGGTGCAAAACACAGAATTTTCTATTGTGTTCCGGTACGCGAGTCTGTGTTCCGGTACGCAATGCAAATTACAGAAAATTCTGTGTCGGGTTTGAGGAACTCAAAGTGTGGTTCCGGTACTCAATGTAAAAACTGATTTTTCCAAGATAAGCTTTTTCCAAAACAGACCTAGTACCGGAATCCAAACTTAAAATAAGTTGTAAGTTAAATCCAAGTTCCTAAAACCAAGTCTAAACCGGGTTTCAATCATTTCCAGATTCCAATGATTATAAATGAACTTAAATCACCATGGTTTACTTAACCATACCTGAGTGTTATCTTGAGCTCATGTTGAATCTTCAAAGAGTATTTGAAAGCTGATTTGACAATTTGAACCCTTTAAGACTCCGACTCAACCTACGAAATATGGCAACACAAAAAGCCGTAACAATCTCCCCCTTTGGCAATTTCGTGACAAAACCCAAAAATACATAAAGCACTCAAGTCACTCATCTTAAACCAAAAAATCGAAACTCAATGTTATCACCAAAACATTGATTTTCTTTGCGTGAAAGATCCAATAAATGAAAATTACATTTGAACCAAATAGTCCTAGAACATACTCTATGACTTAGGACTTGGAGTCTTAAAGTGATGTAATTCCTGCAAAACAAAACTCCAAACAAAATCAAACATTAGTCGTTAGAAATTAAAATCCTGTATTTGATTCGTCTTCCTTTTGGTTCTTTTGTTTTTCCGGCTCTTTTGTTTTGTGGCTCATGTTCTCAATCTTTTCTTTATCTCCCCCTATCTTGAGCATCTCTGTTCTCCCCTTTTTATGATACGTCCATCTCATTTCTGTTCTCCCCCTTTTTGTCACAAATTGTCAAACAGTTAAATAGACAAAAAGAAACATACTAGAAGGATAAGTTCTTAGTTACATGCCCATTAGAGTTCTTGTTCATCACAAAGTAAAAAGAAAATGAAAACCAAAAATAAGAAGGAAAAGAAGTCACTCATCCTCATTTGAATCATCATCATCATGTGATGTTGGTCCATGCGATGTACTCGGTGCAGTTGCTCCAGTGACCACATCATCATGTTTACACCCAAGGATATCGAAGATTTTCTTTAAACCATCCTCAAGTTTCTTGAAGCCTTGCTCCATCCTTTGCTCCATCATTTGCTTTAATGAACGAACATCCCGATGCAAGGTTTGAAGAGTTACGACCTCATCTGGTTCAGGAGATTCTTGACGTGGTGGTGCACTCACTGTCGCTTCACTTGCATAGGCTTTTGTATGCCCAAATGTCTTCAAAGTGCTAATCGACTTGGCTAAAGTGATTCCATCAATTGCCCCCAAGCCATAATCATATTTGGCACAAGAAATGTCCACTCCATGATCTTCCAGAATACGAGTAATCAAGATTGGATACGGTAGAAGGCCACGTTGCCTTGATCCCTCAATGACATGTACCATCTGCTACCAAATAAGAAATGGAATGTTGATGTTGATTCCATTTGCACTCTCCGGGTGACCGAGGAAAAAGAGAAGTAGCAATCGATCCCATCGAATCCTTTTGGTCCCCAGTGTGGGCAATAGGTTGTAGCATACAATTAAGGACAAAATATGATACTCTGATTTTAGGTCCTTTGATTCAACATATGATCTGTTCGTGTGCGTCCCTGACTTGCAAATAGAGTCCACAATAATATCCCAATGAGTGTCATGTCGGAAATCATCATCAGTGTAATAAAGACCAGTAGTGTCAACAGCTAATCCAAGATTTGCACCAATTACTGCTGGAGTAATGTCAAACTTGACGTCCTTAACTATTGTTTCAATAATGAAAGCCCCTGTGTCATGGTCCTTTTGAAGTATGTTAGCTCTCATGTAGAACTCCTTGATGATCTCCACACAAAAACCCATCTTAGGTTGAACTCTGCCAAGTGGCCGAATATAACTTCGTTCCAAAAGCCTTGCAAAGTCTGGCACCTCACGACATAGCTCATTAAAATTCACGTGTCGCTCTCCAATGCATGTGCGGTTTGCAAATCTGGCACGGCGTTTTGCACTCACATGCGGTTCACTTTCATCAACATTTGATCTCCGTTGAGAGCGCTCGCGTATTACCGGTCCACCGGTACTTCTACGCGGAGGAGAATCTGCACCCTTCTTTTTCCTTGGAGCCAAAGCTGCTTTCCCCTTTCCTTGAACTGATTCCTCTTCATATTCTGAGGAATGTTCAGATTCTGAGTTAGTTGAATCCTCATTGCGTGATCGTTTGGTAGCCTTTTTCTTTCCAGAACCGCGACCACGTCCACTTCCAGTGGCCATCAAAATCACTAGTGCAAGAAGCCATGAAAATGCCATTTCCTACAAAGAACACAATGCACTATGATTTGATCTTATAGGAAGGCTTAAACATGTCTAAGAAACATTCTAAACATGTCACAATTGATGATTCATCATTTAAAATTCATTTACATTAAAAGCCCTAATTCTCAATTTCTTCTATGCTAAGAACATATGTAAATGTTAGATTCAATCAAATAGGCAAGGAAACATGAATCTAATTACATAGAAAGCAACCATTTATGTTCTAAACATGAAATAGGGGTGATTTATACAAGAGATTTCATTTGGAGTAAGGATCAACTCAAAAATCCCAAAATAAAACTTCAAAACCTAAAAACTAGGGTTTTGAAACAAAAGAAAGCAAGATTAATGAAGAAACTTACAAATCAAAGCAACAAATCACTTGATCTTGATGAAAAACCCCTTAGAGATGTTTTAGAGAGAGAGATGGAGGGTTTTGAAGTAGGAGAGATGAAATAAAACCGTGGAATTCCGGAATATAAAGAAATCCAGATCGCGTACCGGTACAAGAAGTCGCGTACCGGTACGCAGTGCAAAAACGGAAAATCCTACGTTCGGGATCCGGATTGAAAAACAGGGGGTGATTCGGATCCGGAATTTAGTTCCGGTACTAAAAATGGAGTACCGGTACACAAGTGAAAAACCAGAAAAATTCACATTCGGGTTCCGGACTGGATTTTCTAATCCGGATTGGATTTTCCGGTACTAAGAAGCAGGTACCGGTACAACAGAGCCAAAAAGCAAAAATTTCTTGAAACAAATCCAAATTTTGAAATCTTTTCAAATACCGATTTGTATACCATCAAGAAATCCATTTAAGTGCTTTGAAATACAATAAATTCACATAGATGTCATTCAATCCAATTAATTATAAAAATTAAAAAGATTTACTCCAAAATCATGAAAAACAAAGATAAAACATTATAAACCGTTTTTCATGTTATATTCATCAAACATAAGTCATCAAAAATAATCTTGAGATCCAAAGTCTATCAAGATGTAACGGATTTACAAAGATGACTTACAGAGATTTCCAAATGACATCAATTTTGAATTTTACCCTTCTAAATTGAGATATGCATTAAAATACCTAAGGGTGGCTCTTTGAGCATCTTTTAACTATCCCACCTTATACCAACCAGGAGATTGTTCAAAATAAGAACTTTGAATTTAAATCTCCGAATGCTTCATCTAAAAAATTTCAAAAATATTTTTCTAGCATCCAAAACATGTGGTAGCTTCACACACAAACCGGACGACCGGGGTGGCAGCTCTTTCCAATATGTGGTGGTAGTTTTCACACTCCTTTCGGATGTAACTCTTTCCACATCTTATGCAATTCATTTTATTACCCTTGTAAGAAAATACAATCTCTTATGTGAAAGAATTAAATCCCAAATTTTAGTCTATCGGTTGTCTCATGTTTATCACAAAGAACTCACACAACCGAGATAGAATAATCATCTAAAGATCACACATGATTACTAAAATTTGATGAATATAATTATCAAAAACTCTTATAATAAAGTATCTTCAAGAATTATGATTATAGAGTAAAGTTGATAATTCATATAAAATTAAATTGGAGTGATTGACAGTGAAACCCTTTTTATCCAATGCACTTGTTCGTTAAAACCCTTTTGTTTAAAAACAAAACATAAAAACAAAGAGCATTGGAAACATGTAATGCAGAGATTCAGAAAAATATGAAAGGAAAACCAATCAAAGAATTACATACAGTCATAAGCTATTTAGAACTTAAGACAAGGAAAGATATTACCTTTCCGAATCCAAAATCGTCGAATTTTGGGTTGTCTTGATTCATTGTGGTCGGGAGTTGATAGCTTTGACTGTTGATCCACCTTAGGTCTTTGCCTCGCAGTGATCCACTTGAATGATTGATGTTGTGGCTCGGACCTTTGGTGGGTTGAGTGAACTCCTTTGACTTGATGAGTCTTTTGATTCCGTTGAGTTCGCTCCGTAGATGAAGTTGTCGAAGAATTCCTCTTTCTCTTTTTCGGGCATGACTTCATCAAGTGTCCTTCAAGTCCACATTGGTGACAAGTTTTTCTTTTCAATTTAGTTATGGAACTTGAAGCCTTCACAGTTTGGTTCTTTTTAAATCCCAAACCAACCTTGCTTGTTTGACCTAATCCGGATATACAATCAAATTTCTTGGAACCGGTTGAAAGCCTTTGTATGTCGGATTTAAGTTGATGAACTTGCTTGGTCAAGGCTTGGTTGGTGACATGAATTTCCTCAAACTGTTTTTCTAGAAAATCAATCTTGTTAATATGGGAATTAACGATCGTTTCCGATTGATTTATCTTTTCTTGGAGGATTTTATTATTATCCAATAAAAGCTCTCGTTCCTCCTCGAGATCATGAAGTTTGATCTTTAAAGCATGATTCTCATCTTGAATCTCAAGTCGTTGCTTCCTCAACTTCTTAATATGTTTGGCCATCTTCTTTGATTCCGTAAGAAGTTGTTGATATGCCTCAACGAGTTCTTCTTCGTCCGACTCCCCCTCACTTGATGACTCTCCGCCGGATGTTGATGTTTCATGCAAAATCAAAGGAATAGAGTCAGTGATTAAAGATGATAAGCAAACATTAGAAGAGGGAATATGAGAGGCATGTAAGGCAATGACTTTTTCCTCATTACTTGAGGTCGATTCATTAGAAGTAGAATCGTCCCAAGTTTTCGCTTGCAAAGCCTTCTTTATATATGATTTCGAAGAAGGACAATCCGTTGAAATATGGCCGTAGCCTTTGCATCTATAACATTGGATTTCCCTTTCGAAATCATCTTTTTCTTTTTCTTTAGAAGGTTTTGCAAAGCCTTTGAGGTTAGAGGATTTAGAACCCGATGATCCTTTAGATGGTTTCGTGAATGAAGATCCATCGGTTCGATTCTTCCAAAATTTCCGACGAAATTTCTTTACGATCCGCGCCAATTGTTCTTCAAAATCGGCAAAAGAGATTTCATCGTCGGAACTTGATTCGCTATCTTCTTCCTTTGTTGATTTGAATGCAATACCTGTAAGCTTAGAAGAAGACTTTGAAGAAACTTGATTAGTAGGAAAAGTCATTTCATAAGTTTGCAAAGCACCTACTAATTCCTCTACTCTCATCTCATCCGGATGACTAACGGTTTCAATGGTGGTAACCTTTGCCCTAAACCGTTCCGGAAGAGTCCGAAGTATCTTTCTTACAATTCTCGACTCCGGGATCTTTTCTCCTAAATTAGCACAAGTATTGATCACATCTTGAAGTCTGGTGTAATAATCTATAAACAATTCATGCTCATCCATATGAATAGAGTCAAATTGACTTGTAAGCATCAGGAGCTTTTGAATTTTTACTAGATTAGTACCCTCATGTGTAATTTTGAGAATATCCCAAATTTCCTTCGCGGTTTCACACGCGGAAATTCGTGTGAACTCAGTCGAGGAAAGAGAATTAAATAAAGCGTTCATACCCTTCCCATTGTAAGAAGAACTTTCGAATTCCTCTTGGGACCATCTAGAGCGAGGTTTTGGGGTAGTAGAATTTCCTACTTCCTCAACAGGATGCACCCAACCGTATTCCACGGATTGCCATACCCGCTCATCAATTGCGATGAGAAAAGCTCTCATCCGCACTTTCCAATAAGCATAATTAGTCCCATAAAAAAGAGGAGGTCTATAAATATTACCACTTCCACCCAACATGATAGATAAACCTAAAACCCGCTCTGATACCACTTGTAGGTTTTTATATATTTAAGGATCCACACGGATCTAAATAGGTACTATCAAACAACTAGAGGGGGGGTGAATAGGTGTAATACTTATAAAACCAAATCTCAGTGCAAAATAAAAACCAATGCGGAAATAAAAAACAGCACACCGAGATATACGTGGAAACTCCAATCCAGGAGAAAAACCACGGGACCAACACGTAATAACAATCAACTAAGAATAGCAGAATAACAAGGTGATTACCGACTCCACGGACTCAACCCCTCCTTCAGCTTCTTCGGACCTTGCGCTCCACCGATTGCACGTCCACTGCACACGTTCGAATCCACGAACACCACTCGAATCCATGAGCACACGTTTCGAATCCACGAAACGCCTTCAACACATCGAATCCACGATGCCACGTCGAATCCACGACGCAAACTCAGCCGATACAGAATATAGGCTTCGATGGTGATCCTTTGCTTAGATTAACATTGAAGAACCATAGAAGAAATCTCTAAGCAAAGACTAGATCAATTCGACAAAAGATATATCTTGAAAGAACCGTCGAATTGACCTAAAAGAGGTGAAAGAGAAGAACGATAAAAACCAGCCTCTAGGGTTGCTCTCGAGTGTTTCTGAATTGATCGGTAAGTATCGAGAAACCCTAAGTATCTATTTATAACCCTTGGAAAAAGATAAATGTCGGTTTAGAAATCTAATCCCGAGAAGGCATTGTGTACCGATACCAACAAAACGTGTTCCGGTACTCAATGGTGCAAAACACAGATTTTTCTATTGTGTTCCGGTACGCGAGTCTGTGTTCCAGTACGCAATGCAAATTACAGAAAATTCTGTGTCGGGTTTGAGGAACTCAAAGTGTGGTTCCGGTACTCAATGTAAAAACTGATTTTTCCAACATAAGCTTTTTCCAAAACAGACCTAGTACCGGAATCCAAACTTAAAATAAGTTGTAAGTTAAATCCAAGTTCCTAAAACCAAGTCTAAACCGGGCTTCAATCATTTCCAGATTCCAATGATTATAAATGAACTTAAATCACCATGGTTTACTTAACCATACCTGAGTGTTATCTTGAGCTCATGTTGAATCTTCAAAGAGTCTTTGAAAGCTGATTTGACAATTTGATCCCTTTAAAACTCCGACTCAACCTACGAAATATGCCAACACAAAAAGCCGTAACACAAACCGGCGGGAGGTCTTAAGCAAAGTTGATCCCCACGCAGTGCTCCATCCATCTGTCGATTTCGGGGATTTTACGTGGCACGCTTATGGAGGTTTGCATTTTCTTGGCGCGTCGCGACGATCCTTCGCCGGTGTTTCTCCCGTCGCGTTTCGGTGCGCGAGCTCCCCCGGCCTACTCCGACTACCTTTTCGAGTGATTTCTTCGCCGCTAGATCCGCGACGGACAGAGCTACGATCTAGGTATTTTCATTATTCCCTAGTTTCGCGCTTTTCGAGGAGTTTTTCCATGCTTACTGGGGGTCTTTTGCTGTGAGTGTTTTCTTGAGGACAGCGGGTTGTTTCGAGGATATCTCCGCAACCGGGCATCGGATTGAGACGAGCCTTTACATTTTTTTCATCTACTCGACATAAGGATTATTGGAGTATTTTTCTTGGATTTTTCTGAGGTTTGCCCGAAGGTATTTGTTTTCCCCCTTATCTGTGCTAGAGTTTACAGTTATGTGGTTGTGAGATTTTGCGCACCTGTACTGTGGAATTTGTAACTTGGCCTACGGTGCTCGGAATTGGGCGTACAGGTACCAGTTTCGAAGGTCTCGACGCGTGGATCGCTGTGGTATTTTTATCGGATTTTTCGGAGCCCTTTCAGCAGGTGAAATAATTGCATCTTAAAGACTGAATTTCAGACTGCATGTATTTGGTTAATTGTTGGAATAAAGTGTAACTTTGGACTGTATGTTGTACCAGGAAGAGTTGTTCAGGGAATTTTGGGACTGAGGATTATTTGGAGGTTGTCGTTCCTGGTGTTTTCAGCTGTTGGATCTTGGACAGTTAGCGCCTTCAGGTGGGTGGCTTTGCTTTCAGGATCTATGGACTGTGCGG
This sequence comes from Tillandsia leiboldiana, assembly GCA_029204045.2. Taxonomy (NCBI): domain Eukaryota; kingdom Viridiplantae; phylum Streptophyta; class Magnoliopsida; order Poales; family Bromeliaceae; genus Tillandsia; species Tillandsia leiboldiana. Next base: position 25,245,997 of record CM055067.1, read on the forward strand.
TAATTCTATTGATATAGAATCATGCATGATAGGGATTGGACTTGGTAGCATGCTAGAATTTGAATGTTATTATTCTTTGTATTTATCTGATGATCGTATGATCTCTTCTGCTTCCTACCACCTGTTAAATATTTGTTATCTTGGAACCTAACCTAGCACCCCCGTCATATGTTGCATGTGTAACCAGACCAGTAGAAAACCCTCACTTGGGCTATGGTTATTTATGTTTAGACATCCACACATTTGTTCATTCCTGGACTTAGTGTTATCCTCGCCCGGGTAGTGGGCCAAGCGGTCGGGACTTCTTTTTAGTGTGGGATGCATTTGCACTCGTGCTTGGGAGCAGAGTGGAGTCTGGTAGATGTAGTGTATCGCTTATCTGTACCGGGAACCGTTTGGGGCAAACGGTTGTCCCGGGAGGTCTTGTTTTCCCCTGTTGGGGTTGTCGCCACTGTGTTAGTGGCAGTAGTTTACTAGTGTTAGCCGGACCTAGAACCCAGAACCCTTTTCGACATACACCTGATTTTGCCCTACCAAATGTTTTCTTCCAAGCATCGAAGGGCCGCTGGAGTCTGTTCTTGTTTGATTTGGACAAAGGCATCAGCCCTTCGGGGTTTGGGTAATATACTTGTTTTGCAACTGTTTTTCCTAAAGAACTAAAAAACATTAAAAATGGGTTTCTCTTCAAATCAAGATAGTTTTCAAAAAGGGAACTATTTTTAATCCTCACCCTGTGTGGGCTGAGTGAAAATGGTTTTCATTAACAAATGTCACCTTTTTCATGTAATCTCCCCACTCGAAAGGATTCGAGTGGTCTGGGTTCTAGGGGTCATTCCTTTGTCGGGACGAAAGCCACGGGGGCCGAGCCTGGAACCTGTTCTTGTTTGATAGGATTGTAGGTGTAGGTCTCCCGGAACTTTCGAGCCCTGGTTGGTGTCTTCTGCGTGTTGTACCGAGGTTGTTGTTTTCCCGAACTATAAGGGGTCGGGAACTTCGATAGGCGGAGCCTAGAGTCCGTTCTTGTTTGATAGGGTTCTAAGCACCGGCCTATCGGGTTTCCGAACCCTTATGGTGTCGGTCTTTCCTGTGAGTTTAGTGTTCTGTTGTGGGAGCCGTCTGGTGGACGGTGGTCCTGGCTGTGGAATATCTCCATCCAGTGTGTTTGTGCTGTGAGCTGTTGGTGAGGCTAGTGCCTCGTGTTTCGTGTGAGCTGATCAGCTGAGTCGTCGAGAGTGCTCCGACCGTTGTGCGAGATGATTGAGGTTTCTGAGTCTTTCCGTTCAGAGCGTGAGTGTGGATTTTGGACTATAGCCTGCAGTGCCACTTGAGCTCGACAGAGTGCGCGGATACCCTTGTCCTCGTTGGGGTCGCTCCCCTCGAGTGCCACGTCCGGGGTGGGTTTGCACTTTGGTATCGTGACTTGTCGACGCCGTCCCTCTCACTGGCCCAGTTTTGGCAGTCACAGACACAGTCCCTCTGGCTGGCCCAGTTTTGACAGCTACGGATGCCCTACGTCAGTCCGGTCCTCCTGGATGTAACGGCGGTAGGTAGGCGCATGTTTGACTGGACCCGAGGAGGCAGTCAGGTAGATTGGGTGATCTGGGTGTTGAGGGTTAGTAGATGCATCATGTTTCCATCTGTTCCACTTTTTGAGCATCTAGATAGAGGCATAGTAGCTGTAGAGTTACTTTTCTAGCCCTTTCATTTCAGTATTATATTGTTACTTTATGCCTCTAGTAGACTTAGTGGGCAGACCGTCGGGCTTGTTGGCGGCACCCACTGAGAACTACTTGGGACGTAGTTCTCACACCCGTCGTGGTGTCTTTTCCCACAGGGACTTCTACTCCTGTTCCTGCTGCTCCAGTTGCTGATCCGGCTGATCGAGGCAAGGGAGCCGCGAGATAGATCCCTACCAGTCGTCGTCCTCCTGAGAGAGTAGATGTACCCCTTTACTTTTGAGAGTTCATGTTGAGAGACCCTTGTAGTGAGGTATAGAGTTGTATTTTATTTTACTGCTTGAGAGATTTATGTGTTTTGGGGAGGAGTTTGAGTTGTATATATTTTCATTTTCAGCAATTTACTTTCAGCTCTGATATCTGTATAGTATAGTTGATCTTTTGCAGGTTAGTCGCTTCGTCTATACGGAGCTTCCCGTATGGGCGGCGGATCTGTTGGCGAGCCCGGGTCGCAGTTTCGACGTCGGGGCGTGACAGATTAGGTGGTATCAGAGCCTAGGTTGTAGGTCATTGTGGACGTAGAAATCCTAGGCTTGTGGTTGGACATTAGGATGACTACGTGAGAGTCGTGACTTTTAGCGAGAGTCCTGATTGAGTTTTATACCACTCCCAAGGGACGGGATGAGTGATTGGCATGTTTATTCTCCTAAGCCTCGGGATCTGTGCCACTGCCTCGGGATCCGTGCCAACAGTAACTTTCGGGCGCGCTACAGTAACTTTCGGGCGCATCGAAGTCCGGACCGGGCTGCTACAGTAACTGGTTCGCTACAACCCGAAAAACCGGTTTGCTACAGTATTTTCCGGGTGCCCGAAACTCATTTTCGGGCGCCCGAAACATGGGCCCCAGCCCAGTTTCGCCCGTTTTCGTCCGTTCTTGCCCATTTCTTTCCGTTTTCGCTCAAATTTGACGGGCAGCCATAGTTTAACTTAATTTACCTCATGGTACTTAAACTTTTCACTTTGGACCACCTCTGGGTCGCCAGAAGTCCCACTGTATTTAATTTCGCCGGCGGAGCCCGTTCTCACCATCCGGGTGTCCGATCAACGCGAAACTTTTACTTTGGCCTTAAAACACATTTACGGAGCTCCCGTAATTTTCTCGGAATTTTCCGAAACTGTGAATTTTCCACTTGCAATCTGGGCCCATTTTCTTATGTAAGATTCAAGATCTTACATTCTAATCGCGATTTGGGCCCAATTCGTTTCCAGGTCATCCTTTACTTCTATAAATTCAATAAAATAGCATTTCATACCATTTTATTTTCATTTATTTATATACCAAAGTTCCGGTTTTGATAGGGTTCTAAGCACCGACCTATCGGGTTTCCGAACCCTTATGGTGTCGGTCCTTCCTGTGAGTTTAGTGTTCTGTTGTGGGAGCCGTCTGCCGGACGGTGTCCCGGCTATGTGGTTTTCCAGCCTGTGAGTGAGCGTTGGTGTTGTTAGTCGATCTTGTTGATCGTGGTTTGGACTATAGCCTGCATGAGCCATATTGAGCTCGACATAGATACGCGGATACTTTCCTCGGTGGGGTCGCGCCCCTCGAGTGCCACTCCGGAGTTGGGACTGTTACTTGCTATCGCGACTTGTCGACGCAGTCCCTCTGGCTGGCCCAGTTTTGGCAGTCATGGACACCCTACGGTAGACCCGTCCTGTTGAGGATGTGCGGCAGTAGGTGGGCGCAGGTTTGACTGGACCCTATGCGGCAGTCAGTGTAGATTGGGTGACTGTACTTTGGGAGTTAGTAGATGCATCATGTTTCCATCTGTTCCACTTTTTGAGCATTTAGATAGAGGAATAGTAGCTGTAGAGTTACTTTTCCAGCCCTTTCATTTCAGTTTTATATTGTTACTTTATGCCTCTAGTAGACTTAGTGGGCAGACCGTCGGGCTTGTTGGCGGCACCCACTGAGAACTACTTGGGACGTAGTTCTCACACCCGTCGTGGTGTCTTTTCCCACAGGGACTTCTACTCCTGTTCCTGCTGCTCTAGTTGCTGATCCGGCTGATCGAGGTAAGGGAGTCGCGAGATAGATCTCTACCAGTCGTCGTCCTCCTGAGAGAGTAGATGTACCCCTTTACTTTTGAGAGTTCATGTTGAGAGACCTTTGTAGTGAGGTATAGAGTTGTATTTTATTTTATTGCTTGAGAGATTTATGTGTTTTGGCGAGGAGTTTGAGTTGTATATATTTTCATTTTCAACAGTTTACTTTCAGCTCTGATATCTGTATAGTATAGTTGATCTTTTGCAGGTTAGTCGCTTCGTCTATACGGGGCTTCCCGTATGGGCGGCGGATCTGTTGGCGTGCCCGGGTCGCAGTTTCGACGCCGGGGCATGACAGAATAGGTGGTATCAGAGCCTAGGTTGTAGGTCATTGTGGACTTAGAAACCCTAGGCTTGTGGTTGGACATTAGGATGACTACGTGAGAGTCGTGACTTTTAGCAAGAGTCCTGATTGAGTTTTATACCACTCCCAAGGGACGGGATGAGTGATTGGCATGTTTATTCTCCTAAGCGATTATGTTGGCTGCAGACAACATAATGCTTGGGAATGGATGACATGTCTTAGACTTTCGCTGGATTGGGTCGAGTGTTGTTTGGTACTGTCCTGATGTTTGCATGTGTATTGCAGGTGGGCACGATGCCTCCCCGACGCAGGGTACAGACGCGTTCTCAGCCTCCCCCCTCCGATGAGCCTAGGCAGGAGGAGCCAGCGCAGGGTCAGCAGAGTGAGGTGCTGGAGCTTCGGGCTCAGATGGCCCAGTTGGCAGAGACTGTTTGGCGCCAGGAGGAGGCCATGGGTCGGATGATGCTTATGTTGGAGCAGAGGGTACAGCCAGTTGTAGCACCCCCAGGGAGTTTCCCCGCACCTTCGTCGCCAGCTGTGGCACCCCCAGTTGTACCAGCAGTGCAGGCAGCCCCTATTGCACCAGATACCGGTAGACAGCCGTTCGGGACGGCAGGACAGTTGACCCGGGCAGAGCAGCGAGAGGTGGTGGATTTGTTGTTGAGGTTCCGTCAGTTTAACCCACCTCGTTTTTCGGGGCAGAGCTCGGAGCCGTGGGAGGCAGAGTCGTGGATCACGGCTATGGAGCGCCATTTCGAGAGCTTATTTATCGAGGAGCGGTTTCAGGTCCTATTGGCGACTCACTTCTTGGAGCGCAACGCCGAGGCCTGGTGGCGGCGTGTTCGACCAGTAGGTCCACCTGGGACCCAGCTGCTTACTTGGGCGGAGTTCCGCAGTCTACTTCTTGGAGCCTTTTTCCCGGAGAGCGTCAGGCAGAGGTTGGAGGAGCAGCTGAGGAATCTCCGACAGGGAGATCGGCCCATGCATGAGTACAATGCAGAGTTCAACCAGTTGTTGGCTTGTGTACCGCACGCGGCTAGGGATGAGGCGCACCGGATCTACATATTTGAGCGAGGACTGCGCCGTGATATCTACTAGTTTGTCCGCTCGCAGAGATTGCAGACTCTGGATGCCTCTATTGAGCAGGCCCTCTATGTGGAGCACGGAGAGGCGGTTATGGTCGAGGTGGCCCCAGCTCCCACAGGGATTTCGGGGGCGAAGCGCCCAGCACCGGATGATGAGGGTCAGACGAGCCGGCAGGGACCTCCGAGACCTCCACGATCTCATCCTGAGGGTCGTGGGTTTCGTAGGCGCCGGGATTGCTTGTACTTGTTATAGCTGAGAGACTTGTATTGAGATTTTATTTATATCAGATGTTCAGTGGTTTTCTGTAGCTATTGTTCTTTTCCAGCTCTGATACATGTTTAGCTATAAATCTTTTGCAGGGTAGACGCTTCGTCTGTACGGCAGTTTCCGTACAAATGGCGGATCTGTTGGCGAACCCGGGTCACAGTTTCGACCCCGGGGCGTGACACGCTTCGTCGTCGCCGCCGCCACCGCGAGTCGTTAGTCCTTTTGTTTGCGCTTGTGGAGTCGTGTTTTCCTTATGAGAGTTGTTTCTTACCTGTTATGCCCTGTTGGGGGACTTTCTTTTAGGTCTGGGTTTCGTCCAAAGGTACGGGTCGATTTTCGGAGTTCCGGTCGACGCGATTTGAGGTGGGTACTTTATTATGTTTTGGTGTATGGTCGTTCCCGTCGTAACTTGTGAAAATAAAGTAGAGGTATATTTTGTGAACTGTCTAACCCCATTGCATGAGAATCCCGCTCTTTTATTTCTAACTGTGGCGACGAAGGTCGCGGTGCCTTATTACACGCCGGGTTCGGCATTTATGCTCATGATTGCTTACACGCACAAAGGTGGTCTGGCCACCGCACAGGGTGTATTTCTTCGGAAAGATGGTACGTTGACCCGTGTACCCCACAATGTGTGATGATGGGGACCCCTCACGGTGAGGCGACTGCAACTTGGGCAGTGGAGGGGTTAAAAGCACCAAGAGGCGAGCGGAGTAGCGGTGGGGTAGGTGCCCAGCATGATTTTGACAGGGAATATGGTGATTCATGAGGGGGAAGTGGAATGCTCTGGTGTATCAGTTTGTTTACTACAGTTTTTATAGCATTACCTGTTTTCATCTACTTTATTTGTCACTGACTCCCCACACTATGACAGGTCCGAACAGGGGTGGGAACCGGGACGATGGTGAGACTGCGTTTAGAGGACCTTAGCCGCTTGAGGCAGTCATACGTCTTATTTACTTTCGGTTATCTCTTTTGCTTTTGGTTAGTAGGTTAGTGATTACTTGTTGGTGGAACAATTGTGGATGTTGGGTTGAGATCCTAACTTAGTGGTGACATCTTTATTGTGTTATCTCATACTTGTATGCGGCATGATTTCAAATAACCAAATGACTTCGAAAACGTTTTCAAACTAAGTGTCGTGTGGGCACTGCTTTCCAAACCCATAGATTTATCCTTTCAAGTTATGTTGCCGCCTAAAAGGGATTTGTGAAAAGGTTTTTAAAACCGGGTGTCGTGTGGACACTGTTTTCCAAACCTGTGGATTTATCCTTTCTTTCTTGTTGTAGTAATTGTGGTTGTGACTAATTGTGATCTCTCCTTTTGGTATCATCATGGCTGCATTGTTAAAGTATGAGTCGTATTTGAAACGCCGTACATATACAAAGGAGACTCCGTCCGTTAGTGGAGTGAATTTGTATATGTGGCGGGTCTGGCGCGCACCGGTGGTGAGATTGATTTCACAAAAAAAAAGATACACGTTTTTCCGCTCATTTAGAACTTCCGGGGCGTGACAGATTATATGGTATCAGAGAAAAATGACTTTAACCACGGTAGTCGGTGTCCAACATCCACAGAGTGTAATGCCACTAGCAACTAACTATAGTGATAACCAAGTTGTAGGTGCGTGGAGCGCGAGTGTGAGTGCGAGAAAAAGGGATAGAGTCCCAGTGTTCGTAGGTCAAGGTTCTAGACCAATTAAGTCTAGGGCTAACTTGGTTTCTTTGTATGCAGGGTAATGGCCCGAACCCGGTCTTCAATCGATGGCGCAGAAGTGGATATGACGGCTCCGGCAACCGTGGAGAATCGGCTACTTCAACAACAGTTCCACGACATGGCTGAGCGCACCCCCTTTTGTTAGGAAGGACGAACCCCACACGACCCGCTTTTACGAGGATGGTCTACGGAGCGACACCTTTCAGGTAATACCGACGGCGGGTTTACCCGCTTTCCGAGAAGTGATCAACTGGGCCACTTTGGTGGAGCGGAAATCGGCCGTTGCACGCACCCGACAAAAGGATTATGAGTCCAGCTAAGGGCCAGAAACAACCCCAGACTTATCCCGGGAATGACTTTCCCAATGGGAGCTGACCACCCAAGTATCCGAAGACGCAGAAAGGAACCAGAAGCACGCCAGCGAGAGGACCAGAGCTGGGGGGACCGGCCATGCATCATCTACGGAGGAGCACACCGGGTGATCATTTGTTCCTGGGAGAACGACCATTGCTTCCGTTGTGACAAACTGGGGCAGTCCCGCTTTAACTGCCCCTGAACCCGGGAACAATTCCTTCAATGGCACGACACGAACGAGAGGTCTTACACGACGGCACGACAAAGGACGCACTGCCCCGAGGGAAGTAGTAGCAGGTGGCACCCTACTCTTAGTTTTTCCTTTGCGAGTAGGGCCTTGTTAGATATTAGGAGCATCCCACTTCTCCACTTCTTGCTTTGTAGTCCTACCCATATTTATTTAGGAAATACCCTTTTTGAAGTATAATGTCGGTCTTGACCCCAGGAGGTGTGAAGACCCAGATCTTCGTCGTCATTACAGTGTGATCGACATCTTGTGGAGGCATATTTCAGTGGATAGTGTTGGTTGCGCGCAAATCAGACCCGAGAAATGGACTCAGTGCGAGAAATGGATCAAGATTGTCTAATGGGGAGTTTCGCCGAAAATTAGAAGTGGATTCTTGCAAAATGGATACCGTATTTGGATTCAGCGCGGAAAAACGATGAAAATCGGCTATTTACATGTATTTTTCTGAGTACGGACGCGCGAAAACGGGCAACCTGAAGTTTCCTGTGGATTTAGGAGCATGGTGGGCCGGTGGACCGGACGTGGTGCCATGTGGCGGCAACCCATTGGATCCGTACGCCACGTGGCAGGCGCAGAGGCGCGGCGCAGCAGGCCCGGCCCACGCAGCAGGCGCGGGCAGGCCGGGCAGGCGTGGGCAGAGGCGCGGGCAGCCTCGGGCGCGGGCGGATAAGGCGCCGCCACGCGTCGCGTGCCCATTCGCGGGCGCGATTGCCCTGTCGGGGCGCGACGCGTGGCGGGCATCCAGCGGCTGGCGCGGCCGCTGGATGGCTGCCGCGTTGCGGCCGCGGGCCGGCCCGGCACTGTAGCAACAGGGGGTTTTTTTCCAGCAGCTTCATCCTCTTGATATTTTAATGGAATTTCATCCTCCATTTTAGACCTTTTGGAGAGCTTTTCTCAGGGGGGTTTTTTAGTAGAGCTTCTCCAACCTCTCTACTACCACACTGGATTTTTTTGGGGATTTTTGAAGGCCATTTGGATCATCTTCTTCACCAAGATTTGAGGACATCACCATTGCTGCTTCACGGACTTCTCCATCGCGTTTCAGTACGAAAATTCCCCAGGACTCATTTCTTGGACTTTTGAGCTCATTTTTGGTTCTATGTTTTCACAAGAGGTAAGGCTACAATCTTTGTATTCAACTCTCCCCTCAGATCTCATGTTTTTACAGAGTTGTAAGGCTATCTTTGGAACCCTTTGTTTCAGCCTAGAATTTTGGGCAGTCTGTGGTATTTTTGCTTTCCTAAATTGAAGGAGTGGAAATTTTGGATGATTTTTGCGGGAAAATTTCCAGGACTCAAATATCTACAATATTGGTAAGTACTATTTCCCCAGATCTGAGTTTTTATTAGGGTTTATGCATGATCTTTGGAACACCTTGCTGAATTCGTGCACAGATGGAACTTGGTGGATAGTTCAAAGTGTTTATGGGTTTTCTCCTTCATCCAAGCATGAAATTTGGAGTTCTTTAGCTCAATTTGTATCTAATCTCCACAAGGAATCCAATGGTACCTCTCTTGCAGGATTTGGAGCAAGTTTGGTTAGGTAACTTTAATGATCTTTCCAAGTGTTATTATATGGATTACTGCAGTCCCTGTGTTAGTTATGATTTGAGCAATGCACCTTGGAATGCAGATAACTTTGTGGATATAAAGTATTTTTTATAAATTTAAGTTGGGACTTCTTCTTAACTTCAAGGTGAGAAAATTCTCTTTTGTGATCTGTGGATAAATCCCTTTGGAAAAGCCCCTAATTAAGCTTGGAAATGCTAGCAAGTTTATGTTAGCAGTTTTTGAACAGCATTGGGATTTTGCTTCATTTGAATGTTAAGGGAAATTGATGGTGGATTTTTGAGGACTTGAAGATGGTTGTATGAAGAGGACATCTTTGTTTTACTGCTAGGAACTTCATTTTGTGGTATTTGAGGTTGCACATACTTTTTATTTAACCTTGTTGCACTTGCTGAAATTCTGGAATTTGAGTGCGCAGTGTGCATTGTTTCAGTGTTTGCGCCCAATCCGTGAGGCGGATTTGGATGATTTTCACGGCATCGGACTCTTAGGAGGATAAGGATTACTCACGCCAAAATTCAGCCAGATCGGGCATCGGATCGTCAAGTTTCAGGTGGGTGGTTGTGCTTTGCCAAAAACAACGATTTACCCACTCGGGCTATTGGTTTCCCTCATGGCATAGTTGATTGTTGTTCTCTTCTCCTTGGTATAATATGCTTGGATATCCATGTTTAGATTAAGTTATTTGATCCTTAGCTTATGCATGAGTAAATGATTAGTTGGTTGAAATTATATTATCTCATATGAAGTTGATTATAAGTGATCATCCTTAAACCTATTTTATGTGAGGGTAATTGGGAAACTAATCTTCAACCTACACCTTGTGATGAATGGTTAACGTAATTATGTGAGAATGATGGTGATAGTTATATGTGAATGGTTGATTGATTTATGTGAGGACTTGATGGGGTTATGTGAGAAGTGCTTGGTTGCTTATGTGAGAAGGACTTGGTTGATTTATTTGAGAATGGCTTATATGAGAGTAGTTGGTTTGGTGATCCTTAGCCTCCACTTTGTGATATGAATTATAGTTGTTGATCCTTAACCTACAATGTGTGATGTTGAGCATAGATGTTGATTCATAACCTATCTATGTGAGAATAATTAGTTGATTGATCTTTGATCTAGCTTATGTGAAAATGGGTGTTGATGTTGGTTATTGATCTAGTCGATGTGAGAATGACCTATGCTTTTGATTCCTAGTTCATTCATGAAAAGATGGTTATTATTGTGAGTTGAGGCCTGTTCCTTATGAGACTAAGCTTTGTTCATGACTCGTAATTCCTCCAAATGAGATTGGATGTTGTTGGTAGATCCTATGTTCATCCTATGTGAGATCAATGAAAGTTGTTGAACCTTAGTCTATTCATTGGTGATACTTGATTGAATGTCCATGTTTAAGTGATGTTAAATGATCTTTAGCATATCCATGTGAGAATGTGAGGTTTGATAAGTGTTGTACTCCTTTAGGTGATGTTCATGATAAATAATGTTCTTTAACCTATATTCTGTGGGAGTTATTCCTTATGAGAGAATATACTAGTCATGATCTAATCTGTGTAAGAACACTGTTAGATGCCTTTCTTTCATTTACATGAGGACACTTGCATGCTTGTATGGACATCTAGATAGGCCACCTTTTTCTGCTACACTTTCATGTTGGAATCTGACTTAGGAGAAACCATGTTTAGCAGTTCTCCTTTTTATTCAGATGCATGTTGCTCGAGTTAGAGCAGGGGTTCGGGATATTGTAGTTGAGGCCATTGAGTCTGGGACAGGTTAGACTCGATTATGGATTGTGGGGCATTGTGGTAACCGCGGACATTAGGCGGTTAGCCAGATGTTGATTACTTTATCAGATTTTGGACTTGTGGGGTGTTGCGGTGATCGCGGACATTGGGCGGTTGACCGGATGTTTACTTATGCATCAGATTGGGTATCAGATTTCTCTAGTGGATGGAGTTTCCCACTTATTGAGTATTATTGCACCAGATTGGGGATCGGGGTTTCATTAGTGGATGGATTTTCCCACTTTGATCATAGTCATGATCAAAGTCCTGCTATACAGAGATACTTGTTACTGAGATACTTTACTCGTGTGGGTCGCTCCCCTCGAGTGCCACTCCGGAGGTAGGCTTTTCGGACCCAGCCTTGTGTGCCGGTCTGATACTTATTTTGGGATGCGAGCCGTGCGGGCCGATCCCGCGGTTTCGAGCCTTGTGTGCAGATTCCACTGAGCAGGCAATGCCAGTTCTACTGGCGGCACATCAGATTGGGTTATTTGGACAGATACGGTTTTCTGATGCATTCATACAGTCATTTCGTTTGATACTGCATTTAGAGGCATTTTAGTGGTAGCTTCCTTTTATCAGTAGTGCTGTTTATAGCTTACCACCTCTCTTATTCTTTTTCTTGCCTCTGGTAGACTTAGTGGGTACGTCGGGATTTGAGGCTTTACCCGCAGGGGGAGGCTACTGGTTTACTAGTGGTTCTCACCCCCATTGTTGTTTTTCCCCTTTACTCCCTTTGTTTTGCAGTGTCTGCTGCGGGAGTTGCTGATCTTTCGGTTGACGGTTCGAGGCGAGGGAGTCGCGAGATAGATCCATACCAGTGTTGATTTCTACAGTGGGATAGATGTACCAACCCGGATTGTGGGTTTCACTGTACACAGTTGTATTTCATTATTTCAGTTTATCTCCCTTTTTGGATTTATAGATGTTGTATAGGCGGCTTTTACTTGTATTACAGTTTCGGTGGATCGGATTATTGTATCATTATTTATGGGAGATGGATATTGTACTTTTATTTTTCAGTTGTACAGTGATTCAGATTTTTATTACAGCAGTTTTCCTTCAGCTCTGATATATGTTTAGTGGTTAGAGGATACTATTGCAGGTTGGACGCTTCGCCTATGCGGGGTTTCGCATAGGTGGCGGATCTGTTGGAGAGCCCGGGTCGCAGTTTCGACCCCGGGGCGTGATAGGGAAGCGAATATTATGTACCTTCCTACCTAATAAGGTTGGGAAGGCTTAGTTGTCTTTGGGACTTAGTGGTTTCACCGCTAAGGGAATTCGATGTGGTGCTCGGAATGGATTGGCTTACTGAGTATCAGGTGCTAATCGAATGGCGTTGGCGGAGCTAAAGGAGCTTAAGGCACAATTAGAAGACCTCTTGGATAAGGGGTTCATCAGACCGAGCGTGTCGTCTTGGGGCGCACCCGTACTATTTGTACGGAAGAAGGACGGGAGTCTACGATTGTGCATCGACTATTGGGAAATAAATAAGGTCATAGTGAAGAACAAGTACCCCTTACCTCGGATTGATGACCTATTCGACCAACTACAAGGAGCGACGGTGTTCTCGAAGATTGATCTGCATTCCGGCTATCGCAAGCTTAGAGTCCGGAGTGATGACATACCGAAAACAGCCTTTCGAACTCGGTATGGTCATTACGAGTTTACGGTTATACCGTTTGGACTCAGTAACGCTCCAGCGGTGTTCACGGACATGATGAATAGGATATTCAAGCCTTTCTTAGACCAGTTTGTAGTGGTCTTTATAGATGACATCCTGATCTACTCTCGCACAGACAAAGAGCACGAGGAAGACTTGCGAGTAATCCTTCGGACCCTTCGGGACCAGAAATTGTATGCCAAACTCAAGAAATGTCAGTTCTGGCTCCGCGAGGTAGACTTTTTGGGACACATAGTCTCAGCGTCGGGAATAGCGGTGGACCCGAGAAAAGTAGAATACGTGACCAACTGGGCCCGACCTACAACGGTAACGGAGATCCGGAGTTTCCTAGGACTGGCAGGGTACTATAGACGCTTCGTGGAAGGCTTCTCAAAGATTGCCACCCCTCTGAATCGTTTAAACCGGAAAGGGGAGAAGTTGGTTGGATGGCTCAGTGCCAGGAGAGCTTTGAGGAACTCAAGGATAGATTAACTCGGGCGCCCGTGCTTGCCCTACCGACGCCGGTGAGGAATTCGAGGTTTATTGCGATGCGTCGCGGAATGGCCTTGGAGGAGCGTACTAATGCAAAAAGGGAAGGTCATAGCCTACGCATCAAGACAGCTCAAGGAATACGAGCAGAACTACCCTACGCACGACTTGGAGCACGCAGCAGTCGTGTTTGCTCTAAAGCTCTGGAGGCACTATCTTTACGGAGCGCACTGTAATGTGTTTTCTGATCACCAGAGCCTTAAGTACTTGTTCACACAAAAGGAGTTGAATTTACGGCAAAGGCGATGGCTGGAGCTACTGAAAGACTACGATTTGTCTATCCATTACCACCCCGGAAAGGCAAATGTGGTGGCCAACGCCTTGAGCCGGAAGGGGCAGACGGGGGAAACAACGATGAGCGCCTTTACCCAACAGAATCGTCTAATTGCAGAGTTCTCGCAATTGAGACTGGAAGTAGTGCCGGCGGGTACGGTTGTGCAACTCCTGTCCTTAGTAGTTAAGCCTACTTTGATCGAGAGGATCTTGTAAGGCCAGACAACGGACACACAATTGCAACTTGTGCAGGACAGAATGTCTTCAGAACAAGGGGGCGATTTTATGGTTGGCATGGATAACGCAATAAGATTCTGGGGACGAATCTGTGTGCCCGACGTACCAGAAATAAAGAAAGAAATTCTGACAAAAGCGCATAGTGCTCCCTACACTGCGCATCCCGGTGGCACGAAGATGTATAAAGATCTCAGGCAGACCTTCTGGTGGCCTAAATTGAAGGGGGACGTGACGCAATTTGTGGCACATTGTTTGGTATGCCAACAAGTGAAAGCTGAACACCAGCGCCCGGCGGATGAAATTACAGCCATTGCCCGTACCAGAATGGAAATGGGAATGGATTACTATGGACTTCGTGACTGGATTTCCCCGATCGCAACAAGGACACGACGCGATATGGGTCATAGTGGATCGCTTGATGAAATCGGCTCATTTTCTGCCCATCCACATGACATGGACCCGAGACCGGTTGGCGCAAACCTACATCAACGAGGTGGTAAGGTTGCACGGAGTACCAGCGTCGATTACTTCTGATAGAGACACATGTTTTGTGTCGAACTTTTGGCGGAGCCTACAGTGGGCAATAGGGACCAAACTGCAATTCAGCACGGCTCTCCACCCGTAGACTGACGGACAATCGCAACGGGTAATCCAGACTCTCGAAGATATGCTCCGAGCTTGCGTGCTCGACTTGGGTGAAGGATGGTCGCGTTACCTACCCCTCGTGGAATTCGCCTACAATAACAGCTACCAAGCAAGCATTCAAATGGCGCCGTATGAAGCCCTGTACGGACGCCGATGTCGATCTCCTATGTGTTGGGACGACTTGGGGGAGCGAAAGTTTTTGGGACCAGATCTAGTGGAGGAAACTAAGGCAAAGGTGCGCCTTATCAGGCAGTGGGTGTTGACCGCCCAGAGCCGGCAGAAGAGCTATGCGGATCAGAGGCGACGCGATTTGGAGTTTATAGTGGGTGAACACGTGTTACTTCGTGTATCGCCATCTAAAAGAACCAGACGTTTAGGCTTAAGAGGGAAACTGAGCCCACGGTATGAGGGACCCTTCGAGATCTTGGAGCGCGTGGGCCCGGTGGCATACCGGTTGGCCTTACCGCCAAACCTCGAACGGGTACACAACGTGTTTCATGTCTCGATGCTCCGTAAATACCTTCCCGATCCGTCGCACGTCCTCAATGTTTCTGCCATCGAGTTGCGGGAGGACTTGAGCTTCGAGGAAACACCGGTACAGATATTAGCGCGTGAAGATAAGAAGCTACGCAACCGGACGATCCCTTACGTGAAGGTACAATGGAGTAACCATGAGGAGCGTGAGGCGACTTGGGAACTAGAGACGAAGATGAGAGAGTGTTTTCCCGATTTGTTTAGCAAGGGTCGAGGATAAGTTTTGAGGGCGAAACTTCTTTTAAGGGGTGTGTGGTGTAATATCACGACTTTTTGTGTATCGTTTTACCATCTTGCTAATAAATTACATGTTTGGGAAAATCGAATTACCGAGTTTTCTTCGATAGACTGACCTGGATCACGGGTATTTTTCTATGATAGAGCTCGAAAATCGGAGAACGGCAAAACGATCGGATCTGAATTCCGACTTACGGATCCCCCGGAATGGGGTTTCGAAAGTCGCGGTAACCGTAGTGTGCATCGGAATCCGTCCTAAAGATCTTGCACGCTTTTCGAGGGGATGTAGAATTATCTCGTGGGAATAGATAATTATTTGTAAATAATAAATACCCGGATGTGGGTTTTATCGTACTTACCGAGAAAAGAGAAAACCCTAACCGGAGAAAAAAGGAGAGGGAAGAAGAAAGCGGAGGAGTCCGATCGTCCTGATCGACGTGCCGGAGACCGTTGAACGAGACGCCACCATCTACGGGGAGCGAATCCGGATCCTCAGCGCCACGAAGAACGAGATCGGATCATCATCCCCGATAGATCGAGGTTAGCGCCGTTATGCTTATGATTTCATCGTTCTAGGGTTTGGCGTCTTTTTGGGTCTTTTGTCGTTCTTGTTTGCTCTTATCGCCGCCGCCGCGAAGCCCTAGGGCACCGCCATCATCGCCGCTGCAGAAAAACCCTAGGGCATCGCCGCCGCCGCAGCACCGCACGTGGCGCGTGCGCCTCGCGGGGCAGGCGCCCGCGCGGCCGCACCTTGTGCGGCGCCACGCGGGGCGGGGACCCGCGCTGCCGCACAGCACGCAGCGCAGGCGCCGCGCGGGGCAGGTGACCGAGCTGCCACACCGCGTGCGGCGCCGTGCGGGGCAGGCGCCCGTGCGGCCGCACCGCTCGCGGCATGTGCGTGCCGCGCGGGGCTGTTGCCCGCGCGGCCGCGCCGCATGCACCACGCCGGGATGGAGCCCGCGCGGCCGCCGCATGCAACGCGCGGGGCTGGAGCCCGCGCGGCCGCCGCATGCGCCGCGCGGGGCTGGTGCCCGCGCGGCCGCACCGCACGCACCGCATGGGGCTGGAGCCAGCACGGCCGCCGCATGCGCCGCGCGGGGCTGGCGCCCGCGCGGCTGCACCACACGCGGGGCTGGCGCCCGCGCGGCTGCACCACACGCGGCGCGGGTACCGCGCGCGGGGGCGCTTCGTCGCCGCCGCCAACGCGAGTCGTTAGTCCTTTTATTTGCGCTTTTGGAGTCGTGTTTTCCTTATGAGAGTCGTATCTTACCTCTTATGCCCTGTTGGGGGACTTTCTTTTAGGTCAGGGTGTCGTCCGAAGGTACGGGTCGATTTTCGGACTTCCGGTCAACACGATTTGAGGTGGGTACTTTATTATGTTTCGGTGTGTGGTCGTTCCCGTCGTAACTTGTGAAAATAAAGTAGAGGTATATTTTGTGAACTATCTAACCCCATTGCATGAGAATCCCGCTCTTTTATTTCTAACTGTGGCGACGAAGGTCGCGGTGCCTTATTACACGCCGGGTTTTGCATTTATGCTCATGATTGCTTACACGCACACCGGCGGTCTGGCCACCGCACAGGGTGTATTTTTCTGGAAAGATGGTACGTTGACCCGTGTACCCCACAATGTGTGATGATGGGGACCCCTCACGGTGAGGCGACTGCAACTTGGGCAGTGGAGGGGTTAAAAGCACCAAGAGGCGAGCGGAGTAGCGCTGGGGTAGGTGCCCAGCATGATTTTGACAGGGAATATGGTGATTCATGAGGGGGAAGTGGAATGCTCTGGTGTATCGGTTTGTTTACTACAGTTTTTATAGCATTACCTGTTTTCATCTACTTTATTTGTCACTGACTCCCCACACTGTGAAAGGTCCGAACATGGGTGGGAACCGGGACGATGGTGAGACTGCGTTTAGAGGACCTTAGCCGCTTGAGGCAGTCATACGTCTTATTTACTTTCAGTTATCTCTTTTGCTTTTGGTTAGTAGGTTAGTGATTATTTGTTGGTGGAACAATTGTGGATATTGGGT
The DNA here is from genome assembly GCA_029204045.2 of Tillandsia leiboldiana. NCBI lineage: Eukaryota > Viridiplantae > Streptophyta > Magnoliopsida > Poales > Bromeliaceae > Tillandsia > Tillandsia leiboldiana. The sequence goes on from CM055067.1 coordinate 25,263,279, forward strand.
TGAGATCCTAACTTAGTGGTGACATCTTTATTGCGTTATCTCATACTTGTATGCGGCATGATTTCAAATAACAAAATGACTTCGAAAACGTTTTCAAACTAAGTGTCGTGTGGTCACTGCTTTCCAAACCCGTGGATTTCTCCTTTCAAGTTATGTTGCCGCCTAAAAGGGATTTGCGAAAAGGTTTTTAAAACTGGGTGTCGTGTGGACACTGTTTTCCAAACCTGTGGATTTATCCTTTCTTTCTTGTTGTAGTAATTGTGGTTGTGACTAATTGTGATCTCTCCTTTTGGTATCATCGTGACTGCATGGTTAATGTATGAGTCGTATTTGAAACGCCGTACATATACAAAGGAGACTCCGCCCGTTAGTGGAGTGAATTTGTATATGTGGCGGGTCTGGCGCGCACCGGTGGCGAGGTTGATTTCACAAAAAAAAGATACACGTTTTTCCGCTCATTTAGAACCTCCGGGGCGTGACAAGTTATACTTCACGAGGATCCTGACACTGGGACATTCATATTTGAAACAACAGTTAGAGGTGTCAAGTTCGATATAACTGCTGCTGTAATTGGTGCAAATCTTGGATTGATTGTTGACACAACTGGTCTGCACTTTACTCATGGTGAATTTCAGCACGAAACTCATTGGGATATCGTTGTGAATGCTATTTGCAAATCAGGAACACAAACAAACAGGTTGTATGTTGAGTCAAAGGACTTAAAGTCAGAGTACCATATTCTGTCTTTACTTATATGCTACAACCTCTTGCCTCCATTGGGTACTAAAAGGATTCGATGGCATCGACTTCTTCTTCTTTATTTTCTTGGTCACCCTGAGAGTGCATATGGAGTAAACATGAATATTCCATTTCTTATTTGGCAACAAATGGTGCATGTAATTGAAGGATCAAATCGACGTGAACTACTTCTTTACCCGATTTTGATCACTAGCATTTTGGAAGATCATGGAGTAGATATTTCCTGTGTCAAATATGACTATGGCTTGGGCGCTATTGATGGAATTACTTTGGCCAAATCAATTAGCACTCTAAAGACATTTGGGCAAGTAAAAGGATATGCAAGTGAAGCTATACTCATATCTAATAAAAATATTCAGTTTCTACAAATAAAAATATAAAGTACAAAAAAAATTTACTATTTTTGAGCTTTTACAGATGTCATCGGAACTGTTGCAGCTATTTCTGATGTATCTTATACATATGTGTCACAGGAGCAAACTCCGATAAAAAAATTGCAACTACGTGATCTAGAGTAAGTTCTAAAAACATTGTCGACAATTTCTAAACAAAGTTCTATTTTTTTTTATTTGGACTATATATGAAATTTTTCTATTTGTTTTGTAGGGAGAATACTCTGTCAATTACATTATGGGATATGTTTGCAACTGATTTTGAATACCAGTTAGATACAGAGGTACATTATATTCCTCTATTTTTTCGATATCTTAACTGTTCTGCATTAATATTTTTATGAACTAAAATTTATGGTAATATTCTTTTTTCGAAAACAGATGAAGTTTATACATCAACATGTTCAGCTTCAAGGATTTATATGAATTTACAAATACCAGAAATAATAGAATTTCGCAATTCACTGCGCAAGTAAGTAACAAGATTTTTATACCTTATTCTATACAAGATTTTTTTTCTTACACCAAAATATTTTGGTGCAGCAAAGAACTTCCTGTGGGTTATGAATAATATGGATCTGAATAGGAGAAAAACCACCTAGAGGGGGGGTGAATAGGTGAAAATAATAAACACACCAAATCGTTGCGTAAAAAATAACCCAATGCGGAAAATAAATAAAGTACGCAAGATTTACGTGTTACGGCTTTTATGTTGGCATATTTAGTGATTTGAGTCGGAGTCTTGAAGTGATCAAATTGTCATATCAGTAATCGAAGACTCGGAGAAGATTCAACAAGAGCTCAAGTTGACACTCAAGTATGATTAAATTAATCATGGTGATTTAAGTATATTTACAATCTTTGGAATCATGTTTTATTGAAACCCGGTTTAGAAGAGGTATTGGGAACTTGGATTTTAACTCATAATTTATTTTAAGTTTGGATTCCGGTACATGGTTTGTTTTGTTAAACTTATCTTTGAAAAATTCTGTATTTTACATTGAGTACCGGAACTCCACTTTGAGTTCCTCAAAACCCGACACAAGATTTTCTAGAAATTACATTGAGTACCGGAACCCAACTTTGAGTACCGAAACGCAATAAGAAAATCTGTCTGTTGCGTCATTGGGTACCGGAACCTACTATTTTGTACCGGTACACAATGTTAAGTTGTGATAAGAATGTTAAACCGACTTTAATTGATTTCCAAAGGTTATAAATAGATACTTAGGGTTTCTCAAGAACAATCGACCAATTCAGAAACACTTGAGAGCAACCCTAGAGGCTAGGTTTTTATCGTTCATCTTTTTAGCCTCTTTTAGGTCAATTCGACGGTTCTTTGATGAGATGTTTTTTATCGAATTAATCTAATCTTTGCTTAGAGATTTCATCCATGGTTCTCTAATGATATTCTACGCAAAGGATCACCATCGAAGCCTATACTTTCGTAACGGCTGAGTTTGCATCAAGGAGTTGACGTGGCATCGTGGATTCGATGTGTTGAAGGCGTTTCGTGGATTCGAAACGTGTTGCTCGTGGATTCGAGTGGCGTTCGTGGATTCGGACGTGTGCATTGGACCTACAGTCGGTGAGCGCAAGATCCGGAGAAGTTGAAGGTGGGGTTGGAGTCCGTGGAGTCGGTAATCACCTTGTTATCTTTCAAATTCTTAGTGGATTGTTATTGCGTGTTGGTCCCGTGGTTTTTACTCCTGTGATGGAGTTTTCACGTAAATCTCGGTGTGCTGTTTTTATTTTCCGCATTTATTTTAAATTGCATTGAGATTTGGTTTTTGGTTATTACACCTATTCACCCCCCCCCCCCCCCCCCCCCCCCCTCTAGTTGTTTGATAGAACCTATTTAGATCCTTGGGGTTCCATAAACCTACATTACGTGGAAAACTCCATCACAGGAGTAAAAAACCACGGGACCGATAACACGGCGAAATCCACTAAGATTAAACACGTACAAGGTGATTTACCGTAACCCTACGACTCAACCTTTTCCATACGCTCCTAGTTGATCTTCTCCGCTCGCTCCGAACGCTCCTCGAATCCACGATTTGCGTCCCAACGCCGAATCCACGACGTTCAACGTCGAATCCACGACGTCCAACCGAATCCACGGTCTTCACCAATGCGGCACGTATCGATCACACGAACGCGCCTCGCTCCGAATCCACGAGAGCGGTAGCACCTTGAATCCACAAGGCCACGCGAATCCTCGCGCCGATTTTTGATAAAATCGTTGTTTTTGTTTGGTGATGATAATCCGTCGAATACTTAGATCAAATATAGATAAGGAAATACCATCTAAGTATTCTTCAATTTGATTCTACAAGAAATAGGAGTTTTGAAATCCTAGAATCAAATTGAACAATATAGATGAAGAAACGTGAATTTAATCGTGTTTTCCTTTCTTCTCTATATTTGTGGATTTCTTTTTTATCCTCTTTCGGATATGTGGATTATTTGGATTAACCCTAAAATATGAATGTAGGATCTATTTATAGGTTAGAAACCTTTGGAGAGATATAAGCATCAAAAACCGACTTAACAGAATTTTTCCCGCACGGCGGTCCGGACTGGATTTGGCTGATCCGGACTGTCGTCTTTTTTCAGCAATTTTCCTGAAAAAATAGTTCGGGGTCCGAACTGGAATTTCCTGATCCGGACTGTTCATGCAATTTCAGCAAAGACATAATTCGGAGTCCGGACTGAACAGGGGATGGTCCGGACTGGAATTCCGCATGAACTAAACTATGTTCGGGGTCCGGACTGGAATGGTCTGATCCGGATCCTGAACATCCAACTTGTCCAGTTTTTGATTTTTATGCACTAAAAACTTATCCAAGTGTTTCTAAACTACACAAACGTATTCAGATCACCAAAATTATTTAGTTAAACGTACCTGATCATTCCGAATCCATTTTTCTTGAGGTTGATGTAATTGATCGACAATTCTTTATCTTCAATCTTCAAGACGGTTACTACTTCACGAAATACGCCAAAATAAAAATCCTTAACAATCTCCCCCTTTGGCGGTTTCGTCACAAAACAAAATCTACTTTAAAAAAAACAAAAAGATATTTTTGTTGCTATCACCATACAACAAAAATTTACAAGTATGATCCAAATAAACATGAATACAAGAGATAAACTCCTAAAACAGACTCTAGACATAGACGTTTGTACTCTCTGCAAAACAAAATAATTCTTGACAAAAGAAATCATTAGATACCTCAAGAATTTAAACATTCAATAATCAATCAAAGAGATAGAGTTTAGAGTTTATACTCACCATTAATTGTCAGATATGTAAGAAGATAAATTGTGAGAACCTGGATCCCCACGACTAGATTACTGGTTGACCAGTAGCCCCTGGAGGCCTATGTGGCGTGTCGGTGGCGTTTGTACACCAATTGGACACTTTTGATGGACACGGTGTGTTAATTGGATCACGAGAGTAGTCAGATGGCCCCATTGAATGCTTAGAAGTGGTTTCGCGCGCAATGGATATTAAAATTGGACTCGGGGCGAAGTTTGGATAAAGGATCACCTCTCCGGATGCCTTCGGCAATTTTTAGAGCTGGGAATTGGCAAATCGGATTTTTGGAATGGACCCGGTGCGAAAATCGGATAAAGTGGGCTTTTCGGGGACTTTCGGCAAATTTTCGGATAAGAATTTGGGGAATCGGACATCGTATTTGGATTCAGCGCGCGAAATCGTTGAGAATGGACTATTTACTTGCTTTTTTCGGAGCCCGGTTGACGCGCGCGTTTTTCGAGGCGAGCACGGATCTCGAGACGTCGCGGCACGAATCCCGAGGTGCGCTCGAATTCTGAGGTGCGCTCGGGTGTACTGCGCGAGGGGGGAGCGCAGACAGGCACGTTGGGAAAACGGGCCTGACTGCGCGGGTGACGCGGGGGCCGCCACGTGGCGTGCCCCCATTCGCGCCCGCGCGGACGCGGGGGGCACGCGTCCGCTCGGGGTCCCGCGCTGGGTGTGGCGCGGTGTCACGCGCCCGTGTGGCTTGTGCCGCGTGGCACAGGGGGCGCGCGCCTGCGCCTGGCGCACGCGCCCCTGTGCGGTGGACCACCTGGCTGCGGGCCTTTGGGGCGGTGCACCGTGGACCCAGTCCACGGGAGCCCTTCCTCCCTTTCTTCTCTTCTTCTTCTTTCTTCCCCGCACACCATTCCTCCTCCATTTTCTTTTCTTTCTTCTCCAACCGAGCGAGAGAGGGAGTGAGGAGGGGATTTTTGTGGGGTGCGGCGGTGCATCGTGGACCTCGCGGAGCGCGCGAAGTGTTCCATTGGAGCGGTTGGGCGGCGCGGCGCAGTCGAGGTGGGTTCCGCACTTCGTTTTTACGGTATTTTTGCCACAGTTTTGGGGCGTTCTTTTGGACTTTGGTTTGACCCCTTGCTCTTATCTGTGTTAGGGACCGTGTTTTACTGCACCGTTTTGCGTGCGGACCCCGACGGCATGCTCCGTTTTGCGTGCGGACTCCGTTTTGCGTGCGGATTCCGGCACCGTGCTCCATTTTGCGTGCGAACTCCGTTTTGCGTGCGGATTCCGGCACCGTGCTTCGTTTTGCGTACGGACACCGGCGGCGTGCACCGTTTCGCGTGCAACTTGGTGTACGAGACTCGGATTGAGGCGTGCCTTTACAATTTTTGTATCGACTCGACGCGAGGATTATCACCGTATTTTCCGGGAATTGCCCGAAGGTATACTTTTCCCGTTTTCCTGTGCAATGCGATACAGATGTGTATATTGTGGACTTTTGCTGTGACACCCCCGGAATTTGGATTAGTCCTATATATAAATGATATAATAGGACTAAAATCTCTAACCCGGCTATAGCATTTTGGATGGTAGCAAGATCCAAGAGGAACATGAGAGTTAAGCGTACTAGAGCTAGAGTAGTTCTAGGATGGGTGACCCCCTGGGAAGTGGGCCGTCACATTTGCGCTCACCGCGTTGTGGAATTGGTAACTTGGCCTCCGGGACTCGGATTTTGGTGTGCAGGTACTCGTTTCGAAGGGCTCGACGCGATGATCGCGTCCGTATTTTTGGTGGATTTTTCAGAGTCCGTTCTGCAGGTGGAAATTGCACATCTTCAGGGCTGGTTTCAGCGGTTGGTGTATACTTGGATATTTTAGCATAAAGTGTAACTTTGGACCTTTTGTTGCACCCAGGAGGGTTCGCGAGTGTTTTTGGAACACTTCAAGGAGCCGAGGTGGCGCGACATGTACCGTGGATACGGGTTCAGCGGATTGTGCGAGCAAGTGGCCACGCTCTTCACCGACCCCAGGTTTGCCTTGGATTGAACACTTCAGGTGGGTAGGCTTAATTTGGTAACTGTTTATGGTTCTAACATTAGGTTGAATGTAAGTACACTTGTGGGGATGTCACCCCTCTATGACTGATAGCAGGCATATTTGATGTGCAACCGATATGAGCGAGAGGTAAGCAAGGAATGGCCTACTTGGGTAAGATTGGTATACCATAGTGGGAATACTTTAGCATGCTTTGCTAATATATGTTTCACCCACTTTTATCGTTTCTGAGGACAAAAGCTTGCTTGTATGGACATGTAGTTAGGCCATCTTTTACTGCTACACTACTTATTGGAACTTGACTTAGGAGAAACCATGCTTTTCCCTTTCTCCTCCTTTGTTAGTCAGGCGGTCTATGTTGCTCGGGTGCGAGCAGAGGTCTGGGGTAGTGTAGTCAGGACATTGGTGTCAGGGACGGGTTGTGCTGGATTGTGGTTGGCAGGGTTTTGCGGAGACCACGGACATTGGGCGGTTGACCGGATATTTATTGGTGCATCTGATTGAGGACCGAGGCTTTCAATAGTGGTTGGGCTTTCCCACTTAGATCAGTGTCACGATCCAGTCCTGCTGATTTATTCTACTATGATATTTGTTACTCAGACCTTTGAGTCCTTGAGACTCCTATCCCCTGTCGGTGTTATGCGTAGGTTGGCATACCCGATTTGGCATACACCTTTGAGTCCTTGAGACTCCTATCCCCTATCGGTGTTATGCGTTGGCCCGCATACCCGATTTGGCAGGCACATACACACTTTGAGTCCTTGAGACTCCTATCCTCTGTCGGTGTTATGCGTATGCTGGCATACCCGATTTGGCATACACCTTTGAGTCCTTGAGACTCCTATCCCCTATCGGTGTTATGCGTTGGCCCGCATACCCGATTTAGTAGGCACAGCAGGCATAGGCAGGCATAGGCAGGCATAGGAGGTATAGCAGGCATGGCAGGCATAGGCAGGCATAGCAGGTATAGCAGGCATAGGCAGGCATGGCAGGCATGGCAGGCATAGGCAGGCATAGCAGGCATAGTGTGACGCCCCACTTCCCACGGGGTCACCCATCCTAGAACTACTCTAGCTCTAGCACGCTTAACTCTCATAACCTCTTGGATCTTGCTACCATCCAAAATGCTATAGCCGGGTTAAGAGATTTAGTCCTATTATATTATTTATATATAGGACTAATCCAAATTCCGGGGGTGTCACATTCTTCCCCCCTTTAAGCCTTGACGTCCACGTCAGGCTCAAGCACACTCACAAGCACCAGGCGATCTTGTGAGGAGCTGCACTCCACTCACAACGGTCATTAGCCGGGGAGCCTCGCTCTACCCGCTATATAACCCTGGCTCAGCCGAGACTCATCTCACATTTCCGGCTGGTGAATGGCTCTGATACCAACTGTGACGCCGCACTTCCCAGGGGGTCACCCATCCTAGAACTACTCTAGCTCTAGAACGCTTAACTCTCATAACCTCTTGGATCTTGCTACCATCCAAAATGCTATAGCCGGGTTAAGAGATTTAGTCCTATTATATCATTTATATATAGGACTAATCCAAATTCCGGGGGTGTCACCACATAGCAGGCATGGCAGGCATGGCAGGCATAAGCAGGCATGGCAGGCATGGCAGGCATAGCAGGCATAGCAGGCAGTGCCAGTGATTACTGGTCTATCGATTGGGTCGATTGTGCACTTCATGTGCTAGTAGTTGCATACCATTCTTTGGTTCTCCCCGTTTGGGCATTTAGTTAGCGGCATGATAGCTGTTGAGAGGCTCCAGCTTCTTTATATCAGTCTTTACGGCTTTGGTTAGTTTTTGTCCTCTTGAGGACTTAGTGGGCAGACCGTCGGGTCTGGCGGTGTTACCCACTGAGAACTCCCTTTTTGGTGTAGTTCTCACACCCTTTGGGGGTTTTCCCCCTTCTTTTTCCTTCCTCTCCTTTGTTTTGCAGAGTCTTAGCGAGTGTTGCTGATTCTGCGGTTGTTGATCGAGGCAAGGGAGTCGCGAGCTAGATCCCTACCCATGTTTGGAGAGTAGCGGTACCCCTTCAGAGGAGAGCTTCAGTAGATTAGTTGTTTTATTTCCTCTTTTGAGAGACTATTGTAGTGAGGATGATATGTATTTGAGAGCCTGTACACTGTTGTATTTATTGGAGTTACCTCCCTGGTGAACTTTGAGTTCTGTATCTGAGGATTTTGTACGATTATCATTTTTAGCTCTGATATCTGTTAGCTGTAGTACTTTTCTTGCAGGTAGGACGCTTCGCCTATGCGGGGTTTGGCATAGGTGGCGGATCTGTTAGCGAGCCCGGGTCGCAGTTTTGACCCCGGGGCGTGACAGATTAGAGTGGTATCAGAGCCTAGGTTGTAGGTCGTGGTGGACTTAGAAACCCTAGGCTTATGGTTTGACCCTTGGTTGACTTCGTGAGAGTCGTAACTTTTAGCGGGAGTCCTGATTGAGTTTTATACCTATCCGAAGGGACGGGAAGAGTGATTGGCATGTTTATTCTCCTAAGTGATTATGTTGGCTGCAAACAACATAATGCTATGGAAGGGGTGACATGCTTTAGACTTTCGCTGGATTGGGTCGAGCGTTGTTTTGTGCTGTTTTGCAGTTTCGTCGTGGCGAGCTGTGTCTCCCCGACGCTGGGTTTTGACCCGTGTACTTCCTGTCATAGCAGTTGAGCTTGAGCGGTTGGTTTTGGGCCGGATACCCGGATTGAGGTCAGAGAGTTCCGGACCTAGATGACAGGATCGTCTGAGGCCTATCAGCGGCAGAGCGAGCGAGCAGCTTGTTTTAGTGACACAGTTGTCGGAGCAGCGGGCATCTCGATAGTGCTTCCTTCTGAGACCACCCGGTTGCAGTATCCTCAGGGGCGGGGATTTTTGTGGCACCGATGGAGTAGGTAGCCCCTCTGTGCCAATGTTTAGTGCCGAGGCACCGAGGCAGGGTGGATAGTTGACAGCAGAGGAGCTGTGGGACATGATCGATCTATTGAGCCAGATTTGGCAGATGAACCACCCCAACTTGTAAGATTGAGTTTGGAGCTTTCGGAGGCAGAGTCGTGGTTGGTGGTGATGGAGTGATCAATTGAGAGCCTCCCGGTGCTAGAGAGTTTTGGCAGTTGTTGAATTGCGCGCTCCAGTTTCGAGGGACGAGGCGCATAGGATATGTGAGACTGGGAGTGGATTGCGCCAGGATACCTTCCAGTTTATTCGATCCCTTCTGTATAGATTTTGGATCTTGGATGCCTCGATAGAGTAGCCGTTGTGTATGGAGCGTGGTGCTGCAGTTCCTTTGGTCAGGGATCTGCCGCAATAGGCGAGTTCTGGATATTGGCGCTTGGCGCCGGGTGATTGAGGACAAATCGGCCGGCAAAGGCACTTCTGATTTCTTTTCCAGGATGACGGGTTCCTGAGGTGCCAGAGATCGGGTGGACCCCGATGGCCGCATCAGCATCTATATCAGAGTGGCGCAGCGGTAGCGTGGATTTGTTATCTGTGGAGGACCTTATTCGTTGCCTCAGTGTGAGCAGAGACAGAGGTCGTGCTCCCTTTGTGTTTGGTCTAGATTTTTCCTTGCAGATTGAGCGACAACCGCCAGCATCGAACGGGTGGATTTGTGCCGCCCGGTTGGAGGGCGCCACGGCAGTGGATGGAGATGTTGCAAGTGTGATTTCATCACAGCAGCCGGAGTTAGAGCATGTTGCATTCCTGCGTGGACTAGAGGCAGAATTATTACCACGTGCACTAGAGGTATAGGTGTCTGTTGTTGTTGTGCATGTGGAGGAGACTTTTGGATCATGTCCAGTGCAGCTGAGACTGCGAGTTACCGACAGATTTAATGGTAATTGTGGCAGTTCGGTATCTTGACCATGTGCTTGAGAGTGATTGGCACAACGCCACAGGATGTTTTGGCTGAGGAGTGAGAGGACGTCGATTTTCTATGAGGCAGACGATAGGAGGTTTGGTTGTTAAGACGGTTAGAGCACACAGGCTTTAGCGACAGTGTGAGAGGTGCTTTTTGGCGGCACCGGGATTCAAGGATATCTCTGTTGCCCACGAGATCCCGGGTGTGATTTCACCTGAGCTGTTGATGATGCCGCCGGTTAGGGAGATAGAGATTGCGTTTGACGTGGTTCGGGGAACCGCGCCACCCTTGATAGCACCTCATTGGATATCGCCTGTAGACCTGAGAGAGCTGATGGCGCAGTTGCTGGATCTGATGGATCGAGGGGTCTGTTTGACCTGATGCCACGCCGTTGGTACACGGTGGTGATGCCACGTCGTTGATACACGACTGTGAGGTCCTTTTATGGTTCGAGTGTAGACAGGTCCGGGTGGTATCTAGGACCTTTTGAGGGAGCTTTATGCAGGCAGTTATTGTATGATGCGAGTACCTACTCAGAATCAGACAGCCGAGGATCTTGCCTAGATGGCGTTCGGGACACGGTAGGGCATCTTGAGCTCACAGTGACGCCGAGTGGATTGATTAATGCCCTGCCACTCTTATGATTTAGGGAATTGTGCTCCAGCTGTACTTGATTGGATTGGTAACAAGATCCTCCGGGGATATTTGAATTTACTCCCAGAGCGATGTGGAGCGCGAGGAGCACTTGTGGATGTGCTACCATGCCCGTGTGGATGAAGTGGTATGCCAAGTTATTGAGGTACAAGTTGTAGCTCCAGAAGCATACCTTCTTGGGTCACGTTGTTCGAGCCATAGGAGCGGCGGTGGAAATCCGGCCAATATGGATATCACTTGGGATTTGGCCGAGATCGACAATTATTGTCGAGGTGAGGAGTTTCTTGGACTGGGTAGTGCCAGGAAAGCTTGGCAATCGGATGATGAGATTGCTACCAGCGCCAATGCTAGTATTTCCAGTGTTGGGAGAGATATCTGCGAGTTTTAGTGATGCCTCCTAAAGCGACTGTGGAATTACCGTTGGGTTATTGTTGAGCATTTTGGATTACCCCGACAGGGCCACTGTGATGGCGGATACTTGGCGCAGGAAAGCTGTCTCGGGATGAGTTTGATAATTCCACAGCTGGCGCTGTGTGGACTATTGGGGCAAACATGGCTTGTGGTTGTGTCCCTGAGGGTTCCTTTGGATGATAGACCGCGGCTGAGTAGTTCACTCGGATGGTCAAGATTCGGGAGTGACCGAGTGAGGACCCCTCCTTGTTAGGGCTCATTTCCTTATTGGTTAATCGTGTGGGTGTGCTTCGGGTTGCCTTGGTTGAGTTGACACAGGTTGTGGTTTGGTGCGTGTTGCACTGGCGGTTATCTTGTTTCCCCCAACTTTTGATGGAACCCTTGTTGTGTTTCATGTCTCAGCTCCGGAAGGTTATGTTTGTGGATCCCTCGCCCGTGATTGACTCGCCCCATTTGAGATCTAGGAATGTTTGGAGTACGAGGGACGCCCGTTGCGAATTCTGGCTCGTGAGATTAGAGGTTACGCAATCGGGCTATGCCGTGCTGGTTGTAGCTGTTGTTGTTGTTGAGGAGTGGTCACGGGTTGTGAGCAGCAACTTGGAGCTGGAGATGATGATGTTGAGTACTTACCCTTAGTGCTTGTGACTCCTGGTGGAATTGAGCTAGTTTCGAGGACAAAACTTTCTTTAGTGGGGGAGGATGTGAGAACCTGGATCCCCACGACTAGATTACTGGTTGACCAGTAGCCCCTGGAGGCCTATGTGGCGTGTCGGTGGCGTTTGTACACCAATTGGACATTTTTGATGGACTCGGTGTGTTAATTGGATCACGAGAGTAGTCAGATGGCCCCATTGAATGCTTAGAAGTGGTTTCGCGCGCAATGGATATTAAAATTGGACTCAGGGCGAAGTTTGGATAAAGGATCACCTCTCCGGATGCCTTCGGCAATTTTTAGAGCTGGAAATTGGAGAATCGGATTTTTGGAATGGACCCGGCGCGAAAATCGGATCAAGTGGGCTTTCCGGGGACTTTCGGCAAATTTTCGGATAAGAATTTGGGGAATCGGACATCGTATTTGGATTCAGCGCGCGAAATCGTTGAGAATGGACTATTTACTTGCTTTTTTCGGCGCCCGGTTGATGCGCGCGTTTTTCGAGGCGAGCACGGATCTCGAGACGTCGCGGCACGAATCCCGAGGTGCGCGGGAATCCTGAGGTGCGCTCGGTTGTACTATGCGAGGGGGGAGCGCAGACAGGCGCGTTGGGAAAACGCGCCTGACTGCGCGGGTGACGCGGGGGGCCGCCACGTGGCGTGTCCACATTCGCGCCCGCGCGGACGCGGGGGGCACGCGTCCGCTCGGTGTCCCGCGCTGGGTGTGGCGCGGTGTCACGCGCCCGTGTGGCGCGTGCCGCATGGCACAGGGGGCGCGCGCCTGCGCCTGGCTCACGCGCCCCTGTTCGGTGGACCACCTGGCTGCGAGCCTTTGGGGCGGTGCACCGTGGACCCGGTCCACGGGAGCCCTTCCTCCTCCCTTTCTTCTCTTCTTCTTCTTTCTTCCCCGCACACCATTCCTCCTCCATTTTCTTTTCTTTCTTCTCCAACCGAGCGAGAGAGGGAGTGAGGAGGGGATTTTTGTGGGGTGCGGCGGTGCGTTGTGGACCTCGCGGAGCGCGCGAAGTGTTCCACTGGAGCGGTTGGGCGGCGCGGCGCAGTCGAGGTGGGTTCCGCACTTCGTTTTTACAGTATTTTTGGCACAGTTTTGCGGCGTTCTTTTGGACTTTGGTTTGACCCCTTGCTCTTATCTGTGTTAGGGACCGTGCTTTACTGCATCGTTTTGCGTGCGGACCCCGACGGCGTGCTCCGTTTTGCGTGCTGATTCCGGCACCGTGCTCCGTTTTGCGTGCGGACTCCGTTTTGCGTGCGGATTCCGGCACCATGCTTCGTTTTGCGTGCGGACTCCGTTTTGCGTGCGGACTCCGTTTTGCGTGCGGATTCCGGCACCGTGCTTCGTTTTGCGTACGGACTCCGGCGGCGTGCACCGTTTCGCGTGCAACTTGGTGTACGAGACTCGGATTGAGGCGTGCCTTTACAGTTTTTGCATCTACTCGACGCGAGGATTATCACCGTATTTTCTGAGAATTGCCCGAAGGTATACTTTCCCCGTTCTCCTGTGCAATGCGATACAGATGTGTATATTGTGGACTTTTACGCTCACCGCGTTGTGGAATTGGTTACTTGGCCTCCGGGACTCGGATTTTGGCGTGCAGGTACTCGTTTCGAAGGGCTCGACACGACAATCGCGTCCATATTTTTGGTGGATTTTTCAGAGTCCGTTCTGCAGGTGGAAATTGCACATCTTCAGGGCTGGTTTCAGCGGTTGGTGTATACTTGGATATTTTTGCATAAAGTGTAACTTTGGACCTTTTGTTGCACCCAGGAGGGTTCGCGAGTGTTTTTGGAACACTTCAAGGAGCCGAGGTGGCGCGACATGTACCGTGGATACGGGTTCAGCGGATTGTGCGAGCAAGTGGCCACGCTCTTCACCGACCCCAGGTTTGCCTTGGATTGAACACTTCAGGTGGGTAGGCTTAATTTGGTAACTGTTTAAGGTTCTTACATTAGGGTGAATGTAAGTACACTTGTGGGGATGTCACCCCTCTATGACTGATAGCAGGCATATTTGATGTGCAACCGATATGAGCGAGAGGTAAGCAAGGAATGGCCTACTTGGGTAAGATTGGTATACCATAGTGGGAATACTTTAGCATGCTTTGCTAATATATGTTTCACCCACTTTTATCGTTTCTGAGGACAAAAGCATGCTTGTATGGACATGTAGTTAGGCCATCTTTTACTGCTACACTACTTATTGGAACTTGACTTAGAAGAAACCATGCTTTTCCCTTTCTCCTCCTTTGTTAGTCAGGCGGTCTATGTTGCTCGGGTGCGAGCAGAGGTCTGGGGTAGTGTAGTTAGGACATTGGTGTCAGGGACGGGTTGTGCTGGATTGTGGTTGGCAGGGTTTTGCGGAGACCGCGGACATTGGGCGGTTGACCGGATATTTATTGGTGCATCTGATTGAGGACCGAGGCTTTCTTTAGTGGTTGGGCTTTCCCACTTAGATCAGTGTCACGATCCAGTCCTGCTGATTTATTCTACTATGATACTTGTTACTCAGACCTTTGAGTCCTTGAGACTCCTATCCCCTGTTGGTGTTATGCGTAGGCTGGCATACCCGATTTGGCATACACCTTTGAGAGTCCTTGAGACTCCAATCCCCTATCGGTGTTATGCGTTGGCCCGCATACCCGATTTGGCAGGCACATACACACTTTGAGTCCTTGAGACTCCTATCCCCTGTCGGTGTTATGCGTAGGCTGGCATACCCGATTTGGGATACACCTTTGAGTCCTTGAGACTCCTATCCCATATCGGTGTTATGCGTTGGCCCGCATACCCGATTTAGCAGGCACAGCAGGCATAGGCAGGCATAGGAAGGCATAGGCAGGCATAGGCAGGCATAACAGGCATAGGCAGGCATAGGCAGGCATAGCAGGTATAGCAGGCATGGCAGGCATAGGCAGGCATAGCAGGCATGGCAGGCATAGGCAGGCATAGGCAGGCATAGCAGGCATGGCAGGCATAGGCAGGCATAGGCAGGCATAGCAGGCATGGCAGGCATGGCAGGCATAAGCAGGCATGGCAGGCATGGCAGGCATAGCAGGCAGTGCCAGTGATTACTGGTCTATCGATTGGGTCGATTGTACACTTCATGTTCTAGTAGTTGCATACCATTCTTTGGTTCTCCCAGTTTGGGCATTTAGTTAGAGGCATGATAGCTGTTGAGAGGCTCCAGCTTCTTTATATCAGTCTTTATGGCTTTGGTTAGTTTTTGTCTCTTGAGGACTTAGTGGGCAGACCGTCGGGTCTGGCGGTGTTACCCACTGAGAACTCCCTTTTTGGTGTAGTTCTCACACCCTTTGGGGGCTTTCCCCCTTCTTTTTCCTTCCTCTTCTTTGTTTTGCAGAGTCTTAGCGGGTGTTGCTGATTTTGCGGTTGTTGATCGAGGCGAGGGAGTCGCGAGCTAGATCCCTACCCATGTTTGGAGAGTAGCGGTACCCCTTCAGAGGAGAGCTTCAGTAGATTAGTTGTTTTATTTCCTCTTTTGAGAGACTATTGTAGTGAGGATGATATGTATTTGAGAGCCTGTACACTGTTGTATTTATTGGAGTTACCTCCCTGTTGAACTTTGAGTTCTGTATCTGAGGATTTTGTACGATTATCATTTTTAGCTCTGATATTTGTTAGCTGTAGTACTTTTCTTGCAGGTAGGATGCTTCGCCTATGCGGGGTTTGGCATAGGTGGCGGATCTGTTGGCGAGCCCGGGTCGCAGTTTCGACCCCGGGGCGTGACATAAATACTCAGAGAGAAACATACCTTCTAAAATCTTTCAAGTTCCATGTCATGTCATGTTCAAACAAGTGTCAAAAGTCATCACTTGTTAGCAAATATTGCATGCCCAAATAGTTAGTCGTTGTTAGCTTGACATGCATATTACATACTTACCTTCCATTGTTCTTTCTCTTCTCCGCCTTTTTGTCAATAAACACGCCAAAAGAAATATGAGGGAAAGAAAAGTGTAAAGTTCAAAAAGTTTAAAAACAAAAACTATCAAAGGAAGATAAAAACCTGCAAAAGAGAGACATGATTAGAACTAAAAAATGTCAGAAACATCAATCCGAGTCTGAGTCGTCGGAGTCACTACACCCAAGTTTGGTAAAGATCTTCTTGACCAACTTCGCAAAAGATTTAAACTTCCTTTTTATGTCGACTTGGGTGGCAGTAACCTTAGCCATGTCTGAAGATATCTGCGTTATTTCTTTTGACATGCATTCTTGCTCCGACGATAATCGTTGCTGCTCTCGATAGATTGACGTAACAGAGGCGTCATCCTCTGAAGTAGAAGCTGCTGCTGCTGCTGCTGTTGCCGTTGTTGCTGCCGCTGCTACTGGTGCTGATGGTCTCTTGCCTTGGGGAGGAGTAGGTGTTGAGTACCGGGGCTTTGAGTGTGTACCGACCCCGCTGATTGGCGCGGTGCGGTGGAATCGCCCGTGACATGTTCAGAATATGTTTACGCTTGAGTTCGGGCCGTTTCGGATCGACGCGGGAATCTCCGGATCGAAAAGTGAGTTGGGGGCGTCGAGAGTGGGATTCCCAGCTGCATTCTGGATTTTGGGACATTGAGTACCGGTACCAGAGGCTGGGTACCGGAACCAATTAAAATGGTTAACCGACAAAGAGCTTCGGTTGAGGAAACTGCAAGAAATTTTCTAAGTCCATGGGTACCGGAACTGAATTGGGCGTACCGGTACCCCATGTCGCTTTCGGCTTGAGTACCGGAACACGGGGGCGGGTACCGGAACGCATTGTTGGATTGATCAGAGTTGGCCCTCGGACATGGGTTTTCATGTTTGGGTACCGGTACTGAGGTCTTGAGTACCGGTACTCAGTCTCCAGAATTGAGGGTAAAGTGGTATTTTCCTGTTTTCAGTGAGGGTATTTGCGTAACTTCACTCCCTCTGCCATCTCAACCACCACCCTGCTACAGCATTAACTCCTCTACTCCTATTAAATGAACCACCCACCCACCTCCTCTTCTCGGATGAAACCAGAGAAGGAAAGAAGAGAGAAAATAGAGAGAGCTGGGAGAAAAGAAGAAGAAGGCTGAGAAGGAGAAAGAGAGGAAGTACTGTGTGCCTGGACATTTTCTCTTCGCGCCGGAGCTTCGGATTTCGATCATGTGGGCTTGAGAGAGCTTGCCTTGTTGAGGAAGGCTTGGTTGGAGCTCGCATGCGCGTGGACTCGGCATTAGAGGTAAGCACCGTGAGTTTCGGAGTTTTCGGATTTTTGCCGAGATTGCTTTTTTCCACAGATTTTGGATTTTGGCTGGTTGGATTTTTGAGATTTGGACTGAGGCGTTGTCCTCTTTTGTTCTTCCCTGTGTTGAGAGGAGCCGCAGGGAGGGTTGTGCGCGCTGCGGAGCACGGTTGCAGTCGGGGAGCTGCGCGGAGCCGACAGGGTGCGCACGTGCTGTGGATTGAGAGGAGTGACCGAGGAGTTGACCGTGGAGTTGACCGGGTGCAGCGGACACCTTGCTGGAAGCCTAGAGCGAGTGCCGTAAGCTTCTAAGGGATTTTTCGGGACGCTCGGCCGAGTTGCGTGCCGAGGGGCCGACGTGCTGTTTCGGCGATTTTTCCGACAGAGGGAAGTTCGCACTTCGCCGATTGCGGCTTAGCCTGTGGAAAGCACACTAGGTGGGTTGGAAACTCTTCCAAGCTTTATGGAATGCCCGCTAATGCTATTGTATGCATATTTAGCATGTCTAGTTTAGCAATTATTATAGTTGGTAAATCTGATAGTTGCCTGGATAATTAGAGAACGATAACTAAAACCCCAGATTATTTTTAGTAGATTCCTGACATCATATGACACTAAACTGCATGGTTGGTTGGCACCAGAATTGCATCTGAACTATTATAAAAATCATAGAACCCGTTTTAATGAAAAATCGGCTTTAAAAATGGTTATTGTTTATCGAGATCGCCGAGAGGGGCTGGAAGGGTTCAAGATGCATATATCCTCGTGCCTGGGGGCCGAGGGGATTTTATTGACTCAGTATGTGGGTTTCTAGTGTCTTGGGGGTTTTTATGGCGTATCAGATTGGGTAGCGGAGGATTCTCCGACCTAGACATGATATAGAGATCATTGGGCATTTGAGTTCCAATCTGTTTGATCGTGGATTATAGCCTGCTTATGCCGCTTGTTGAGACAGATGAGACACGCTTTACTCGGTGGGGTCGCTCCCCTCGAGTTGCCGCTCCGGATGCGATGATGATGCGCATGTTTAGGCCGCTTGCGTGAGGTTGAGATAGACCAATCGGGCACCCTACGTTGGAGTAGTGGGGGTGATTGGACACCCTACGTTGGAGTAGTAGGGAGGCACAGGCTTGACTGGGCCAGTTTTGGCAGTCATTGAGATTTGAGTTATTATGAGCATTGTACTCGAGGCATATTAGCAGTAGGTGGATGCATAGCATGATATTTGAGATTTATTAGCTGTAGTTCATTTCTGCTTTCATATTTTATCTATCTGCATACCTATAATTTGCCTCCAGTAGAATTAGTGGGCCTACCGTGGATATTGGCGACGGTACCCACTAAGAACTACTTGTTGCAGTAGTTCTCACACCCGCTGTGGTGACAGGTCGTCCAGAGGTTGCTGTTCCAACGTCTGTTCGTGCGGAGATAGCGGATCGAGGTAAGGGCGTGGCCGATTAGCTCCCTACCAGTTTATTCGGAGGGTCAGATAGATGTACCCCATGTTTTGAGTTTACACTTTTGTACTGGACAGTCTGAGAGTTATATTTTTTTGGTTTACATAGCGTGTATGAGACTATGTATGGTGGATTCATGTATTTGCAGATGTTCAGTTTACCTTTTCTATAGCTTTAGTTTTATTTCAGCTCTGATATCTGTGTAGCTATAGATCTTACTTGCAGGTTAGTCGCTTCGTCTGTGCGGGCAGTCCCGTGCAGGCGGCGGATCTGTTGGCGTGCCCCGATCGCAGTTTCGACCGCGGGGCGTGACAGTAGGTGTATCATCTGGTTTTTTGGGAAGTGACTTCACAACCGTCGTGTCATTGATTGTCCCCAAGCTATGCATATAACTTGACGATCGAATGTCGATGTCAAATTTTCTCAAAATCCGCATAATGATCATAGGGAACGGAAGTCGCTCCGTCTGATGAGGATGCTCCACATACCGAGCCATCCTGTTCCAGATGATATATGGAATGTTGATGTTCATGTCCTCCGCGGCAGTGGGATGTCCCAAGAGATACAGAAATAGCATGCGATCCCATCTCAGGACTTTGGTTTGCATGTTTGGTAGAATGTTGTAGCAAACAATGAAATTCAAAAATTGATACTCAGGTCGAAGTTCTTTTGAAAATACAGAATTTCCAGTTGAACTAGTATCGGGCATGCAAATTCCATCCACGACTACTCTCCAAAGCGCTGTTGTCAATATTGGAGACTTCATGTAGTGCGTGCCATCCAGCCTAGCCTTTATTCTAATTACTTCTCCAATCAACTGAGGAGTAATTGTCAGATGAGTGTTCTGAACCGTTGTTCGAAACTCCATTGGTCCGCCTACATTGTCCTGAAGGTTGTTAGCACAGAGATAGAAAGTTCGTACAAGATGAATATAATAACTTGTCGATTTCGGGAAGTTGCAAATGGGAGACATGCCAATTCTATCAATAAGACGACCAAAAGTCGCAGATCGGTCTTGCAAGTTCCCGATATTGACATGACGTTCCCCAATGCACTCTCTGTTTTCAAAAGCTTTCATCCTATCCGTGTTGGTGTGAACAAAATCTTGCGGAGGTGGCTCACTTGCTAGTGGCCCTTCGATCTCAATACCTCGCGCTTGTCCCTTTTTTCGAGCAACACTCTTCCTCTTCATTGATATCTGCTCCATGGGAGCTTTTCCTTTTTCTACAGCAGTAGGAGTCTTTGATTTTCCAGAAACTGGGGCTTTGCCCTTTGATGCTGCCGCAGCTAATGCGGCGGTCTCCTCAAGGACTTTATCCCAGTCCTCTGATTCGGTGTCAGATTCATCCAAAGACACGACCTCTTCTACCTTTTGATCTTTCCTAGCTGTCACGCCCCGGGTGTAAACCAGAACCCGGGCCCGTCTACAGATTCGCCGTGCACACGGTATTTCCCGCGTACACGAAGCGCTAGTACCTGCTCAGATATGAGAGATAATAAAAAGAGCATAAAACAGAGCTGAACTAAAAACTAATACATCTCAGACTGAAGCTGGAAATAAAATACAGTACATCTGTAAAAATAATACATCTGTCTGTCCCAGCTCACCAAATAAAAATACAAACAGCTGGCTAAAGCCAAACCCAAAAGTAAAGTACAATCGTCTGAGGAAAAAGGGTACACCAATAGTCCAGCTAACTCGCTCATCCTGCCTCGAGATCTATCTACACAGCCGTCATCTCACCTCGACCCGCCGCTAAAAATCCAGCAGCACCCGCAGAAGACACTGCAAAACAAAGGAGAAGACAAATAGGAAAGGAAAATGGGGGTGAGAACTACTAGTAAACCAGTAGCCTCCCCTAGTGGGTAAAGCCTCAAACTCCGACGCACCCACTAGGTCTACCAGAGGCAAAAGGGAGAAGAAGAGTGGTAAACAACAAAACTGCTGATGAAAAAGCTACCACTAATATGCCTCTAAATGTCAAGCTAATAAGAATAGCTAAAAGTATGCATCAGTATCTAAAAGCCTGCCTAAATAACCCAATCCTACCACCAGTAGACACTGGTACTGCCTACTCTGCCTGCCGCATCAGGTATGCCAGCCTACGCATAACACCGATGCAAAGAAGTCTCAAAGACTCAAAGCCTGTCTGACGCACACTCCGGAGTGGCACTCGAGGGGAGCGACCCACACGAGTAAAGTAAGTAGCCATAAGTAATCTGATATAGCAGGACTGGATCGTGACTCAGATCAAGTGGGAAAACCATCCACGAAAGAAAGCCTGATCCCACTCTCCCAATCTGATGCAATAGTAACAGCCCGGTCAACCACCCAAGATTCGTGGTTACCGCAATACCCTACCATCAAGCCCAGCCTGTCCCAAATCCCCAGAAATCTGACTACACTATCCCAGCCATACTATCCCCGAAGTCTAGATAACAGGAGAAAGAAATAAAAGCATGGTTTCTCCTAAGTCAATTCCAGCATGATAGTGCAGCAGATAAAGTGGGCCTATCAATATGTCCAAACATACATGCAAACGTCTTTTACTTAACAAAAATAAGTACAGGTGACCAAATTCCTACAACAACTAAAGCATGCCTTCGCTTAAGTATCAAATGTATTAGTATGCCATAAGCCGGCCTTTAAACATGCATAAACGATCTCCAAACAGATAATACATGATATTCTCCTGAGCATAATGTTCCCAAAGTGTTAAACAACATGCCTTCTTGCAAGATATAACAATTACAAGTATCTAGTTTCCTGGAGATGTAAGTATTACTAAAAAGTCCACAATTTCATACAAGCATACTATAATCATCACCCGTGTACAATTAACATATTAATATGGTAATATCTCCAATATGCCTAGTGGGTAATCAAAAGTAGGAGGTTCACAACAACACCCACAATCACAATCATGTCCCACATCCGACATCCGGTCAACCGCCTACTATCCGCGGTAGCCGCAATAACCCCCAATCCAAAATCAGGTAAAATAATCTGTATCCGGTCAACCGCCTACAATCCGCAGTAGCCGCAATACCCCACAACCCATAATCAAATACCACCTGTCCCCGACCCCAAGGTCCCGGCTACACTATCCCGTACCCCTGCTCAAACCCGAGCAACAAGAACCACCTGTGTAGTGAACCAGATTCCAATGCAACCTTTTCCCGGTGAATCCACTGTTAGAACACCTAGTGTTGGTGTATCTGGCCCATGGTGCATCAAAGGGATGCCAAAGATGGACCCTGTGAGGTATCTTTAGCTGTGTTGGCCTTCGGCTGCATTTGCCGAAATTTTGAAAAGGTTTTACGCCAAACAGAGGTTGGAAATGGATTCAGCACGGAAAACGCTTTAAAACGGCTATTTGCTTGTTTGATTCTGAGTCCGGATGCCCAAAAACGGACTCCCGGTAGTTTTTATTGGCTTTTGGTGCATGGGAGGGGCCGTAGACCGCCGGCATGCCACATGGCGGCCTATCATTGGCCGGTTTTCAGTGCTCGGTCCACAGAGCAGCGCGGCTGGGTGCACAGACCCGGTGGAGGGACACGTGGCACCGCCTGATTGGCGGGCTCAAGGCGCGCGGTCTACCGGGCGAGCGCGGCGGTGCATGGAACAAGGCGGGGGACACGTGGCAGCCTTCGGTTGGTCGGTGCACGCGGCGCGGTCCACGGAATTCCAAAGTGGGATGCGTGGACCGGGTGTAGGGGACACGTGTCGCCTTGTGATTCGCGGGAGCATCCGGCGCGGTGCACGGGGGAGTTGCCTGGCGCCTCGGGGCCCGTGCGCACGTGGGGGCCATGCCGCGCGACCGGCCAGGCGGCGACCGGTCAGCGGATTCCCCGGCGGGACATGTGGCGCGCGCGCATTGGCAGGAGCCAACCGACATGAACCCGGTAGGGGCCTACGTGGCCGTCCCTGAGTGGCCCGCGCAGCTGTTCGCTGTTCGGCGGGCCACGTGGCGGCACCGGAGCGATTCGGGCGCACACAGTGTTGGGACGGGCACAACACTGTAGCCGCCCGAATCGACCGGGCGCCCGAATCGACCGGGCGCCCGAATCTTGTGCCCAAAAGCCCAATGTGAGCTTTTTTGGACTTTTCCGGGTTGGGGCCTATAAATAGGCCCATTGCTCACACTTTGCAGGCTTTTTCTGAGCTTTTTAGCCATGGTGCCCTTCATCAAAGTTGAAGCTTACCCTGTGCTGCATCTTCTGAAGAAGGCCCAGAATTTTTAGAGGCCGCGGCGTCGACGACTTCGGCATCGTAGCGCAGAGCGACGATATACTGTTGGAGGCCCGTTTTCGTCGCACTTCAGTCTGAGAGGTCTATAGAGCTATCCCGACTGTATTTTTGGACGATTGTCATGGCGTTGGATTCTCGAGAGGTAGGCCTATGTTTTTCGTATTGACCACCTTCCTCGGATCTGAGCTTTTATGGGGGTTCCTGGTACATTTTTAACCCCCATTGCTACAGGATTTCTCTCTTGACAGCAGCACCTTGCCGGATTTTATTCTTCGCGCACAGGCGTCGGATCGAGGCGTGCCAATAGGCGTTTTTCATCTACACGGCACAAGGAACACCCTCAAATTTTTTGGGAATTTTCTAAATATTTTCTGAAGGTGAAAATCCCATTTTTCCCGAGCTCCTTGTTACTGAATTCCTGTAAAGAATTCTTTGGGGTGTTTCCCTTGCAGAATTTGTATCTCAGCGTAGGAAACTCGGATTTGAACGTGCTGGTACTCGTTTCGACCGGCTCGTCGCGTCGATCGCGGTGGTATTTTTCCTGGAATTTTTTGAGCAGAACTCACAGGTGAAAAAGGCACAACTTTGGACTATTATGTTTTGGACAGAATGTGTTGGAACATTGTATGTTTAATTGTGTATGTTCTTTTGGGGTATGTTGTGCAGTGTTGTGGTGATTGTTTGGACCGAGCGTGGACTTCACTTTTGGGACCAGGATTTAGCGCTCGAGGTGGGTACCATTGTAAACCTCTTACTTGTGATAACCCACAGGCATATTGGAGCCATTCCTATATCATGTTGATAATTGTATCAGTGGAATGAACATAGTATGCTTGGTTGAAAGTGCGGATCTGTTGTTAATACTTGCATCTCAAGAGAGTTGGATATCAGTAAATTATTATTTCTTCAAAAAGATAAGTGTTTAAATCTCTGGGGAATAGTATGCTAAAACTATATTATGTTCTGTATATATTGGGAGGCTTATGCATGTGTATAGACTAATTTGTGGCATATTAGTACATCAGATATTCAATCAAATGCATACTTTAATTTTTGTAAGAATTGGAATACCTGAGATCATTTTATTAAGTAAACGACTTTGCATGCTTGTATGGTCACCTAGTTAGGCCACGTTTTTCTGCTCCACTATCATGCTGGAACTGACTTAGGGGGAACCATGTTTTCTATCTTTCTCCAGTTATCTAGGCATAGGGGATAGTATGCTCAGGTTAGAGCAGCGGCTGGGATAGTGTAGTCAGTTATTGGGGACTTGGGGCAGGCAGGCTTGATGACAGGGTAATTGCGGCAATCGCGGATTTTGGGCGGTTGACCGGGCTGTTACTAATGCATCAGATTGCGGGATAGGGGATCGGGTTTTCTTTAGTGGATGGTTTTTCCCACTTGATTAGAGTCTTGATCCAGTCCTACTATATCAGGTTACTTATGGCGACTTATTTCACTCGTGTGGGTCGCTCCCCTCGAGTGCCACTCCGGAGTGTGTGTGTGACCGTGCCGGTCAGGAGCCGGTCTGTTGCTTTTGGGATGGGACCGTGCTGGTCAGGATCCGGTCTGCATCCCGCAGCTGAGTTGTGAGTTAGTAGGCATAGCAGGCAGTACCGGTGTTCACCGGTGTCTAGATTGGGTTACCCAGGTAGGCATATATACTCTGATGCATACATTTAGCTATTCTTTTAGCGTATTATTTTAGAGGCATATTAGTGATAGATTTTATCAGTTGATATATTTATAGCTTACCACCCTTGTTTTATTTTTCGCCTCTAGTAGTCCTAGTGGGCATGTCTGAGTTTGAGGTCTACCCACTAGGGGAGGCTACTGTTTTTATAGTAGTTCTCACCCCCCCCCCCCCCCCCCCCCCCCCCCCCCCCCCACTGTTTTTCCTTTTCTCTTCCCCTTTGTTTTGCTGAGTCTTCTGCTGGTGTTGCGGGACCCTCTTCCCATGATCGAGGTAAGAGGATCGCTGATAAGATATCTACTTCCCCGATCTCGAGTTTAGCAGTTTTGATGTATCCCCTGTACACTCAGACGGTTGTATTTTCCTTTATTTTGGGTCTGGCTTCGGCTAGCTGGTTGTATTTATTTCGTGAGTTGGGAGAGACACATGTATTTATGAGAGTTATGTTGTACTTTTATTTCCAGCATTTGTCTGAGATGTATTAGTTTTAGTTTAGCTCTGTTTTATGCTCCTTTATTATATCTTTATATCTGAGCAGGTTACCAGCGCTTCGTGTACACGGGAAACTCCGTGTGCACGGCGGATGTGTGGACGAGCCCGGGTTCTGGTTTACTCCCGGGGCGTGACAGATTGGGTTGGTATCAGAGCTTAGGGATAGGTCAGTTGGGACTTAGGAAACCCTAGGCTTTTTGGCAGACCCTAGGATGGCAGGGCGTGAGTGACGCGATATTTTGCGAAAGTCGGCAATTTATTATTAAACTCTTCCTGTGAGTGGAGAGGGACTGGCATGTCCTATTTCTGGTGGACTATTATGTTGGCTGCAGACAATATAAGGTTACAGAAATAGGGGGATGTCCATGACTTTCGCTGGATTGCGTCGAGAGTGGTTTTGTTTTCTGACCCGTGGTTTCTTGTGTGGCAGGATGCCTCCTAGGCGGCATATCCCGACCCGGGGTACTCCTACACCCCCGGAGGAGCCGGAGCAGTCCGGGCCTTCAGAGATCAGTGAGTTGAGGGCCATGGTGGCCCAGTTGGCGGAGAGTCACCGTCGGCAGGAGCAGAGGATCGAACAGCTACTCGCTCAGGCAGGGACACCTCCCCCTACTACTGTTGAGGCCCCCGTACCCCCAGTTATACCGCCGGCTAAACCGCTAGTACCTACCGCACCATCTTCGAGCAGTGGGGCTCAGGGAGTGATCCGGCCATTGACCCCAGCGGAGGAGCAGGAGATTGCTGACAAACTCACCTAGTTTTGTCAGCGAGGACCGCCTAGGTTTTCAGGGCGGAGCACTCAGCCATGGGAGATAGGATCGTGGCTAGTAGCAATGGAGAAGTTATTTCGGGACTTCTTCATTGACCAGAGATTCAGAGTGCATATGGCAGTACATTGTTTAGAGGGGGATGCAGATGCCTGGTGGCGTCGGGTTGAGCCTTTGGAGTTCCAAATTACCAGACAGCTACCTTGGTCAGAGTTCAGACGGATGATTCTAGATACTTATTTCTCCTCGAGTGTGAAGAAAAAGCTAGAAGATGATTTGAAGAATCTTCAGCAGGGCGACCGGACAGTGTTGGCCTACTTCCAGGAGTTCACGCAGTTGCTCAACTGCGTACCTTATGTCGCCAGGGATGGACCGCACCAGGTGGAGCTCTTTGAGACGGGTCTGCACCCAGAGATTTATACTATGGTGCATGCCCAGAGGCTACAGACGCTGGAGGAGGCAGCGGAGCATGCGCAGTGGGTTGAGATGGGAGACCACGCTGTCGCCAGACATGGAGGCTTGGTCGCTCAGAGTTCTGATAGGAAGCGACCAGCGCCGGATGATGGGGGACAGGCCAGTTCCTGGAGACCGCCCCGACCGCCACCGCCTCAGTTTACGGGCCGTGGGCGTTCGGAGCGGCGAGGGCCTGGTGGATCCCAGAGGCCCCCACAGCACCAGCAGCATCAGCAGCAGCACCAGCGACAGCAGCAGCACTCACAGCAGCAGAGGTCACAGCCGCGACAGCAGGGGTCTCAGCGGCAGAGGCAGTAGCAGCAGCAAGCGAGGCAGCCCCGGT
Organism: Tillandsia leiboldiana; assembly: GCA_029204045.2. Classification (NCBI taxonomy): domain Eukaryota; kingdom Viridiplantae; phylum Streptophyta; class Magnoliopsida; order Poales; family Bromeliaceae; genus Tillandsia; species Tillandsia leiboldiana. The sequence goes on from CM055067.1 coordinate 25,290,035, forward strand.
CTACAGTTGGGTGTGTTTTCTGCAGGGGTCAGCACCCCTCTGATACTTGTGACTTGAGGAATGGTCGCTGTTTCCGATGCGGGCAGTCCGGTCATCTCCGAGCTACTTGCCCTTTCTCGACATCGACGGCTCCTTCCTCGGCATCAGTCCCTTCTGTGCCCCAGCAGCGGCCCTATGATCCAGCGAGCAGGACTCCTTCCTCCCACCCTACATGTGAGGACCCGGATCCCCATGACGAGATTACTGGTTGACCAGCAGCTCCTGGAGGCCTATATGGCGCGTCGGTGGTGTTTGTGCACCAATTGGACACTAGTGATGGACTCAGAGTGTTTAATGGATCACGAGAGTAGTCAGATGACCCCGTCGAATGCTTAGAAGTGGTTTTGCGCGCAATGGATATTAAAATTGGGCTCAGCGCGAAGTTTGGACAAAAGAACATCTTTCCAGATGCATTCGGCAATTTTTAGAGTTGGAATTTGGCAAAACGGACTTCGGATTTGGATTCAGCGCGCGAAGACGATGAAAATTGACTATTTACTTGCATTTTTCGGAGCCCGGATGACGCGCACGATTTTCGAGGCACCTTGACACTGTTCCGGCGGCGGCGGCGGCGACGGGCAGCGGCGCGGGCTCGGACAGGCGCAGGCGCGGCGGCGGGCAAGCGCGGGCGCGGGCAATGCGCGGGCAGGTGCGCGGTCCACGGGGCTGGCGTACACCGGAGGGCGGACACGTGGCAGGATTTGTTTGGTCGGTGCTGTGGACCCGGTTCACGGAACGAGGGTGCAGTGCCTCGGGGCGCGTGCCCGGTAGGGTGCGCAGGCGACGCTGGCGCGCGCACGTGCGCGCGCCAGGCGCGCATGGACCGGCTGCCGGGCCACGTTTCGGCGTCTGGGGGCGGCCACGTGGCGCATTGTGGGTGGTTGGCGCTCGCTGTTGCCTGTTCGGCGGGTATCGTGGAGGCCCAGGAAGGATTCGGGCCCGCACAGTGTTGGGCCGGGCCCAACACTGTAGCGGCCGAATCGCGCGGGCGCCCGGAACCGGGGATACAACGGTAATTTTTGGAATTGTTTTCTGGTGCCTATTTAAGCGATCCGAGCCGCCTTCTTCTCCCTTTTTCTGCCATTTTCGAGCCTCCCCTCGCCACGGCGTCTTCAGCAAAATTGTTCCCCTTTGTGTTCTGCATCCTGTGGAGGATTTCTAGGATTTTACATGGCACGCTTCCTGAGGTCTCCATTTTTACGGCGCGGCGCGACGCTCGTCCATTTGTGTTCCCCTTCGTCGCGTTTCGGTGCGCGAGCTCCCCCGGCCTACCTCGACCACCTTTTTAGGCGATTTCTTCGCCGCTGGATCCGCGACGGACAGAGCTTCGATCTAGGTACTTTTAGTATCCCCAAGTTTCATGCTTTTCGAGGATTTCTTCCATGCTTACTGGGATGCTTGTTGCTGTGAGCTTTTTCGGGGACAGCAGGGTTGTTGCGAGGAGTTCTCCGCGCATGAGCGTCGGATCGAGGCGAGCCTATACACTTTTTTCATCTAATCGACGCGTGGATTATCACCGTATTTTTCTGGGATTTTTCTGAGACTTTCCCGAAGGTATATGTTTTCTCCCTTAACTGTGCATGGAATTACAGTTGTGTTGTTGCGAGGTTGTGAGCACCCTGTGTTGTGGAATTTGTAACTCGGCCTACAGGGCTCGGAATTTGACGTGCAGGTACCCGTTTCGAAGGTCTCAACGCGACGATCGCGGCAGTATTTATGTTGGATTTTTCTGAGTTCTTGCTGCAGGTGAAAAATCTGCATCCTTGGGACTGTTCCAACAGATTTGTATGTACTTGGATATTTTGGAATAAAAGTGTAACTTTGGACCTTTTGTTGTACCCAGGAAGGTTCATGAATATTTTTGGTACACTGCTAGGAGCCGAGGTTGGCGCGACATGTACCGTGGATACGGGTTCAGCAGATATGGTTAGCATGTGGCCACGCTCTTCACCGACCTCAGGTTTGCCTTGGTTTAAGCACTTCAGGTGGGTAAACTTATTAATGGTAACTGTTTAAGGGAATGGCAGGGTTTATATGCATGTAATGCCTTATGGGAGGTGTAATAGTGGATGTTCATGTATGGTTAAGATAAGCTTACCTGTGGGAATGTCACCCTCTATGATTGATAGCATGCCTAATTTGATGTACAACCGATATAAGCGAGAGGTAAGCAAGAAATGGCCTACTTGTGTGGGATTGGTATATCATAGTAGGAATACTTTAGCATGTTTTGCTAATATTTGTTTCACCCACTTTTATCGTTTCTGAGGACAAAAGCATGCTTGCATGGACATGTAGTTAGGCCATCTTTTACTGCTGCACTACTTATTAGAACTCGACTTAGGAGAAACCATGCTTTTCCTTTCTCCGTCTTTATTAGTCAGGCAGTCAGTGTTGCTCGGGTTTGAGCAGGGGTTTGGGTAGTGTAGCCGGGACATTGGTGTCAGGGACGGGTTGTGCTGGATTGCTATTGGCAGGGTTTTGCGGCAACCGCGGATATTGGGCGGTTGACCGAATATTTATTTATGCATCAAATTGGGTTTCAGATTTCTCTAGTGGACGGAGTTTCCCACTATTTGAGTATTTTTGCATCTGATTGAGGACCAGGGTCTTCTTTAGTGGTTGGGCTTTCCCACTTTGATCATAGTCATGATCTAGTCCTGCTATATAGAGATACTTGTGATACTGATGACAGAGATACTTTACTCGTGTGGGTCGCTCCCCTCGAGTGCCACTCCGGAGTAGGCTTTAGACCGTGTTGGGTTCCGGTCAGACCGTGTTGGGTTTCGGTCATTTGGACAGTGGAGGTACTGAGTTCGTGAGATTGATGACAGAGTAGGCAGTACCGGGTTTTATACCGGTTCATTCGATTGGGTTTGTTCGGTCAGATACTTTTATTGTTGCACTCGTGCCTGGGGGCTGAGTGGAGTCTAGTAGCTGTGTTTAGACCAGTGCTAGTGTTGTTGGGAGCCGTTTGGTTTGACGGTGGTCCCGTGTCGTTGTGAGTACTTTGACCATTGTGTGAGAGGTTGAGCATCTTGAGGCTATCCGTTCTGAGAGAGAGCGTGGATTTTGACTATAGCTTGCATGAGCCACTACTCGATAGCGAGTTAGTCCGTTTGGACGCCCTACATAATTCCTGCCCGTCAGCGGGAGGTGGTTGTAGGTGGGCGTAGGTTTGACTGGACCAGATGTGGCAGTCAGCTAGATTGGATCGATTGTGCACTTCATGTGCTAGTGGTTGCATACCATTATTTGGTTCTCCCCTTTTGAGCATTTAGATAGAGGCATGGTAGCTGTTGAGAGTCTCCAGCTTCCTTATTTCAGTCTTTACGGCTTTGGTTAGTTTATGTCTCTTGAGGACTTAGTGGGCAGACCGTCGAGTCTGGCGGTGGTACCCACTGAGAACTCCCTTTTGGTGTAGTTCTCACGCCCATTGGGGCTTTTCCCCCTCCTTTTTCCTTCCTCTTCTTTGTTTTGCAGAGTCTTAGCAGGTGTTGCTGATTCTGCGATTGTTGATCGAGGCGAGGGAGTCGTGAGCTAGATCCCTACCCATCGTTGGAGAGTAGCGGTACCCTTCAGAGGAGATCTTCAGTAGCTTAGTCATTTTATTTCCTCTTTTGAGAGACTGATGTAGTGAGGATATGATATGTATTGAGAGCCTGTACACTGATGTATTTATTGGAGATACCTCCCTGTTGAGTTATGAGTTTTGTATCTGAGGATATTGTATGATTATCATTTTGGGAGTTGGACATTCTTGTATTATTTTCCAGTTGTACAGTGTTTGATTTTAGTTTTACAGCAGATTTTTATTTATACCTCTGATATCTGTTTAGCTGTAGTACTTTTCTTGCAGGTAGAACGCTTCGCCTATGCGGGTTGGCATAGGTGGCGGATCTGTTGGCGAGCCCGGGTCGCAGTTTCGACCCCGGGGCGTGACACTACAGACTACCGTCCTCCAGCACAGAGCGGGCAAGTCTACGCCGCCCAGGTAGAGGACTCCTCAGCAGCCGACCACGTGGTGGCAGGTATCATTTTACTTTTCGGTATTAGAGCTCGCACTTTATTTGATACCGGTGCATCACATTCCTTTATCAGTAGAGCATTTGCATCATCTCATGGACTAGAGTTAGGTCGGTTGCCACATGCATTAGAGGTGCAGATTCCGGATCATACATTGCATGTAGAGGAGTGTTGTTGGTCTTGCCCAGTACAGCTTGAGTCGTGGATTTTGCCAGCGGACCTGATGGTCCTTAGTCAGCTGCGAGATTTTGACATAGTACTTGGGATGGATTGGCTGGCTCGCTATTTCGCGACGATTGATTGCGCCGCGAGGACTGTGACTTTTAGCGAGCCAGGCCAGGAGGTGTTTGTTTATAGGGGGTGCCAGAGTGCTTTCTTCGCCTCGGTAGTTTCGACTTCTCGTGCGAGGCAGATGATGCGCAGTGGATGCGTGGCCTTTTTTGCTTGTGTGGTTAAGGAGCCTATGGCGGCACCGGGACTCGCGGATATCCCTATTGTCCACGAGTTCTCGGATGTGTTTCCACCGGAGCTGACTAGCATGCCGCCGGATAGGGAGACCGAGTTTTTGATTGACGTAGTCCCAGGAACTGTGCCAATCTCTAAGGCTCCTTACCAAATGGCACCGGCTGAGCTGCGAGAGTTAAAGGCGCAACTTCAGGACTTAATGGATAAAGGTTTTGTGAGACCAAGTGTATCGCCTTGGGGAGCGCCGGTGCTATTTGTGAAGAAGAAGGATGGTTCACTTCGACTGTGTGTTGATTACCGTGAGTTGAATAAAGTGACCATCAAGAACAAGTACCCTTTGCCGCGCATTGATGATTTATTTGATCAGCTGCAAGGGTCTTGTGTCTTCTCCAAGATTGATTTACAGTCTGGTTACCACCCATTGAAGGTGAAGGCCGAGGACATCCCAAAGACGGCATTCAGGACACGGTACGGGCATTATGAGTTCACCGTCATGCCTTTTGGATTGACAAATGCCCCTGCCGCTTTTATGGATTTAATGAACAGGATCTTTCGACCATACCTAGATCGGTTCGTCGTTGTATTTATTGATGATATCCTGGTTTATTCCCGGAGTGATCTGGAGCACGAGGAGCACTTGAGGATCGTGCTGCAACTTCTGAGAGAGAGGAAGTTGTATGCCAAGTTATCTAAGTGCGAATTTTGGCTTCGGGAGGTTGTCTTTTTGGGCCATGTGATTTCAGCCGCAGGAGTGGCAGTAGACCCGGCGAAGATTGAGGCAGTCCGGGATTGGCCCCGACCGACGACGGTATCAGAGGTCCGCAGTTTTATGGGCTTGGCTGGATATTACCGTCGGTTTGTGGAAGGTTTTGCGAAACTCTCCACACCCCTCACTCGCCTGACGCGTAAAGGGATCAAGTTTATCTGGAGTGAGGATTGCAAGAGGAGCTTTGAGGAATTAAAGAACGGGTTGATGTCGGCTCCTATCCTTTCCCTCCCTGTTATGGGGAAAGGATACGTGATTTACAGTGATGCATCGCACAATGGACTTGGTTGCATGCTGGTGCAGGAGGGTAGGTAATCGCTTATGCCTCTCGGCAACTGAAGGACTATGAAAAGAATTACCCTACCCATGACCTAGAGCTAGCTGCTGTGATTTTCGCACTGAAGTTGTGGCGCCATTACCTGTATGGGGAGCACTGCGAGATTTACACCGACCACGAGAGCTTGAAATACCTGTTCACACAGAATGAGCTCAATTTGAGGCAGCGCAGATGGTTGGAACTGTTAAAGGACTACGATGTGGACATACTCTACCATCCTGGTAAGGCCAACGTAGTCGCTGATGCCCTGAGCAGGAGAGCAGTACAGAGCCTATCCTTGATGATCACCGACCAGGCGCCATTACTTGAGCATATGAGGCGGTTAGAGCTTGAGGTAGTGTCCCCTGGGGTCTCTGCTAGACTTTTGTCTTTAGTCGTGCAGCCCACTCTGTTGGACAGGATTCGAGAGAAACAGAGTGAGGACCCCTATTTGACCAGGATTAGAGAGCAGATTTCGAGTGGTCAGGCAGGGGACTTTTCAGTTGATGCTTCGGGAGTACTGCGGTACAGGGACCGAGCTTGCGTGCCTATGGACTCAGAGATTCGAGAGCAGATCTTGCGGGAGGCCCATTATACACATTATACCATCCATCCTGGTGGGACTAAGATGTATAAGGACCTCAAGGCACAGTTTTGGTGGAGTGGTATGAAAAGAGACATTGGGAGATTTGTGGCACACTGCTTAACTTGTTAGCAAGTAAAGTCTGAGCATCGTGTACCTGCTGGCAAGTTGCAGAGTCTCCTAATCCCTGAATGGAAATGGGATCATATCACTATGGACTTTGTCACTGGATTAGCGAGAGCACAGACTGGGGCGGATGCGATTTGGGTAGTCGTGGACAGACTCACCAAGTCCGCTCACTTTTTACCGGTTCAGATGACTTGGCCGTTGGAGCGACTGGCACAGATGTACTTAGCTGAGGTGGTCAGATTGCACGGGGTACCCGTCTCCATCATATCAGATAGAGACCCGAGGTTTGTCTCGCATTTCTGGAGGAGTTTACAGACAGCCTTGGGGACGCAGCTCCGATTTAGTACAGCATTCCACCCACAGACCGATGGACAGTCAGAGCGCACTATTCAGACCCTCGAGGATATGTTGAGAGCGTGCGTCCTGGACTTTGGAGGAGGGTGGTACCGACACTTGGGATTAGTTGAGTTTGCGTACAACAACAGCTATCAAGCGAGCATTCAGATGGCTCCGTTTGAAGCGTTGAATGGACGCAAGTGTCAGTCACCCCTATATTGGAGTGACGTGGGTGAGAAGAAGACTTTAGGTCCTGATCTACTGTCGGAGGCAGAGGAAAAGGTCAGATTGATACGACGACATCTTGAGACCGCCCAGAGTCGACAGAGGAGTTATGCTGATACCCGACGGCGAGACTTAGAGTTTCCGGTGGGCGATCATGTCTTTTTGAAAGTCTCGCCTTCGAAGGGGATTCAGAGATTTGGGATTCATGGGAAACTAAGCCCTCGTTATATTGGACCTTTCGAGGTATCGGAGCGCTTAGGGCCAGTTGCCTACAGGCTTGCACTTCCTCCCAGACTTGCAGGTGTTCACGATGTGTCTCATGTATCCACTCTGAGGAGGTATGTTTATGACCCGTTGCACATCATTGATTTCGCCCCACTGGAGATCACCGAGGACTTGAACTATGTCGAGCGGCCATTACGGATTTTAGACCGTGAGGTTAGGGAGTTGCGTAGCCGGGCCATTCCTTATGTGAAGATTCTGTGGAGCAACCAGAGCGAGCGCGAGGCTACTTGGGAGCTGGAGTCAGCGATGATGGACGCCTACCCCCACTTGTTCGAGGCCCCGGCTTGAGGTATGACTTTTGTTTCGAGGACGAAATTTTTTCTTATAGGGGAGGATGTAGTGAACCAGATTCCCATGCAACCTTTTCCCGGTGAATCCACTATTAGAACACCTAGTGTTGGTGTATCTGGCCCATGGTACATCAAAGGGATGCCACAGATGGACCCTGTGAGCTATCTTTAGCTGTGTTGGCCTTCGGCTGCATTTGCCGAAATTTTGAAAAGGTTTTACGCCAAATAGAGGTTGGAAATGGATTCAGCATGGAAAAACGCTTGAAAACGGCTATTTGCTTGTTTGATTCTAAGCCCGGATGCCCAAAAACGGACTCCCGGAAGTTTTTATAGGCTTTTGGTGCATGGGAGGGGTCGTAGACCGCCGACAGGCCACGTGGCGGCCTATCATTGGCCGGTTTTCAGCGCTCGGTCCACAAAGCAGCGCGGCTGGGTGCACAGACCCGGTGCAGGGACACGTGGCACCGCCTGATTGGCGGGCTCAAGGCGCGCGGTCTACCAGGCGAGCGCGGCGGTGCATGGACCAAGGCGGGGGACACATGGCAGCCTCCAGTTGGTCGGTGCACGTGGCGCGGTCCACGGAATTCCAAAGTGGGATGCGTGGACCGGGTGTAGGGGACACGTGTCACCTTGTGATTCGCGGGCGTATCGGGTGCGGTGCACGAGGGAGTTGGCTAGCTCCTCGGGGCGCGTGCGCACGTGGGGGCCATGCCGCGCGACCGGCGAGGCCGCGACCGGTCGGCGGATTCCCCGGCGGGACACGTGGCGCCCGCACATTGGCGGGCTCCAACCGCCATGTTGACCCGGTAGGGGCCTACGTGGCCGTCCCTGAGTGGCCCGCGCAGCTGTTCGCTGTTCGGCGGGCCATGTGGCGGCACCGGAGCGATTCGGGCGCACACAGTGTTGGGCCGGGCCCAACACTGTAGCCGCCCGAATCGACCGGGCGCCTGAATCTTGGGCCCAAAAGCCCAATGTGAGCTTTTTTGGACTTTTCCGGGTTGGGGCCTATAAATAGGCCCATTGCTCACACTTTGCAGGCTTTTTCCGAGCTTTTTATCCATGGTGCCCTTCATCAAAGTTGAAGCTTACCCTGTGCTGCATCTTCTGAAGAAGGCCCAGAATTTTTAGAGGCCACGGCGTCGACGACTTCGGAATCGTAGCGCAGAGCGACGATATACTGTTGGAGGCCCATTTTCGTCGCACTTCAGTCTGAGAGGTCTACATAGCTACCCCAATTGTATTTTTGGACGATTTTTGCGGCGTTGGATTCTCGAGAGGTAGACCTATGTTTTTCGTATTGACCAACTTCCTCGGATCTGAGCTTTTATGGGGGTTCCTGGTACATTTTTAACCCCCATTGCGCTACAGGATTTCTCTCTTGACAGTAGCACCTTGCCGGATTTTATTTTTCGCGCACAAGCGTCGGATCGAGGCATGCCAATGGGCGTTTTTCATCTACATGGCACAAGGAACACCCTCAAATTTTCTGGAAATTTTCTAAATATTTTCTGAAGGTGAAAATCCCCTTTTTCCCGAGCTCCTTGTTACTGAATTCCTGTACAGAATTCTTTGGGGTGTTTCCCTTGCAGAATTTGTATCTCAGCGTAGGAAACTCGGATTTGAACGTGCAGGTACTCGTTTCGACCGGCTCGTCGCGAAGATCGCAGTGGTATTTTTCCTGGAATTTTTCGAGCAGAACTCGCAGGTGAAAAAGGCACAACTTTGGACTGTTATGTTTTGGACAGAATGTGTTGGAACATTGTATGTTTAATTGTGTTTGTTCTTTTGGGGTATGTTGTGCAGTGTTGTGGTGATTGTTTGGACCGAGCGTGGACTTCACTTTTAGGACCAGGATTTAGCGCTCGAGGTGGGTACCGTTATAAACCTCTTACTTGTGATAACCCACTAGGCATATTGGAGCCATCCCTATATCATGTTGATAATTGTATCAGTGGAATGAACATAGCATGCTTGGTTGAAAGTGCGGATCTGTTGTTAATACTTGCATTTCTAGAGAGTTGGATATCAGTAAATTATTATTTCTTGAAAAAGATAAGTGTTTAAATCTCTGGGGAATAGTATGCTAAAACTATATTATGTTCTGTATATATTGGGAGGCTTATGCATGTGTATAGACTAATTTGTGGCATATTAGTACATCAGATATTCAATCAAATGCATACTTTAATTCATGTAAGAATTGGAATACCTGAGATCATTTTATTAAGTAAAGGACTTTGCATGCTTGTATGGTCACCTAGTTAGGCCACCTTTTTCTGCTACACTATCATGCTGGAACTGACTTAGGAGAAACCATGTTTTCTATCTTTCTCCAGTTATATAGGCATAGGGGATAGTATGCTCAGGTTAGAGCAGGGGCTTGGATAGTGTAGTCAGTTATTGGGGACTTGGGGCAGGCAGGCTTGATGACAGGGTAATTGCGGCAACCGCGGATTTTGGGCGGTTGACCGGGCTGTTACTAATGCATCATATTGCGGGATAGGGGATCGGGTTTTCTTTAGTGGATGGTTTTTCCCACTTGATTAGAGTCTTGATCCAGTCCTACTATATCAGGTTACTTATGGCGACTTATTTCACTCGTGTGGGTCACTCCCCTCGAGTGCCACTCCGGAGTGTGTGTGTGACCGTGCCGGTCATGAGCCGGTCTGTTGTTTTTGGGATGGGACCGTGCCGGTGAGGAGCCGGTCTGCATCCCGCAGCTGAGTTGTGAGTTAGTAGGCATAGCAGGCAGTACCGGTGTTCACCGGTGTCTTGATTGGGTTAGCCAGGCAGGCATATATACTCTGATGCATACATTTAGCTATTCTTTTAGCGTATTATTTTAGAGGCATATTAGTGATAGCTTTTATCAGTTGATATATTTATAGCTTACCACCCTTGTTTTATTTTTCGCCTCTAGTAGTCCTAGTGGGCATGTCTGAGTTTGAGGTCTACCCACTAGGGGAGGCTACTGTTTTTATAGTAGTTCTCACCCCCCCACTGTTTTCCCTTTTCTCTTCCCCTTTGTTTTGCTGAGTCTTCTGCTGGAGTTGCGGGACCCTCTTCCCAGGATCGAGGTAAGAGGATCGCTGATTAGATAGCTACTTCCCCGATCGCGAGTTTAGCAGTTTTGATGTATCCCCGCACACTCAGACGGTTGTATTTTCCTTTATTTTGGGTCTGGCTTCGACCAGCTGGTTGTCTTTATTTTGTGAGTTGGGAGAGACACATGTATTTATGAGAGTTATGTTGTACTTTTATTTCCTGCATTTGTCTGAGATGTATTAGTTTTATTTTAGCTCTGTTTTATGCTCCTTTATTATATCTTTATATCTGAGCAGGTTACCAGCGCTTCGTGTACACAGGAAACTCCGTGTGCACGGCGGATCTCTGGACGGGCCCGGGTTCTGGTTTACACCCGGGGCGTGACAACCTGACTAAAGAATAAGGGGAAAGAAGCAAGCATGGTTTCTCCTAAGTCAAGTTCCAACATGATAGTGTAGCAACAAATAGTGGCCTATCTAGATGACCATACAAGCATGCATATATCCTCATGAAAGATAAAGAAAGTGTGACAAATAGTGGTTCCACATGTGTATCAATTAATAGCTCCGCATAAATATAACCATCATGCAAAAATCATTATCCAACCACACATGTCTATAATCCACTAATTACCCTCACATGAACCATCCTCCTATGCATGTCCAAAAATCCACAAGTAGTACCCACTAACAGGATAAATCAACTTGTCCCTAAATAATAGTCAATTCCACATGCAAGGTTAATCTGCTAACATAGCTAACAATATATCCATACAAGCATGCATAAATTCCGACCACAAGTACTAACATGACAGCAATATTCCTAGCATGATATTCCCACAAGGATAATCCCACATGATAGCTCACGATTATCCTAACCAAACATGATTTCCAATAGGGTGATGAATCAATTAGTGATAATCTAGGGATTCCTCTAACAGTCCTAGTGAGCATGTCGAAATAAGAGGTACACAACAACCACCCACCTCGATCGTGAAGCACGGATCCAAATGCACCCACACTCCAGGGAAACCTCGGTACACCGCAAAACTACAACAATAACCCACACGAGGCACAATTAATTCTCAAATCCTCAATTTACCGCTGTCCACAAAACCAGCCAGAAAAAGGCTAAATTTCACCTGTAATAAGACCTCAGAAAAATTCCAGAAAAATAACCATTGTGATCCTCGTGGCGAGACGATCGAAACGAGTACTTGCACGTCCAAATCCGACACCTGTAGGCCAATAAACAAATGAAGCACCACCGCGAGCCAAAATTCCTCACAACAAATATTCTGCGGCAAACAGTCCAGAAGATGCATAAATCTCACCTTTGCGCAGTCCTCCAAAAATTCCAAAAAAATTACGGTTGCATTCCTCGCGTCGAGTAGATGAAAATCGAGTATTCATACGTCCAATTCCGATACTTGTAGGCCAAGATATAAATCTGACAAGCCCGTGCTGTCCGAAAACCCACCACAGAAAATGGGGTCAAAAGATGCCTCGGAAACCATGCCAAAAGATCAAAGCAGAGCAAAGCGATCAACACGAAAATCGAAGGCCTACCTCTCAAGAACACGCTGCCACAAAAATCGTCTGAAAATTTCAACCGGGTGATCCAGGGTGCCTTGCGCACCGAAAAGCGACGATAGGAGCCAAAACCGAAGAAGCGTCGAAGTGTGCCGCGTCGCAGAAAATGCCTATGCCGCGGACTCCAAAAATTCTGGGAATCTATCAAAGGGTGGAAGAGAGAGAGAGGAAGAACTTCTCTGAAGAAACTCTCGAGAGAAAAGGCCCCCATCAGCCCAAAAAAGAAGATCTTCTGGGCCTATTTATAGACCCAACAAAACAATTCAAGAAATGACCATTGGGTCCCCACATTCGGGCGCCCGGAACGATTCGGGCGCAAACAGTGCGCCTGAATCCGCCGAAATCAGACCGTTGATCAGCGCCTGGAGTCACCTCAGGCTGCCACGTGGCCCCAAACAGGCAACAGCCAAGAAAGCCAACCGCCATGCGCCGCGTGGCCCGCGCGGAGGCTGACGCGTGGCGCGCCCACGTGCGAGAACCGCGCGACAACGCGTCGGCCGCCGCGCCCACGTGCGCACCAGCGCCGCCTGCGCCCCCGTGTCGCGCACACTTCCCGAGGCACCTGCCTCCCAGCTCCGTGGATCGCGCCCGTGCACCAGCCAACCCAAGCCTGTCACGTGTCAAAACTCGCAAACCAGAAAATGCCACGTGGCACAATCCCTCGCTGCACCGCGCGCGCCTGCCCGCGCCCGCGCGCTGCCCGCGCCCGCGCGCTGCCCGCGCCCGCGCGCTGCCCGCGCCTGCTCCGCCGCCTGCCTGCGGCTGCTCCGCCGTGTTCCGCCGCTGCCCGCCGCCGCCGGCATTGCCCCCGGTGCCGGAACAGTACCCTACTGCCTCGAAATCCGTGCCAGGTCATCCGGGCTCCGAAAAATTTAAGTAAATAACCCATTTCGATCGTTTTCGCACGCTGAATCCAAATCCGCTGTCCGTTTTGCCAAATTCCAATTCCAAAATTTGTCGAAGGCATCTGGACAGGTAAACTTAATCCAAATTTCACGCTGGGTCCATTTCTGAGGTCCGATTCGTGCACAAACACTTCCAACACACAGCAAAGGCCTCCGAAAGCTGTTAAACACACTGCAGAAGCTCTGTTTGTCCAACAGTAATTCTCTTGCGGAAATTCGGGTCCTCACACTAGCTCTCTTGAGCTAGTTCGTTGCTTGAGTCCCAACCATTGCGACAATAAGCACTAATACCCAGCCGAACACCATCTTGGTCAATTGTTCGAAACTGTGGTCCTGTGAGCTAGAACTCAAGAACATGAAAAATTGTTTAATTTCAAAAATTTGAAAAAATCATACCCAAACAATCCTTATCATGTATAGAGACTACGTAGTAGCCCCGATCCACGTGTTGCCTCTTCCATGACCCACGATGTGGAACACCTATTATTGGTGTGACAGATCCGCAACGCGTCAAATGGACTCGTTGGACGGACTCTGTGAGTCCTCTGGATTGAGCCTGCCCTTCGGCTGTTTTTGTCAGAATTTGGAAATGGCTTTAGGCTAATCTGTGGTCATATTTGGGTTCAGCGCGGAAAAACGTCGAAAATCGGCTATTTACTTGCCTTTTCCGGAGTCCGGATGCCCAAAAACGGACTACCGGAAGTTTTCTGCGCATTTTGGTGCATGGGGGAAGCCGTGGACCAACCTGGTGCCACGTGGCGGCCTTGGATTAGCCGGCACACACGGCGCAGTCCACAGAGAGTTTGCGCTGGTGCATGGACCGGGTGCGGGGGACACGTGGCAGCCTGCGATTGGCGGGTCCACGCGACGCGGTCCACGGAAACGCACCGGCTGGCGCATGGACCAGGGCGGGCCACGTGGCTGCCTCAGAGTGGCCGTCTCACGCACTCGCGGTCCACACGCCAGGGGGAGCAGGTGGGGTAGGTGACCTACCTACGTGGGGCACCACGTGGCGCCCTGCGATTGGCGGGCGCCACCGCCCCATGTTCGGCGGTCGTGGCCACGCGGCGCCAGCCCACTGGCTCCGCATGCGTTGTCCGCTGTTCGGGACACGCGTCGGAGCCAGGCGGATTCGGGCGCCAGGCAGATTTGTCCGCTGTAGGCGCCCGAATCGTCCGGGCGCTAGGCGGATTTGTCCGTGTAGGCGCCCGAAAATTGGGCCCAAAAGCCCAATAAAGGGATTTTTCTTGGGCTGTTGGGAGAGGGCTATAAATAGGCTGTGTTCTTTGGCCTTGTACCCCTTTTTCCCGAGCTCCTCTGCCTCTAAGCCTTATACTGACTTTGATCATCATCTTGTTTTACACCTTGCGAAGGAGTTTCAGATTTTTTAGGAAGCCGCGGCATCGACATCTTCGGCGAGTTAGTGCAGTGCGACGTTCTTTCGTTGGTGGCCCATCTCCGTCGCGTTTCGGTCCACGAGGTCCACAGAGCTACCCCGACCGAATTTTTGGATGATTTTCATGGCGTCGGATTCACGAGAAATAAATCTACGATTTTAGTATTTTCCACTCCGCCCAGATTTGAGCTTTTCTTGGGGTTTCGGGTACATTTTTTAGCCCTATTTTGCTGGTGGTTGTTCCTGGACAGCAGCACCTTGTTTGATTTTTATCTCTGCACTCGATTATTCCAATTCAACATTTAAGGACTCGATTGACATCTACGCATCACGAGGATCGCTGTCGTATTTTTATTGGAATTTCTGGAGTTTTTCTTGCAGGTGATAATTTAGCTTTTCTGAGACTGAAAATTCAGCAAGACTGTACACTTGGGAATTTTGTGTTGATTGTAACTTTGGACTATATCTTTGTACCCAGGAGTTTTTGAGTTCTTTTGGACCCGTTGGAATTGTGGGAATTGGAGGATTATTCCCGTGTAGTTTCAGCTTTTTGGACTTTGGACAGTTTTGCACTTCTAGGTGGGTTGCTTCGTCTTCAAAACTGGCGGACTGATCAGTAATTCTATATTGTAGGAATCATGCATGATTGTGAGTGTATTAGGAAGCATGCTAGAAAAAGAGAATTGATGTTACTTGTGTTGCTATGATGATCATATTGATTTGTTTCTTCCTAAATTTGTAAATTAAATGCTATCTTTAGAACTTGACCTAGCACCCCGTCATATGCTTCATGTTTAACCAAACTAGTAGAAAACTCCAACTTGGGCTAGGTTATTTATGCTTTAGACATTCCCACACTGTTATCTATTATTTTACCTGGACCTAGAGTTTTCTCGCCCGGATAGTGTGCCGAGTGGTCGGGTTGTTGTGGGATGCATGTTACACTCGCGCCTGGGGGCCGAGTGGAGTCTGGTAGCAGTGTTGGATCAGTGTTTTACATTTTTGGGAGCCGTCTGAGTCGACGGTGGGTCCCGACTGTGTGGTTTTCCAGCTTGTGGGTGAGAGTTGGTGTTGTTGGTTACTGTCGATCTTGTTGATCGTGGATTTGGACTATAGCCTGCATGAGCCACATTTGAGCTCGACAGAGATGCGCGGGTACTTTCCTCGGTGGGGTCGCGCCCCTCGAGTGCCACTCCGAAGCTGGGCTTGTTACTTCCTATCGCAACTTATCGACGCAGTCCCTCTGGCTGGGCCAGTTTTGGCAGTGACGGACGCCCTACGTAAGTCCGGTCCTCCTTGGATGTAACGGCAGTAGGTAGGAGCAGGTTTGACTGGACCCTATGTGGCAGTCAGTATAGATTGGGTGATTATGTCTGAGAGATAGTACATGCATCATGTTTCCATCTGTTCCACTTCTTGAGCATTTAGATAGAGGCATAGTAGCTGTAGAGTTATTTTCCAGCCTTTACTTTCTGTACTACATTTGTTACTTTATGCCTCTAGTAGACTTAGTGGGCAGACCGTCGGGCTTGTTGGCGGTACCCACTGAGAACTACTGTGGGATGTAGTTCTCACACCCGCCGTGGTGATTTTTCCCCAAGGACCTCTACACCTGTTCCTGCTGCTCCAGTTGCTGATCCTGCTGATCGAGGTAAGGGAGTCGCGAGCTAGATCCCTTCTAGTCTTCTTCCTGTGAGAGTAGATGTACCCTTTTGGTGATGTACTAGTACTGTCAGTGATTTTGGGGATGTATCATGTATATTTTACTTTTGAGAGTTTTAGGTTTGGAATGACTTATGTATTGTGAGGACCTGGCAAGTATTATTCGAGGATTTATATATTTTTATTTCAGCAGTTTGCTTTTCAGCTCTGATATCTGTAGTGTAGTTGATCTTTTGCAGGTTAGTCGCTTCGTCTATACGGGGCTTCCCGTATGGGCGGCGGATCTGTTGGCGAGCCCGGGTCGCAGTTTTGATGCCGGGGCGTGACAGATTAGAGTGGTATCAGAGACTAGGATGTAGGTCATTGTGGACTTAGAAACCCTAAGCTTGTGGTTGCACCCTAGGATGACTCACGTGAGAGCCGTGATTTTTAGTGAGAGTCCTGATTGAGTTCTTAACTCGCCCAAGGGATGGGATGAGTGTGGTGACCCTGATCCCCGTGTTGCTTCTCCCATGAACCGTGGTGTAGAACACCTAGTGTTGGTGTGTCTGGCCCATAGTGCATCAAAGGGATGCCACAGATGGACCCTGTGTGATATCCACAGCTGGATTGGCCTTCGGCTGCATTTGCCGAATTTTTGAAATGGTTTTGGGCCAAACAGAGGTTGGTTTTGGATTCAGCGCGGAAAAATGCTTGAAACCGGCTATTTGCTTGTTTATTTCTGATTCCGGATGCCCAAAAACGGACTCCCAGAAGTTTTCGCTGAATTTCGGTGCATGGGAGGGGCTGTGGACCGCCGGCTGCCACGTGGCGGCTTGTTATTCGCCGGTCCGCAACACTCGGTCCACAGAGGGGCGCGGTTGGGTGCACGGACCCGGCGCATGGACACGTGGCGCCGCCTGATTGGCGGGCTCGTGATGCGCGGTCTACTGGGTGGCGCGGCGGTGCATGGACCAAGGCGGGTGGACACGTGGCAGTCCCCGGGTGGTCGGTGCACGCGGCGGGGTCCACGGAACCCGAAGCAGGGTGCGTGGACCGTGTGCAGGGGACACGTGTCGGTGTGCTACTCGCGGGCTCACGAGGCGCGGCGCACGCGGTCGCGGGCGGGCGCCTCGGGGCGCGTGCGTGGCAGGCGGTCAGGCTGCGCCTGCCCGCACGTGTGACCGCGACACTGTGCAGGCCAGGTGGCGCCCCGCCATTGGCGGGCGCCACCTACCCGTTTGACCGGGGAGGCGCCACACGGCGGCACCACACGCGCCCCGCACAGCTGTTTGCAATGCGGGACACGTGTCGGTCACCGGGAGGGCCACGTGGCCACTCCCGGCGCGCCCCGCACAGCTGTTTGCTGTGCGGGTGACGTGGCCGCTCCAGGAAGATCCGGGTGGCTACAGTAATCCCCTTTTGCTGTCGGATTCGGGCGCCCGAATCTTCGGGGGCGCCCGAATCTTCGGGAGCGCCCGAATCCGGGGACTTGGTTGGTATTTCTTCATTTGTTTTTCTGCGGCCTATTTAAAGCCCGAGCCGCCTTCACTTGCATTTTTTTGGCACTTCCGAGCTTCAAACTGTAGGTTTTTATATATTTAAGGATCCACACGGATCTAAATAGGTACTATCAAACAACTAGAGGGGGGGAGAATAGGTGTAATACTTATAAAACCAAATCTCAGTGCAAAATAAAAACCAATGCGGAAATAAAAAACAGCACACCGAGATATACGTGGAAACTCCAATCCAGGAGAAAAACCACGGGACCAACACGCAATAACAATCCACTAAGAATAGAAGAATAACAAGGTGATTACCGACTCCACGGACTCAACCCCTCCTTCAGCTTCTTCGGACTTTGCGCTCCACCGATTGCACGTCCACTGCACACGTTCGAATCCACGAACGCCACTCGAATCCACGAGCACACGTTTCGAATCCACGAAACTCCTTCAACACATCGAATCCACGATGCCACGTCGAATCCACGACGCAAACTCAGCCGATACAGAATATAGGCTTCGATGGTGATCCTTTGCTTAGATTAACATTGAAGAACCATAGAAGAAATCTCTAAGCAAAGACTAGATCAATTCGACAAAAGATATATCTTGAAAGAACCGTCGAATTGACCTAAAAGAGGCGAAAGAGAAGAACGATAAAAACCAGCCTCGAGGGTTGCTCTCGAGTGTTTCTGAATTGATCGGTAAGTATCGAGAAACCCTAAGTATCTATTTATAACCCTTGGAAAAAGATAAAAGTCGGTTTAGAAATCTAATCCCGAGAAGGCATTGTGTACCGGTACCAACAAAACGTGTTCCGGTACTCAATGGTGCAAAACACAGAATTTTCTATTGTGTTCCGGTACGCGAGTCTGTGTTTCGGTACGCAATGCAAATTACAGAAAATTCTGTGTCGGGTTTGAGGAACTCAAAGTGTGGTTCTGGTACTCAATGTAAAAACTGATTTTTTCAAGATAAGCTTTTTCCAAAACAGACTTACTACCGGAATCCAAATTTAAAATAAGTTGTAAGTTAAATCCAAGTTCCTAAAACCAAGTCTAAACCGGGTTTCAATCATTTCCAGATTCCAATGATTATAAATGAACTTAAATCACCATGGTTTACTTTACCATACCTGAGTGTTATCTTGAGCTCATGTTGAATCTTCAAAGAGTCTTTGAAAGCTGATTTGACAATTTAATCCCTTTAAGACTCCGACTCAACCTACGAAATATGCCAACACAAAAAGCCGTAACAATCTCCCCCTTTGGCAATTTCGTGACAAAACCCAAAAATACATAAAGCACTCAAGTCACTCATCTTAAACCAAAAAATTGAAACTCAATGTTATCACCAAAACATTGATTCTCTTTGCGTGAAAGATCCAATAAATGAAAATTACATTTGAACCAAATAGTCCTAGAACATACTCTATGTCTTAGGACTTGGAGTCTTAAAGTGATGTAATTCCTTCAAAACAAAATTCCAAACAAAATCAAACATTAGTCGTTAGAAATTAAAATCCTGCATTTGATTCGTCTTCCTTTTGGTTCTTTTGTTTTTCCGGCTCTTTTGTTTTGTGGCTCATGTTCTCAATCTTTTCTTTATCTCCCCCTATCTTGAGCATCTCTGTTCTCCCCTTTTTATGATACGTCCATCTCATTTCTGTTCTCCCCCTTTTTGTCACAAATTGTCAAACAGTTAAATAGACAAAAAGAAACATACTAGAAGGATAAGTTCTTAGTTACATGCCCATTAGAGTTCTTATTCATCACAAAGTAAAAAGAAAATGAAAACCAAAAATAAGAAGGAAAAGAAGTCACTCATCCTCATTTGAATCATCATCATCATGTGATGTTGGTCCATGCGATGTACTCGGTGCAGTTGCTCCAGTGACCACATCATCATGTTTACACCCAAGGATATCGAAGATTTTCTTTAAACCATCCTCAAGTTTCTTGAAGCCTTGCTCCATCCTTTGCTCCATCCTTTGCTTTAATGAACGAACATCCTGATGCAAGGTTTGAAGAGTTACGACCTCATCTGGTTCAGGAGATTCTTGACGAGGTGGTGCACTCACTGTCGCTTCACTTGCATAGGCTTTTGTATGCCCAAATGTCTTCAAAGTGCTAATCGACTTGGCTAAAGTGATTTCATCAATTGCCCCCAAGCCATAATCATATTTGGCACAAGAAATGTCCACTCCGTGATCTTCCAGAATACGAGTAATCAAGATTGGATACGGTAGAAGGTCACGTTGCCTTGATCCCTCAATGACATGTACCATCTGCTGCCAAATAAGAAATGGAATGTTGATGTTGATTCCATTTGCACTCTCCGGGTGACCGAGGAAAAAGAGAAGTAGCAATCGATCCCATCGAATCCTTTTGGTCCCCAGTGTGGGCAGTAGGTTGTAGCATACAATTAAGGACAAAATATGATACTCTGATTTTAGGTCCTTTGATTCAACATATGATCTGTTCGTGTGCGTCCCTGACTTGCAAATAGAGTCCACAACAATATCCCAATGGGTGTCATGTCGGAAATCATCATCAGTGTAATAAAGACCAGTAGTGTCAACAGCTAATCCAAGATTTGCACCAATTACTGCTGGAGTAATGTCAAACTTGACGTCCTTAACTGTTGTTTCAATAATGAAAGCCCCTGTGTCATGGTCCTTTTGAAGTATGTTAGCTCTCATGTAGAACTCCCTGATGATCTCCACACAAAAACCCATCTTAGGTTGAACTCTGCCAAGTGGCCGAATATAACTTCGTTCCAAAAGCCTTGCAAAGTCTGGCACCTCACGACATAGCTCATTAAAATTCACGTGTCACTCTCCAATGCATGTGCGGTTTGCAAATCTGGCACGGCGTTTTGCACTCACATGCGGTTCACTTTCATCAACATTTGATCTCCGTTGAGAGCGCTCGCGTATTACCGGTCCACCGGTACTTCTACGCGGAGGAGAATCTGCACACTTCTTTTTCCTTGGAGCCAAAGGTGCTTTCCCCTTTCCTTGAACTGATTCCTCTTCATATTCTGAGGAATGTTCAGATTCTGAGCTAGTTGAATCCTCATTGCGTGATCGTTTGGTAGCCTTTTTCTTTCCAGAACCGCGACCACGTCCACTTCTAGTGGCCATCAAAATCACTAGTCCAAGAAGCCATGAAAATGCCATTTCCTACAAAGAACACAATGCACTATGATTTGATCTTATAGGAAGGCTTAAACATGTCTAAGAAACATTCTAAACATGTCACAATCGATGATTCATTATTTAAAATTCATTTACATTAAAAGCCCTAATTCTCAATTTCTTCTATGCTAAGAACATATGTAAATGTTAGATTCAATCAAATAGGCAAGGAAACATGAATCTAATTACATAGAAAGCAACCATTTATGTTCTAAACATGAAATAGGGGTGATTTATACAAGAGATTTCATTTGGAGTAAGGATCAACTCAAAAATCCCAAAATAAAACATCGAAACCTAAAAACTAGGGTTTTGAAACAAAAGAAAGCAAGATTAATGAAGAAACTTACAAATCAAAGCAACAAATCACTTGATCTTGAAGAAAAACCCCTTAGAGATGTTTTAGAGAGAGAGATGGAGGGTTTTGAAGTGGGAGAGATGAAATAAAACCTTGGAACTTCGGAATATAAAGAAATCCAGATCGCGTACCGGTACAAGAAGTCGTGTACCGGTACGCAGTGCAAAAACTGAAAATCCTACGTTCGGGATCCGGATTGAAAAACAGGGGGTGATCCGGATCCGGAATTTAGTTCCGGTACTAAAAATGGAGTACCGGTACACAAGTGAAAAACCAAAAAAATTCACATTCGGGTTCCGGACTGGATTTTCTAATCCGGATTGGATTTTCCGGTACTAAGAAGCAGGTACCGGTACAACAGAGCCAAAAAGCAAAAATTTCTTGAAACAAATCCAAATTTTGAAATCTTTTCAAATACCGATTTGTATACCATCAAGAAATCCATTTAAGTGCTTTGAAAAACAATAAATTCACATAGATGTCATTCAATCCAATTAATTATAAAAATTAAAAAGATTTACTCCAAAATCATGAAAAACAAAGATAAAACATTATAAACCGTTTTTCATGTTATATTCGTCAAACATAAGTCATCAAAAATAATCTTGAGATCCAAAGTCTATCAAGATGTAACGGATTTACAAAGATGACTTACAGAGATTTCAAAATGACATCAATTTTGAATTTTACCATTCTAAACTGAGATATGCATTAAAATACCTAAGGGTGGCTCTTTGAGCATCTTTTAACTATCCCACCTTATACCAACCAGGAGATTGTTCAAAATAAGAACTTTGAATTTAAATCTCCGAATGCTTCATCTAAAAAATTTCAAAAATATTTTTCTAGCATCCAAAACATGTGGTAGCTTCACACACAAACCGGACGACCGGGGTGGCAGCTCTTTCCAACATGTGGTGGTAGTTTTCACACTCCTTTCGGATGTAACTCTTTCCACATCTTATGCAATTCATTTTATTACCCTTGTAAGAAAATACAATCTCTTATGTGAAAGAATTAAATCCCAAATTTTAGTCTATCGGTTGTCTCATGTTTATCACAAAGAACTCACACAACCGAGATAGAATAATCATCTAAAGATCACACATGATTACTAAAATTTGATGAATATAATTATCAAAAACTCTTATAATAAAGTATCTTCAAGAATTATGATTATAGAGTAAAGTTGATAATTCATATAAAATTAAATTGGAGTGATTGACAGTGAAACCCTTTTTATCCAATGCACTTGTTCGTTAAAACCCTTTTGTTTAAAAACAAAACATAAAATGGACCTTTGGTGGGTTGAGTGAACTCCTTTGACTTGATGAGTCTTTTGATTCCGTTGAGTTCGCTCCGTAGATGAAGTTGTCGAAGAATTCCTCTTTCTCTTTTTCGGGCACGACTTCATCAAGTGTCCTTCAAGTCCACATTGGTGACAAGTTTTTCTTTTCAATTTAGTTGTGAAACTTGAAGCCTTCACAGTTTGGTTCTTTTTAAATCCCAAACCAACCTTGCTTGTTTGACCTAATCCGGATATACAATCAAATTTCTTGGAACCGGTTGAAAGCCTTTGTATGTCGGATTTAAGTTGATGAACTTGCTTGGTCAAGGCTTGGTTGGTGACATGAATTTCCTCAAACTGTTTTTCTAGAAAATCAATCTTGTTAATATGGGAATTAACGATCGTTTTCGATTGATTTATCTTTTCTTGGAGGATTTTATTATTATCCAATAAAAGCTCTCGTTCCTCCTCGAGATCATGAAGTTTGATCTTTAAAGCATGATTCTCGTCTTGAATCTCAAGTCGTTGCTTCCTCAACTTCTTAATATGTTTGGCAATCTTCTTTGATTCCGTAAGAAGTTGTTGATATGCCTCAACGAGTTCTTCTTCGTCCGACTCCCCCTCACTTGATGACTCTCCGCCGGATGTTGATGTTTCATGCAAAATCAAAGGAATAGAGTCAGTGATTAAAGATGATAAGCAAACATTAGAAGAGGGAATATGAGAGGCATATAAGGCAACGACTTTTTCCTCTTTACTTGAGGTCGATTCATTAGAAGTAGAATCGTCCCAAGTTTTCGCTTGCAAAGCCTTCTTTATATATGATTTCGGAGAAGGACAATCCGTTGAAATATGGCCGTAGCCTTTGCATCTATAACATTGGATTTCCCTTTCGAAATCATCTTTTTCTTTTTCTTAAGAAGGTTTTGCAAAGCCTTTGAGGTTAGAGGATTTAGAACCCAATGATCCTTTAGATGGTTTCGTGAATGAAGATCCATCGGTTCAATTCTTCCAAAATTTCCGACGAAATTTCTTTACGATCCGCGCCAATTGTTCTTCAAAATCGGCAAAAGAGATTTCATCGTCGGAACTTGATTCGCTATCTTCTTCCTTTGTTGATTTGAATGCAATACCTGTAAGCTTAGAAGAAGACTTGGAAGAAACTTGATTAGTAGGAAAAGTCATTTCATAAGTTTGCAAAGCACCTACTAATTCCTCTACTCTCATCTCATCCGGATGACTAACGGTTTCAATGGCGGTAACCTTTGCCCTAAACCGTTCCGGAAGAGTCCGAAGTATCTTTCTTACAATTCTCGACTCCGGGATCTTTTCTCCTAAATTAGCACAAGTATTGATCACATCTTGAAGTTTGGTGTAATAATCTGTAAACAATTCATGCTCATCCATATGAATAGAGTCAAATTGACTTGTAAGCATCTGGAGCTTTTGAATTTTTACTAGATTAGTACCCTCATGTGTAATTTTGAGAATATCCCAAATTTCCTTCGCGGTTTCACACGCGGAAATACGTGTGAACTCAGTCGAGGAAAGAGAATTAAATAAAGCGTTCATACCCTTCCCATTGTAAGAAGAACTTTCGAATTCCTCTTGGGACCATCTAGAGCGAGGTTTTGGGGTAGTAGAATTTCCTACTTCCTCAACAGGATGCACCCAACCGTATTCCACGGATTGCCATACCCGCTCATCAATTGCGATGAGAAAAACTCTCATCCGCACTTTCCATTAAGCATAATTAGTCCCATCAAAAAGAGGAGGTCTATAAATATTACCACTTCCACCCAACATGATAGATAAACCTAAAACCCTCTCTGATACCACTTGTAGGTTTTTATATATTTAAGGATCCACACGGATCTAAATAGGACTATCAAACAACTAGAGGGGGGGTGAATAGGTGTAATACTTATAAAACCAAATCTCAGTGCAAAATAAAAACCAATGCGGAAATAAAAAACAGCACACCGAGATATACGTGGAAACTCCAATCCAGGAGAAAAACCACGGGACCAACACGCAATAACAATCCACTAAGAATAGAAGAATAACAAGGTGATTACCGACTCCACTGACTCAACCCCTCCTTCTGCTTCTTCGGACCTTGTGCTCCACCGATTGCACATCCACTACACACGTTCGAATCCACGAACGCCACTCGAATCCACGAGCACACGTTTCGAATCCACGAAACGCCTTCAACACATCGAATCCACGATGCCACGTCGAATCCACGACGCAAACTCAGCCGATACAGAATATAGGCTTCGATGGTGATCCTTTGCTTAGATTAACATTGAAGAACCGTAGAAGAAATCTCTAAGCAAAGACTAGATCAATTCGACAAAAGATATATCTTGAAAGAACCGTCGAATTGACCTAAAAGAGGCGAAAGAGAAGAACGATAAAAACCAGCCTCTAGGGTTGCTCTCGAGTGTTTCTGAATTGATCGGTAAGTATCGAGAAACCCTAAGTATCTATTTATAACCCTTGGAAAAAGATAAAAGTCGGTTTAGAAATCTAATCCCGAGAAGGCATTGTGTACCGGTACCAACAAAACGTTTTCCGGTACTCAATGGTGCAAAACACAGATTTTTCTATTGTGTTCCGGTACGCGAGTCTGTGTTCCGGTACGCAATGCAAATTACAGAAAATTCTGTGTCGGGTTTGAGGAACTCAAAGTGTGGTTCCGGTACTCAATGTAAAAACTGATTTTTCCAAGATAAGCTTTTTCCAAAACAGACCTAGTACCGGAATCCAAACTTAAAATAAGTTGTAAGTTAAATCCAAGTTCCTAAAACCAAGTCTAAACCGGGTTTCAATCATTTCCAGATTCCAATGATTATAAATGAACTTAAATCACCATGGTTTACTTAACCATACCTGAGTGTTATCTTGAGCTCATGTTGAATCTTCAAAGAGTCTATGAAAGCTGATTTGACAATTTGATCCCTTTAAGACTCCGACTCAACCTACGAAATATGCCAACACAAAAAGTCGTAACACAAACCGGCGGGAGGTCTTCAGCAAAGTTGATCCCCACACAGTGCTGCATCCATCTGTCGATTTCGGGGATTTTACGTGCCACGCTTATGGAGGTTTCCATTTTCTTGGCGCGTCGCGACGATCCTTCGCCGGTGTTTCTCCCGTCGCGTTTCGGTGCGCGAGATCCCCCGGCCTACTCCGACCACCTTTTCGAGTGATTTCTTCTCCGCTAGATCCGCGACGGATAGAGCTACGATGTAGCTATCTTCAGCATTCCCTAGTTTCGCGCTTTTCGAGGAGTTTTTCCATGCTTACTGGGGGTCTTTTGCTGTGAGTGTTTTCTTGAGGACAGCGGGTTGTTTCGAGGATATCTCCGCAACCGGGAATCGGATTGAGACGAGCCTTTACATTTTTTTCATCTACTCGACGCAAGAATTATCACAGTATTTTTCTTGGATTTTTCTGAGGTTTGCCCGAAGGTATTTGTTTTCCCCCTTATCTGTGCTAGAGTTTACAGTTATGTGGTTGTGATATTTTGCGCACCTGTACTGTGGAATTTGTAACTTGGCCTACGATGCTCGGAATTGGGCGTGCAGGTACCCGTTTCGAAGGTCTCGACGCGTGGATCGCTGTGGTATTTTTATCGGATTTTTCGGAGCCCTTTCAGCAGGTGAAATAATTGCATCTTCAAGACTAAATTTCAGACTGCGTGTATTTGGTTAATTGTTGGAATAAAGTGTAACTTTGGACTGTATGTTGTACCAGGAAGAGTTGTTCAGGGAATTTTGGGACTGAGGATTATTTGGATGTTGCCGTTCCTGGTGTTTTCAGCTGTTGGATCTTCGATAGTTAGCGCCTTCAGGTGGGTGGCTTTGCTTTCAGGATCTATGGACTGTGCGCTAATTCTATTGATATAGAATCATGCATGATAGGGATTGGACTTGGTAGCATGCTAGAATTTGAATGTTATTATTCTTTGTATTTATCTGATGATCGTACGATCTCTTCTGCTTCCTACCACCTGTTAAATATTTGTTATCTTGGAACCTGACCTAGCACCCCCGTCATATGTTGCATGTGTAACCAGACCAGTAGAAAACCCTCACTTGGGCTAGGGTTATTTATGTTTAGACATCCACACATTTGTTCATTCCTGGACTTAGTGTTATCCTCGCCCGGGTAGTGGGCCGATCGGTCGGGACTTCTTTTTAGTGTGGGATGCATTTGCACTCGTGCTTGGGAGCAGAGTGGAGTCTGGTAGATGTAGTGTATCGCTTATCTGTACCGGGAACCGTTTGGGGTAAACGGTGGTCCCGGGAGGTCTTGTTTTCCCCTGTTGGGGTTGTCGCCACTGTGTTAGTGGCAGTAGTTTACTAGTGTTAGCCGGACCTAGAACCCAGAACCCTTTTCGACATACACCTGATTTTGGCCTACCAAATGTTTTCTTCCAAGCATCGAAGGGCCGCTGGAGTCTGTTCTTGTTCGATTTGGACAAAGGCATCAGCCCTTCAGGGTTTGGGTAAAATACTTGTTTTGCAACTGTTTTTCCTAAAGAACTAAAAAACATTAAAAGTGGGTTTCTCTTCAAATCAAGATAGTTTTCAAAAAGGGAACTATTTTTAATCCTCACCCTGTGTGGGCTGAGTGAAAATGGTTTTCACTAACAAATGTCACCTTTTTCATGTAATCTCCCCACTCGAAAGGATTCGAGTGGTCTGGGTTCTAGGGGTCGTTCCTTTGTCGGGACGAAAGCCACGGGGGCCGAGCCTGGAACCTGTTCTTGTTTGATAGGATTGTAGGTGTAGGTCTCCCGGAACTTTCGAGCCCTGGTTGGTGTCTTCTGCGTGTTGTACCGAGGTTGTTGTTTTCCCGAACTATAAGGGGTCGGGAACATCGATAGGCGGAGCCTAGAGTCCGTTCTTGTTTGATAGGGTTCTAAGCACCGGCCTATCGGGTTTCCGAACCCTTATGGTGTCGGTCTTTCCTATGAGTTTAGTGTTCTGTTGTGGGAGCCGTCTGGTGGACGGCGGTCCTGGCTGTGGAATATCTCCATCCAGTGTGTTTGTGCTGTGAGCTGTTGGTGAGGCTAGTGCCTCGTGTTTCGTGTGAGCAGATCAGCTGAGTCGTCGAGAGTGCTCCGACCGTTGTGCGAGATGATTGAGGTTTATGAGTCTTTCCGTTCAGAGCGTGAGCGTGGATTTTGGACTATAGCCTGCAGTGCCACTTGAGCTCGACAGAGTGCGCGGATACCCTTGTCCTCGTTGGGGTCGCTCCCCTCGAGTGCCACGTCCGGGGTGGGTTTGCACTTTGGTATCGTGACTTGCCGACGCCGTCCCTCTCACTGGCCCAGTTTTGGCAGTCACAGACACAGTCCCTCTGGCTGGCCTAGTTTTGGCAGCTACGGACGCCCTACGTCAGTCCGGTCCTCCGGGATGTAACGGCAGTAGGTAGGCGCATGTTTGACTGGACCCGAGGAGGCAGTCAGGTAGATTGGGTGATATGGGTGTTGAGGGTTAGTAGATGCATCATGTTTCCATCTGTTCCACTTTTTGAGCATCTAGATAGAGGCATAGTAGCTGTAGTGTTACTTTTCCAGCCCTTTCATTTCAGTATTATATTGTTACTTTATGCCTCTAGTAGACTTAGTGGGCAGACCGTCGGGCTTGTTGGCGGCACCCACTGAGAACTACTTGGGACGTAGTTCTCACACCCGTCGTGGTGTCTTTTCCCACAGGGACTTCTACTCCTGTTCCTGCTGCTCCAGTTGCTGATCCGGCTGATCGAGGTAAGGGAGTCGCGAGATAGATCCCTACCAGTCGTCGTCCTCCTGAGAGAGTAGATGTACCCCTTTACTTTTGAGAGTTCATGTTGAGAGACCCTTGTAGTGAGGTATAGAGTTGTATTTTATTTTACTGCTTGAGAGATTTATGTGTTTTGGGGAGGAGTTTGAGTTGTATATACTTTCATTTTCAGCAGTTTACTTTCAGCTCTGATATCTGTATAGTATAGTTGATCTTTTGCAGGTTAGTCTCTTCGTCTATACGGAGCTTCCCGTATGGGCGGCGGATCTGTTGGCGAGCCCGGGTCGCAGTTTCGACGCCGGGGCGTGACAAATTAGGTGGTCTCAGAGCCTAGGTTGTAGGTCATTGTGGACTTAGAAACCCTAGGCTTGTGGTTGGACATTAGGATGACTACGTGAGAGCCGTGACTTTTAGCGAGAGTCCTGATTGAGTTTTATGCCACTCCCAAGGGACGGGATGAGTGATTGCCATGTTTATTCTCCTAAGCCTCGGGATCCGTGCCACTGCCTCGGGATCCGTGCCAACAGTAACTTTCGGGCGCTCTACAGTAACTTTCGGGCGCATCGAAGTCCGGACCGGGCTGCTACAGTAACTGGTTCGCTACAACCCGAATAACCGGTTTGCTACAGTATTTTTCGGGCGCCCGAAACATGGGCCCAAGCCCAGTTTCGCCCGTTTTCGGCCGTTCTTGCCCGTTTCTTCCCGTTTTCGCTCAAATTTGACGGGCAGCCATAGTTTAACTTAATTTACCTCATGGTACTTAAACTTTTCACTTTGGACCACCTCTGGGTCGCCACAAGTCCCACTGTATTTAATTTCGCTGGCGGAGCCCGTTCTCACCATCCGGGTGTCCGATCAACGCGAAACTTTTACTGTGGCCTTAAAACACATTTACGGAGCTCCCGTAATTTTCTCAGAATTTTCCGAAACTGTGAATTTTCCACTTGCAATCTGGGCCCATTTTCTTATGTAAGATTCAAGATCTTACATTCTAATCCCGATTTGGGCCCAATTCGTTTCCAGGTCATCCTTTACTTCTATAAATTTAATAAAATAGCATTTCATACCATTTTATTTACATTTATTTATATACCAAAGTTTCGGTTTTGATAGGGTTCTAAGCACCGACCTATCGGGTTTCCGAACCCTTATGGTGTCGGTCCTTCCTGTGAGTTTAGTGTTCTGTTGTGGGAGCCGTCTGCCGGACGGTGTCCCGGCTATGTGGTTTTTCAGCCTGTGAGTGAGCGTTGGTGTTGTTAGTCGATCTTGTTGATCGTGGTTTGGACTATAGCCTGCATGAGCCATATTGAGCTCGACATAGATACGCGGATACTTTCCTCGGTGGGGTCGCGCCCCTCGAGTGCCACTCCGGAGTTGGGCCTGTTACTTGCTATCGCGACTTGTCGACGCAGTCCCTCTGGCTGGCCCAGTTTTGGCAGTCATGGACACCCTACGGTAGACCCGTCCTGTTGAGGATGTGCGGCAGTAGGTGGGCGAGGTTTGACTGGACCCTATGCGGCAGTTAGTGTAGATTGGGTGACTGTACTTTGGGAGTTAGTAGATGCATCATGTTTCCATCTGTTCCACTTTTTGAGCATTTAGATAGAGGAATAGTAGCTGTAGAGTTACTTTTCCAGCCCTTTCATTTCAGTTTTATATTGTTACTTTATGCCTCTAGTAGACTTAGTGGGCAGACCGTCGGGCTTGTTGGCGGCACCCACTGAGAACTACTTGGGACGTAGTTCTCACACCCATCGTGGTGTCTTTTCCCACAGGGACTTCTACTCCTGTTCCTGCTGCTCTAGTTGCTGATCCGGCTGATCGAGGTAAGGGAGTCGCGAGATAGATCTCTACCAGTCGTCGTCCTCCTGAGAGAGTAGATGTACCCCTTTACTTTTGAGAGTTCATGTTGAGAGACCTTTGTAGTGAGGTATAGAGTTGTATTTTATTTTACTGCTTGAGAGATTTATGTGTTTTGGCGAGGAGTTTGAGTTGTATATATTTTCATTTTCAACAGTTTACTTTCAGCTCTGATATCTGCATAGTATAGTTGATCTTTTGCAGGTTAGTCGCTTCGTCTATACGGGGCTTCCCGTATGGGCGGCGGATCTGTTGGCGTGCCCGGGTCGCAGTTTCGACGCCGGGGCGTGACAGATTAGGTGGTATCAGAGCCTAGGTTGTAGGTCATTGTGGACTTAGAAACCCTAGGCTTGTGGTTGGACATTAGGATGACTACGTGAGAGTCGTGACTTTTAGCGAGAGTCCTGATTGAGTTTTATACCACTCCCAAGGGACGGGATGAGTGATTGGCATGTTTATTCTCCTAAGCGATTATGTTGGCTGCAGACAACATAATGCTAGGTAATGGATGACATGTCTTAGACTTTCGCTGGATTGGGTCGAGTGTTGTTTGGTACTGTCCTGATGTTTGCATGTGTATTGCAGGTGGGCACGATGCCTCCCCGACGCAGGGTACAGACGCGTTCTCAGCCTCCCCCCTCCGATGAGTCTAGGCAGGAGGAGCCAGCGCAGGGTCAGCAGAGTGAGGTGCTGGAGCTTCGGGCTCAGATGGCCCAGTTGGCAGAGGCTGTTCGGCGCCAGGAGGAGGCCATGGGTCGGATGATGCATATGTTGGAGCAGAGGGTACAGCCAGTTGTAGCACCCCCAGAGAGTTTCCCCGCACCTTCGTCGCCAGCTGGGGCACCCCCAGTTGTACCAGCAGTGCAGGCAGCCCCTATTGCACCAGATACCGGTAGACAGCCGTTCGGGACGGCAGGACAGTTGACCCGGGCAGAGCAGCGAGAGGTGGTAGATTTGTTGTTGAGATTCCGTCAGTTTAACCCACCTCGTTTTTCGGGGCAGAGCTCGGAGCCGTGGGAGGCAGAGTCGTGGATCACGGCTATGGAGCGCCATTTCGAGAGCTTATTTATCGAGGAGCGGTTTCAGGTCCTATTGGCGACTCACTTCTTGGAGCACAACGCCGAGGCCTGGTGGCGGCGTGTTCGACCAGTAGGTCCACCTGGGACCCAGCTGCTTACTTGGGCGGAGTTCCGCAGTCTACTTCTTGGAGCCTTTTTCCCGGAGAGCGTCAGGCAGAGGTTGGAGGAGCAGCTGAGGAATCTCCGACAGGGAGATCGGCCCGTGCATGAGTACATTGCAGAGTTCAACCAGTTGTTGGCTTGTGTACCGTATGCGGCTAGGGATGAGGCACACCGGATCTACATGTTTGAGCGAGGACTGCGCCGTGATATCTACTAGTTTGTCCGCTCGCAGAGATTGCAGACTCTGGATGCCTCTGTGGAGCAGGCCCTCTATGTGGAGCACGGAGAGGCGGTTATGGTCGAGGTGGCCCCAGCTCCTGCAGGGATTTCGGGGGCGAAGCGCCCAGCACCGGATGATGAGGGTCGGACGAGCCGGCAGGGACCTCCGAGACCTTCACGATCTCATCCTGAGGGTCGTGGGTTTCATAGGCGCCGGAGATCAGGTGGGCCCCCGCAGCAGCAGCAGTATCGGCAGCAGCGATAGGAGCGGTGTGTCATCTGTGGCGGGCCTCATCCACCGTCGCAGTGTGATCAGAGACAGGGGCGGTGTTTCCTCTGTCGAGAGTTGGGACATTTCCGCGCAGCTTGCCCCCAGGCCATTTTGTCAGTGCGGCCGATTGCGACAGCACCCCCCTTGTCTATCTATGCAGCGGAAGCCCCTCCGGCACACCGTCAGCCAGAGCGGGCCACGACGTCGGGACAGACGGGACGACGATCTGCAGCCCCCAGTGGTCGGGTTTATGCAGCCCTGGTGGAGGACACCCCAGCAGCGGATCATGTCGCGGCAGGTATGATTTTATTTCTGTTAGCTGAGTTGAGCATTTCGTTACCGCTGCATCCTTCTGCATTATTAGTAGAGCATCTGCATCTGCATCTTTGCATGGGTGTGGGTTAGGAATTTATGCGACAGGTTTTAGCGATTGGATTCTTCCTAGTATCCTACGAGTAGAGGAGGATCGCGGTGTATGATCAGTGCAGTTGAGACTTGGGACTTCACCTGCTGATGTGGCGATTCAAGGACAGCTCCAGGACTTGGATTGAGCACACAGGTTGGACTGGTTGGTGCGGTGCTGTGCTACGACTGATAATGGAATGAGAGCAGTTACCCTTCTGCGAGTTGGACAGGAGGAGTTCGTTTTTTCTCGGGTTGCCGGCGTATCCTTCCAGCAGCATGGGCTTCAGCGACTGTGGACAGACGCCACCTCGGGAGCAGTTGTGACGTTTAGGACTAGAGGTTGTGTCCTTAGGAGTCTCGGTTAGTGCTAGCTTTCATTTTTGTAGCCACAGCAGGAACGACACCAACACTTCTCTCTCTTTTCTCGCCTTTGTGCTGAAATTTACGAACAGGACGAAAACTTCGAAAGATTGCTCCAGAAATGGAGACAGTGCCCGAACCTGTTCTTGTTTGATTGGGGCGAAGGCACTGATCTTTCGAAATTTTTGGACTTTTCGCTAATTTCAGCTGTTTTCTAAATCGAGGGTTGGGGTTGATGACTTTCCTGCTGGTGGAGCCATACCTTTCTTGTTAGTTTAGCGTTTGCGTTCTTTGGCTTGATTTGATTGTTTTAGTTTTGTTGTTGTGGTGTGTTTTAGTTTCGGGGACGAAACATTCTTTTAGTGGGGGAGGATGTGGTGACCCAGATCCCCGTGTTGCTTCTCCCATGAACCGTGGTGTAGAACACCTAGTGTTGGTGTGTTTGGCCCATAGTGCATCAAAGGGATGCCACAGATGGACCTTGTGTGATATCCACAGCTGGATTGGCCTTCGGCTGCATTTTCCAAATTTTTGAAATGGTTTTGGGCCAAACAGAGGTTGGATTTGGATTCAGCGCGGAAAAACGCTTGAAAACGGCTATTTGCTTGTTTGTTTCTGAGTCCGGATGCCCAAAAAGGGACTCCCGGAAGTTTTCGCTGAATTTCGGAGCATGGGAGGGGCCGTGGACCGCCGGCTGCCACGTGGCGGCTTGTTATTGGCCGGTCCGCAGCACTCGGTCCACAGAGGGGCGCGGCTGGGTGCACGGACCCGGCGCATGGACACGTGGCGCCGCCTGATTTGCGGGCTAGTGATGCGCGGTCTACTGGGTGGCGCGGCGGTGCATGGACCAAGGCGGGTGGACACGTGGCAGTCCCCGGTTGGTCGGTGCATGCGGCGCGGTCCACGAAACCCGAAGCAGGGTGTGTGGACCGGGTGCAGGGGACACGTGTCGGCGTGCTACTCGCTGGCTCACGAGGCGCGGCGCACGGGGTCGCGGGCGGGCGCCTCGGGGCGCGTGCGTGGCAGGCGGTCAGGCTGCGCCTGCCCGCACGTGTGACCGCGACACTGTGCAGGCCAGGTGGTGCCCCGCCATTGGCGGGCGCCACCTACCCGTTTGACTGGGGAGGCGCCACGCGGCGGCACCACACGCGCCCCGCACAGCTGTTTGCTGTCCGGGACACGTGTCGGTCACCGGGAGGGCCACGTGGCCACTCCCGGCGCGCTCCTTACAGCTGTTTGCTGTGTGGGTGACGTGGCCGCTCCAGGAAGATCCGGGCGGCTACAGTAATCCCCTTTTGCTGTCGGATTCGGGCGCCCGAATCTTCGGGAGCACCCGAATCCGGGGACTTTGTTGGTATTTCTTCATTTGTTTTTCTGCGGCCTATTTAAAGCCCGAGCCGCCTTCACTTGCATTTTTTTAGCACTTCCGAGCTTCAAACCGGCGGGAGGTCCTCAGCAAAGTTGATCCCCACGCAGTGCTGCATCCATCTGTCGATTTTAAGAATTTTACGTTGCACGCTTATCGAGGTTTCTATTTTCTTGGCGCGTTGCGACGATCCTTCATCGGTGTTTCTCCCGTCGCGTTTCGGTGCGCGAGCTCCCCGGCCTACTCCGACCACCTTTTCGAGCGATTTCTTCGCCGCTGGATCTATGACGGACAGAGCTACGATCTAGGTATTTTCAGCATTCCATAGTTTCGCGCTTTTCGAGGAGTTTTTCCATGCTTACTGGGGGGTCTTTTGCTGTGAGTGTTTTCTTGAGGACAGCGGGTTGTTTCGAGGATATCTCCGCAACCGGGCATCGGATTGGGACGAGCCTTTGCATTTTTTTCATCTACTCGACGCAAGGATTATCACAGTATTTTTCTTGGATTTTTCTGAGGTTTTCCCGAAGGTATTTGTTTTCCCCCTTATCTGTGCTAGAGTTTACAGTTATGTGGTTGTGAGATTTTGCGCACCTGTACTGTGGAATTTGTAACTTGGCCTACGGTGCTCGGAATTGGGCGTGCAGCTACCCGTTTCAAAGGTCTCGACGCAAGGATCGCTGTGGTATTTTTATCAGATATTTCGGAGCCCTTTCAGGAGGTCAAATAATTGCATCATCAGGACTGAATTTCAGACTGCGTGTATTTGGTTAATTGTTGGAATAAAGTGTAACTTTGGACTGTATGTTGTACCAGGAAGAGTTGTTCAGGGAATTTTGGGACTGAGGATTATTTGGAGGTTGCCGTTCCTGGTGTTTTCAGCTGTTGGATCTTGGACAGTTAGCGCCTTCAGGTGGGTGGCTTTTCTTTTAGGATCTATGGACTGCGCGCTAATTCTATTGATATAGAATCATGCATGATAGGGATTGGACTTGGTAGCATGCTAGAATTTGAATGTTATTATTCTTTGTATTTATTTGATGATCGTGTATCGCTTGTCTGTACCGGGAACCGTTTGGTGTAAACGGTGGTCCCGGGAGGTCTTGTTTTTCCCTGTTGGGGTTGTCGCCACTGTGTTAGTGGTAGTAGTTTACTAGTGTTAGCCGGACCTAGAACCCAGAACCCTTTTCGACATACACCTTATTTTGGCCTACCAAATGTTTTCTTCCAAGCATCGAAGGGCCGCTGGAGTATGTTCTTGTTTGATTTGGACAAAGGCATCAGCCCTTCGTGGTTTGGGTAAAATACTTGTTTTGCAACTGTTTTTCCTAAAGAACTAAAAATCATTAAAAATGGGTTTCTCTTCAAATCAAGATAGTTTTTCAAAAAGGGAACTATTTTTAATCCTCACCCTGTGTGGGCTGAGTGAAAATGGTTTTCATTAACAAATGTCACCCTTTTCCTGTAATCTCCCCACTCGAAAGGATTCGAGTGGTCTGGGTTCTAGGGGTCGTTCCTCTGTCAGGACGAAAGCCACGGGGGCCGAGCCTGGAACCTGTTCTTGTTTGATAGGGTTGTAGGTGTAGGTCTCCCGGAACTTTCGGGCCCTGGTTGGTGTCTTCTGCGTGTTGTACCGAGGTTGTTGTGTTCCCGAACTATAAGGGGTCGGGAACTTCGATAGGCGGAGCCTAGAGTCCGTTCTTGTTTGATAGGGTTCTAAGCACCGGCCTATCGGGTTTCCGAACCCCTATGGTGTCGGTCTTTCCTGTGAGTTTAGTTTTCTGTTGTGGGAGCCGTCTGGTGGACGGTGGTCCTGGCTGTGGAGTATCTCCATCCAGTGTGTTTGTGCTGTGAGCTGTTGGTGAGGCTAGTGCCTCGTGTTTCGTGTGAGCTGATCAGCTGAGTCGTCGAGAGTGCTCCGACCGTTGTGTGAGATGATTGAGGTTTCTAAGTCTTTCTGTTCAGAGCATGAGCGTGGATTTTGGACTATAGCCTGCAGTACCACTTGAGCTCGACAGAGTGCGCGGATACCCTTGTCCTCGTTGGGGTCGCTCCCCTCGAGTGCCACGTCCGGGGTGGGTCTGCACTTTGGTATCGCGACTTGTCGACGCCGTCCCTCTCGCTGGCCCAGTTTTGGCAGTCACGGACAGCCCCTCTGGCTGGCCCAGTTTTGGCAGCTACGGACGCCCTACGTCAGTCCGGTCCTCCGGGATGTAACGGCAGTAGGTAGTCACAGGTTTGACTGGACCCGAGGAGGCAGTCAGGTAGATTGGGTGATCTGGGTGTTGAGGGTTAGTAGATGCATCATGTTTCCATCTGTTCCACTTTTTGAGCATCTAGATAGAGGCATAGTAGCTGTAGAGTTACTGTGAGAACCTAGATCCCCACGACTAGATTACTGGTTAATCAGCAGCTCCTGGAGGCCCATGTGGCGTGTCGGTGGCGTTTGTACACCAATTGGACACTAGTGATGGACTCAGAGTGTTTAATTGATCACGAGGGTAGTCAGATGACTCCGTCGAATGCTTAGAAGTGGTTTTGCGCGCAATGGATATTAAAATTGGGCTCAGCGCGAAGTTTGGACAAAAGAACACCTTTCCGGATGCCTTCGGTAATTTTTAGAGTTGGAGTTTGGCAAATCGGACTTCGGATTTGGATTCAGCGTGCGAAAACGGTGAAAATAGGCTATTTACTTATATTTTTCGGAGCCCGGATAACTTGCACGATTTTCGAGGCGGTAGGGTACTGTTCCGGTGTACGGCGGACACCGGCACGGCGGCGGGCAGCGGCGGCGCGCGGCCGCGGGCAGGCACACAGGGGCGCGGGCAAGCGCGCGGTCCACGGTTCCGGCGTGCACCGAAGGGAGGCCACGTGGCGGATTTTGGCGAGTCGCGGTTCACGGAGCGGCACGGAGTGTATGGTGCACCGGGGGCGGACGCGTGGCAGCTGGCTATTAGTTCCGTGCATCGGCGTGCGTGCACCAGGCGCAGCAAGCGGGGGGTGGACACGTGGAGTTACCCCATTGGTCGGGGTACTGTGCGGGGCAGGTGGGCAGGTGGCCGTACGCGCGCGCGGAAGGCGCGGGGCAGGCACGGTCGGCGCCACGTGGCGCGACCGCAGTGGCCAGTTTTGCTGTGCGCTGTTTGTCGGCCACGTGGCATGCGGTGATTGGTTCATTTTTGGTGTTTCCTGTCCTGGGGACACAACGGGTATTTTTTGAATTGTTTGTTTTGGATTTACTCTTTAAGCAATCCGAGGGAGCTTCCTTATGCATTTCGACCTTCTTCGAGCCACTTTCTCCCTGAGGGATGAGAAGGAGAAATCTTCTCCAAGAAGAGAGGAATACTCCTGCTAATTTTTGGATTTTTCGGCTGCACGCATTTCGAGATCTCTATTTTACCGGCGCGACGCGACTTTCTTCTTCGGTGTTCTTCTCCGTCGCTTTTCGGTGCACGAGCTCCCCCGGCCTACTCCGACCTCCGTTTCAGGCGATTCTTGCGCCGTTGGATCCACGACAGACAGAGCTTCCCCTAGTTTCGTGCTTTTCGAGGAGTTTTTCCATGCTTACTGGGACCCCTTTTTCTGATGGAATTTCTGGACAACGACACCTTCCCGGATTTTTATCTCCGCAACCGGGCATCGGATGGAGACGTGCCTATACACTTTTTTCATCTACTCGACGTGAGGATTATCGCCGTATTTTTATTGGATTTTTCTGAGGCTTGCCCCGAGGTAGATTTTTCTCCCTTTATCTGTTGTAGTCCAGATTTTCCCATGCAACTTTTCCGGTGAATCCATTGTGTAAAACACCTGATGTTGGTGTGTCTGGCCCATGGAGCATCAAAAGGGATGCCACAGATGGACCCTGTGAGACCTTATTGCTGTTTTGGCCTTCGGCTGTGTTTGCCGAATTTTAGAAAAGGAATTGGGCCAAACAGAGGTTGGATTTGGATTCAGCGCGGAAAAACGCTTGAAAACGACTATTTATTTGTTAAATTTGGAGTCCGAATGATCAAAAACGGGCTTCCGGAAGTTTTCAGGGTTTTTCGGTGCACGGGGGAGACCATGGACCAGCCTAGGACACGTGGCGGCCCGTGATTGGGCCGGTGCATGCGATTCGGTCAACGGGGAGGCGCGGCGGGTGCATAGACCGGCGGGCGGGCCAGGTGGCGCTTCCCGGTTGGCGGGTCCAGTGGGCTCGGTCTGGCGCTTTTTGCGCGTGGCATTGGTGGACCGGGTGCATGACACGTGGCGGCCAGGCGTTGGCGGGCTCATGAACGCGCGGCTCACGGGAGTCCGAGTCAACGCGTCGGGAGCGTGCGCGCGGGTTGCGGGCGTGCGGTCGACCGTACTCGAGTGCGCCCACGTGGCCGCACGCGATTGGCGGACCGCGGCCGCCCCCACTGACCCCCTGGGACGCGTGTCGCGCAACGGGGGAACTTGGACCGCTGTTCCCTGTTGCGTGGACACGCGTCGGCCGCCAGGGTACGCGGGTTGGACGGATGGCCGTCCGACCCGGGGCCCGGATGCGGGTTTCGGGCTTGTGGGCCCAAAACCCGGCCCGTTAACCGCTTAAGGTGGCTATTTAAACCCAATTTACACCCCAATTTAACCCTTTTACAACTGGATTTTCACAGTGAGCGCTTAAGGTAATCTTTCCCTCTGCCGGAGCTGGTTCCGACGGTGGCTAGCCGGATTTTTCTAGGGCACGCATCCCGAGGGTTGGTATTTTTACGGCGCGGCGCGACACTCGTACACCGACGACCCGTTTTGTCCTTTCTCAGTGCGCGGACTCCCCCAGCCTACTCCGACATCCGTTTTAGACGATTTTTCCGCCGTTGGACTCTCGACTGGTAGGACTCCAACCTTGATGTTTTGGGTTTTCTCGTTTTATGTACGGATTTTGGAGTTCTCGAGCTTTCATTTGACCCATGTTTCTTCGCGGATTTTTGGACAGCATTGCGGAGTTTTAGCTATATCTTCGCGCACAGGCATCTGATCGAGGTGATTCAAAAGGCAATTTTCATCTACTTTTCGCAAGGAATCTTCTGAATTTTTCTCAGAATTTTCTGAGTGCTCTTCGAGGGTGAGAACCTTTCTTTTTCCCGAATCCTTAACACAGTATTTTGGCACAGTTTAGCTTGAGGTGCTTTCCTTGTCGATTTTATATCTCAGCGTAGGAAACTCGGAATTGAGCGTGCAGGTACTCGTTTTGACGAGTTCGTCGTGAGGATTGTGACGGTATTTATCTTGGATTTTTTTGGGCATCTTTCCGTAGGTGAAAACTGTGAAACTTCGGACAGTTAAAAAGGGGCAGATTTGGACTAGAACAGTGTTTGTTTAACTGTGCATGCTCTATGTGCTAGGTTGTGCAGCATTAGGGATACTACTGGACTGAGCGTGGACTTTACTTTTGGGGACCAGGATTTAGCGCTCGAGGTGGGTACCGTTGTCACCTCTCACTTTCAACTACCCACTAGGCTTGTTAAGAAATACCCCGGAATCATGTTAATAGCTATATTAGGGGGTGAACCTAGCATGCTTGAACGGAAATAATAATGACATGTTAACAGCTTTAACACTTGCATCTTTAAGAAATAATTATTTCTTAGAAAAGGGGACTTATACAAATATATGAATTAATGGACTACATGTTAATACAAAGGCATATTCTAATCTGTACAAGAAGGGAAATTATTTTGATAAATAATGGACTTGCATGCTTGTATGGCCACCTTTGTTACTACACTATTATATGGGATTTGACTTAGGAGAAAACATATTTTAGTATCTTTTCTCTGGACCCCTAGACATAGGGGATAGTATGCTCAGATTAGAGCAGTAACTGAAATAGTGTAGTCAGTTATTGGGGAATTGGGGACAGGCAGGTTCAGGACAGGGTATTTGCGGCAACCGCGGATTTTGGGCGGTTGACCGGACTGTTTTATTGCATCAGATTCAGGGATAGGGGATCGGGATCTCTTTAGTAGATGGGTTTTCCTACTTGTTAGGGTCTTGATCCAGTCTTACTGTACCAGGATACTTATGGCGACTTATTATACTCGTGAGGGTCGCTCCGCTCGAGTGCCACTCCAGAGTGTGTGTACTTATGACCGTGCCGGTCAGGAGCCGGTCTGCCGCCTAGGGGTAGGACCGTGCCGGTCAGGAGCCGGTCTGTTGCCCCAGGGGTAGGACCGTGCCGGTCAGGAGCCGGTCTGTTGCCCCCAGGGGGTGGGACCGTGTCGGTCAGGAACCGGTCTGCACCCCACAGCTGAGTTGTGAGTCAGTAGGCATAGCAGGCAGTGCCGGTGTTCACCGGTGTCTAGATTGGGTTACCCAGGCAGGCTTATATACACTGAGGCATGCATTTTAGCTATTTTGTTAGCTCATCATTTTAGAGGCATCTTAGTGGTAACTTTTACCAGTTGTTCTTATTTATAGCTTACCACCTTGCTTACTTTTGCCTCTTGTAGTCCTAGTGGGCAGTTCGGAGTTTTGAGGTTTACCCACTAGGGGAGGCTACTGTTTATAGTAGTTCTGACCCCCACTGTTTTTCTTTCTTTTGTCCCCTTTGTTCTGCAGAGTCATCTGCTGGAGTTGCGGGACCCTCTACCCAGGAGCGAGGTAAGAGGATCACTGATTAGCTAGCTACTTCCCCGGTGCTGAGTTCTGTAGTTTTGTTGTACCATGGACACTCAGACAGTTGTACCTCTCTTTTATTTTGGGGTCTGGCTTTGGCCAGCTGGTTGTATTCACTTCGTGAGCTGGGAGAGACATATGTACATATTTGAGAGTTTATTGTACTTTTATTTCCAGCTTTTGTCTGAGGTGTTTAGTTTTAGTATAGCTTTGTTTTATGCTCCAGTATTGTTTTATTTATATCTAAGCAGGTTACCAGCGCTTCGTGTACACTGGAAATACCGTGTGCACGGCGGATCTGTGGACGAGCCCGGGTTCCTGTTTCCACCCGGTGCGTGACATTATCTGTGCATGGAAATACAGATGTATGGTTGTGTGTTTGTGAGCGCCCTGTGTTGTGGAATTTGTAACTCGGCCTACGGGGCTCGGAATTTGACGTGCAGGTACTCGTTTCGAAGGAATCGACGCGAGGAACGCGACAGTATTTTTGTTGGATTTTTTTGAGTCCGTTCTGTAGGTGGAATTTCACATCTTTGAGGCTGTTTCCTCAGATTGTGTATACTTGGAATATTTTTGGATTAAGTGTAACGTTGAACCTTATTGTTGTACCCAGGGGTGTTTGCAAGTGTTGCTGGACCCGTTGGATCTGAAGACTCTGATTTCGGGGTACTTTCAGCTGTTTGGAGCCGAGACTTTCGCGACATGTACCGAGGATGCAGTTTCGGCAGAATTTGGACTGTGAGCGTCTGCGCTCTTCGCCGACCCCAGGTTTGCCTTGGATTGAGCACTTCAGGTGGGTAAGCTTAATATTGATAAGGTTTTATATTCTGGTGAATGTAAGTATACTTGTGGGGATGTCGCCCCTCTATGACTGATAGCAGGCATAATTGATGTACAACCGATATGAGCGAGAGGTAAGCAAGGAATGGCCTACTTGGGTGAGATTGATATACCATAGTGGGAATACTTTAGCATGCTTTGCTAATATATGTTACACCCACTTTTATTGTTTTCGAGGACAAAAGCATGCTTGTTTGGACATGTAGCTAGGCCATCTTTTACTACTGCACTACATATTGGAACTTGACTTAGGAGAAACCATGCTTTTCCTTTCTCCTTCTTTGTTAGTCAAGTGGTCAGTGTTGGTCGGGTTCGAGCAGGGGTTCTGGGTAGTGTAGTCAGGACTTGGTGTCTGGGACATGTTGGATTAGTTGTGGGGCTTTGCAGCAACCGCGGATATTGGGCGGTTGACCGGATATTTATTTACGCACCAGATTGGGCATCTGATTTCTCTAGTGGACAGAGTTTCCCACTACTTGAGTACTTTTGCATCTGATTGAGGACCGAGGCTTTCTTTAGTGGATGGGCTTTCCCACTTAGATCAGTGTCATGATCCAGTCCTGCTGATTTATTCTACTATGAGACTTGTTACTTTGAGTCCTTGAGACTCCTATCCCCCATCGGTGTTATGCGTAGGCTGGCATACCCGATTTGGCAGGCACCTTTGAGTCCTTGAGACTCCTATCCCCTATCGGTGTTATGCGTAGGCTGGCATACCCGATTTGGCAGGCACTTTTGAGTCCTTGAGACTCCTATCCCCTATCGGTGTTATGCGTTGGCCCGCATACCCGATTTGGCAGGCACAGCAGGCAGTATCAGTTTTACTAGTGGCACTAGGTTGAGGTCATGACAGGCATAGTAGGCATAGCAGGTAGGCAGGCATGGCAGGCATAGTAGGCATAGCAGGCATGGCAGGCATAGTAGGCATAGCAGGCATGGCAGGCATAGCAGGCATGGCATGCATGGCAGGCATAGCAGGCAGGCATGGCAGGCATGGCAGGCATAGCAGGCATGGCAGGCATAGTAGGCATGGCAGGCATAGCAGGCATGACGGGCATAGTAGGCATAGCAGGCAGGCAGGCATGGCAGGCGTAGTAGGCATAGCAGGCAGGCAGGCATAGCAGGCATGGCAGGCATGGCAGGCATAGCAGGTAGGCATAGCAGGCAGGCATAGTAGGCATGGCAGGCATAGCAGGCATAGCAGGCATCGCAGGCATGGCAGGCATAGCAGGCCGGCATGGCAGGCATGGCTGGCATAGCAGGCATGACAGGCATAGTAGGCAAGGCAGGCATAGCAGGCATGGCAAGCATAGTAGGCATAGCAGGCATGCACGCATGGCAGGCATAGTAGGCATAGCAGGTAGGCAGGCATAGCAGGCATGGCAGGCATAGCAGGCATGGCAGGCACGGCAGGCATAGCAGGCATAGCAGGTAGTGCTAGTGATTACTGGTCTATCGATTAGGTCGATTGTGCACTTCATGTGCTAGTGGTTGCATACCATTATTTGGTTCTCCCATCTTGGGCATTTAGATAGAGGCATGATAGTTGTTGAGAGTCTCCAGCTTCCTTATTTCAGTCTTTACGGCTTTGGTTAGTTTTTGTCTCTTGAGGACTTAGTGGGCAGACCGTCGGGTCTGGCGGTGTTACCCACTGAGAACTCCCTTTTTTGGTGTAGTTCTCACACCCTTTGGGGGTTTTCCCCCTTCTTTTTCCTTCCTCTCCTTTGTTTTGCAGAGTCTTAGCGGGTGTTGCTGATTTTGCGGTTGTTGATCGAGGCGAGGGAGTCGCGAGCTAGATCCCTACCCATGTTTGGAGACTAGCGGTACCCCTTCAGAGGAGAGCTTCAGTAGATTAGTTGTTTTATTTCCTCTTTTGAGAGACTGATGTAGTGAGGATATGATATGTATTGAGAGCCTGTACACTGATGTATTTATTGGAGGTATCTCCCGGTTGAGTCTCGACCTTTGTATATGAGGATATTGTATGATTATCATTTTGGGAGATGGACATTGTTGTATTATTTCCAGTTGTACAGTGGTTGATTTTAGTTATACAGCGGATTTTCATTTGTAGCTCTGATATCTGTTAGCTGTAGTACTTTTCTTGCAGGTAGAACGCTTCGCCTATGCGGGGTTTGGCATAGGTGGCGGATCTGTTGGCGAGCTCGGGTCGCAGTTTCGACCCCAGGGCGTGACAGATTAGGTGGTATCAGAGCCTAGGTTGTAGGTCATGGTGGACTTAGAAACCCTAGGCTTATGGTTTGACCCTTGGTTGACTTCGTGAGAGTCGTGATTTATAGCGAGAGTCCTGATTGAGTTGTATACCTCTCCCGAGGGATGGGAAGAGTGATTGGCATGTTTATTCTCCTAAGTGATTATGTTGGCTGCAGACAACATAATGCTGTGGAACGGGTGACATGCTTTAGACTTTCGCTGGATTGGATCGAGCGTTGTTTTGTGCTATTTTGCAGTTTTGTCGTGGCGAGCTGTGTCTCCCCGACGCTGGGTTTTGACCCGTGTACTTCCTGTCATAGCAGTTGAGCTTGAGCGGTTGGTTTTGGGCCGGATACCCGGATTGAGGTCAGAGAGTTCCGGACCCAGATGACAGGATCGTCTGAGGGCTATCAGCGGCAGAGCGAGCGAGCAGCTGGTTTTAGTGACACAGTTGTCGGAGCAGCGGGCAGCTCGACAGTGCTTCCTTCTGAGACCACCCGGTTGCAGTATCCTCAGGGGTGGGGATTTTTGTGGCACCGATGGAGTGAGTAGCCCCCTCTGTGCCAATGTTTAGTCCCGAGGCACCGAGGCAGGGTGGATAGTTGACAGCTGGTGAGCTGAGGGGACGCAATCGATCTATTGAGCCAGATTTGGCAGATGAACCACCCCGACTTGTAAGATTGAGTTTGGAGCCTTTGGAGGCAGAGTCGTGGTTGGTGGTGATGGAGTGATCAATTGAGAGCCTCCTTGTGCTAGAGAATTTTTGGCAGTTGTTGAACTGCACGCTCCAGGTTCGAGGGACGAGGCGCATCGGATATGTGGCTGGGAGTGGATTGCGCCAGGATACCTTTCAGTTCATTCAGTCGCTCCGTTATAGGTTTTGACGCCTCGTTGGAGTAGGCATTGTGTATGGAGCGTGGCGCTGCAGTTCCTTTGGATAGGGATCTGCCGCTAGAGGCGAGTTCAGGATATTGGCGCTTGGCGCCGGGTGATGGAGGACAAATCGGCCGGCAGAGGCACTTCTG
The DNA here is from genome assembly GCA_029204045.2 of Tillandsia leiboldiana. Classification (NCBI taxonomy): domain Eukaryota; kingdom Viridiplantae; phylum Streptophyta; class Magnoliopsida; order Poales; family Bromeliaceae; genus Tillandsia; species Tillandsia leiboldiana. The sequence goes on from CM055067.1 coordinate 25,334,605, forward strand.
ATTTCCTTTCCAGGATGACGGGTTCCTGAGATGCCAGAGATCGGGTGGACCCCGATGGCAGCATCAGCATCTATATCATAGTGGCGCAGCGGTAGCGTGGATTTGCTATCTGCGGAGGACCTTATTCGTCGCCTCAGTGTGAGCAGAGACAGAGGTCGTGCTCCCTTTGTGTTTGGTCTAGATTTTTTCCTTGCAGATTGAGCGACAACCGCCGGCATCGAATGGGTGAATTTGTGCCGCCCGGTTGGAGGGCGCCACGGCAGTGGATGGAGTTGTTGCAAGCGTGATTTCATCATAGCAGCCGGAGTTAGAGCATGTCGCATTCCTGCATGGACTAGAGGCAGAATTATTACCACGTGCACTAGAGGTACAGGTGTCTGTTGTTGTTGTGCATGTGGAGGAGACTTTTGGATCATATCCAGTGCAGCTGAGACTGCGAGTTACCGGCAGACTTAATGGTAATTGTGGCAGTTCGGTATCTTGACCATGTGCTTGAGAGTGATTGGCACAACGCCACAGGATATTTTGGCTGAGGAGTGCGAGGACGTCAATTTTCTGCGAGGCAGACGAGAGGAGGTTTGGTTGTTAAGACTGTTAGAGCACACAGGCTTTAGCAACAGTGTGAGTGGTGCTTTTTGGCGTCACCGGGATTCAAGGATATCTCTGTTGCCCACGAGATCCCGGGAGTGATTTCACCTGAGCTGTTGACGATGCCGCCGGTTAGGGAGATAGAGATTGCGTTTGACGTGATTCGGGGAACCGCGCCACCCTTGATAGCACCTCATTGGGTATCGCCTGTAGAGCTGAGAGAGCTGATGGCGCAGTTACAGGATCTGATGGATCGAGGTGTCTGTTTGACCTGATGCCGCGCCGTTGGTACACGGTGGTGATGCCACGTCGTTGATGCACGACTGTGAGGGTCCTTTTTATGGTTCGAGTGTAGACAGGTCCGGGTGGTATCTAGGACCTTTTGATGGAGTTATATGCAGGTAGTTATTGTATGATGCGAGTACCTACTCAGAATCAGACAGCCGAGGATCGTGTCTAGATGGCGTTCAGGACACGGTAGGACATCTCCAGCTCATAGTGAGGCCAAGTGGATTGATTAATGCCCTGCCACTTTTATGATTTGAGGAATTGTGCTCCAGCTATACTTGATTCGATTGGTAACAAGATTCTCCAGGGATATTTTGATTTACTCCCAGAGCGATGTGGAGCACGAGGAGCACATGTGGATGTGCTACCATGCCCGTGTGGATGAAGTGGTATGCCAAGTTATTGAGGTACAAGTTGTAGCTCCAGAAGCATACCTTCTTGGGTCACTTTATTCGAGCCGTAGGAGCGGCGGTGGATATCCGGCCACTATGGATACTAATTGTAGATTGGTTGAGACCAATATTTATTCTTGAGGTGAGGAACTTCAGGGACTTGACAGTGCCAGGAGAGCACGGCTAATGGATAATGAAACTGATACCAGCGCCGAGGCTAGTATTACCAGTGTTGGGAGAAGGATCTGTGAGTTATAGTGACTGTGGAGTTTGATGATTCCACAGCTAGCGCTGTGTGGACTGTTGAGGCAAACATGGCTTGTGGTTCTATCCCTGAGGGTTCCTTTGGATGATAGACCGCGGCTGAGTAGTTCACTCGGATGGTCAAGATTCGGGAGTGACCGAGTGAGGACCCCTCATTGTTAGGACTCTTTTTCCTTATTGATTAATCGTATGGGTGTGCCTCGGGTTGCCTTGGTTGAGTTGACACAGGTTGCGGTTTGGTGCGTGTTGCACTGGCGGTTATCTTGTTTCCCCCAACTTTTGATGGAACCCCTGTTGTGTTTCATGTCTCAGCTCAGGAAGGTTATGTTTTTGGATCCCTCGACCGTGATTGACTCGCCCTATTTGAGATCTAGGAATGTTTGGAGTACGAGGGACGCCCGTTGCGAATTCTGGCTCGTGAGATTAGAGGTTGCGCAATCGGGCTATGCCGTACTGGCTGTTGTTGTTATTGTTGAGGAGTAATCACGGGGAGGGAGAGGTGACTTGGGAAGCTAGAGACAGTGATGATGAGTAATTACCCTGGGTATTTGTGACTCCTGGTGGAATCGAGCTAGTTTCGAGGACGAAACTTTCTTTAGTGGGGGAGGATGTGAGAACCTAGATCCCCACGACTAGATTACTGGTTAATCAGCAGCTCCTGGAGGCCCATGTGGCGTGTCGGTGGCGTTTGTACCCCAATTGGACACTAGTGATGGACTCAGAGTGTTTAATTGATCACGAGAGTAGTCAGATGACTCCGTCGAATGCTTAGAAGTGGTTTTGCGCGCAATGGATATTAAAATTGGGCTCAGCGCGAAGTTTGGACAAAAGAACACCTTTCCGGATGCCTTCGGTAATTTTTAGAGTTGGAGTTTGGCAAATCGGACTTCGGATTTGGATTCAGTGCGCGAAAACGGTGAAAATGGGCTATTTACTTATATTTTTCGGAGCCGGGATGACTTGGCATGATTTTCGAGGCGGCAGGGTACTGTTCCGGCATACGGCGGGCACCGGCAAGGCGGCGGGCAGCGGCGGCGCGGGTCATTCAGGCGGCGCGCGGCCGCGGGCAGGCGCACAGGGGCGCGGGCAGGCGCGCGGTCCACGGTTCCGGCGTGCACCGAAGGGAGGCCACGTGGCGGATTTTGGTTGGGCGGTTCGCGAGTCGCGGTTCACGGAGCGACGCTGTAGTGTTCTGGATTTCCCATGCAACCTTTCCGATGAATCCACTGTGAAGAACACCTAGTGTTGGTGTGTCTGGCCCACGGTGCATCAAAGGGATGCCACAGATGGACCTTGGGAGACATTGATAGCTGATTTGGCCTTCGGCTGCATTTGCCGAATTTTAGAAAAGGGTTTGGGCCAATCTGAGGTTGGATTTGGATTCAACGCGGAAAAACGCTTGAAAACGGCTATTTGCTTGTTAAATTTGAAGTCCGGATGACCAAAAACGGGCTTCCGGAAGTTTTCGGGGATTTGCGTTGCATGGGGGGGCGTGACCGTGGACCGGCCTGAGCCACGTGGCGGCCTATCATTGGCCGACTCACGCAGCTCGGTCCACGGGGTGGCGCGGCGGTGCATGGGCCGCGGGCGGGGGACGCGTGGCGTGCACAGAGTGGTTGGCGCACGCGGCGCGGCCCAGCGGGTTTGCGCAGCTTCTGGTGGACCGAGCGTAGGGCACGTGGCGCCAGGGTATAAGCTGGCTCACGAGGACGCGGTCCACGGCGGGGCTGCCTCGGTACGGAGCGCACTGTGCGCCTGGCGTCGCTGTCGGGCACTCGAGTGCGGGCCACGCGTCGGCCCGCCACTGGCGGGCCGTACCTACCCCCGCTGACCGCGGGGGGACGCGTGGCGCGCAGCGGGACCTCCGCACCGCTGTTTCCTATTGTAGGGCGATGTGGCGGCCCCTCGTGCTTTCGGGCGCGTCGGACGGGGATCATCCGACCGGGTTTTCGGGCGCAATGCGCCCGGATCCTGCGCTCGAAAACCCGGCCCACTTCATTGGTGGGCTGGGCCTATAAATAGGTTTCCCTGTTCGTTTTCTTGGCTTTTTGGACCCCATTTTGCAGAGTGTTCTTCAGAGAAGTTTTCCCTCACTCAGTGTACTACCCATTGGAGGACTTTGAGGATTTTCGGAGGCACGCATCCCGAGGTTCGCTATTTTACGGCGCGGCGCGACGCTCCTTCTCCGGCGACCCGCTTCGCCTCTTCTCAGTGTTTGGGCTCCCCCGATTCACCCCGACCTCCTTTTCCTGCGATTCTTGTGCCGTTGGACTCGCGACAGGTAGGACTTCAACTCTTGTGTTTTGTAGTTCCTCGATTTCTGTGCTAACCTTGGAGTTTTCTGAGCACCCATTTGACCTATTTTTCTTCGCGGATTCTTGGATAGCACTGCGGTGTTCTAGCCGTATCTTTTCGCACAGGCGTCGGAACGAGACGATTCACAAGGCATTTTTCATCTTCACTTCGCAAGGAATCTCCTGGATTTTTCCCTGAATTTTTGGAATATTTTCCGAAGGTGAAAGTCTCCTTTTACTGTGGTTCTTTGTCATAGATTTTCTGGACAGTTTGGTTTGGGATGTTCCCCTTGCAGAATTTGAAACTTAGCGTAGAAAAATCGGATTTCAACGTGCAGGTACTCGATTCGACGGGCTCGTCGCGAGGATCGTGATAGTATTTTTCTTGGATTTTTCCTGGGTATTTTTCGCAGGTAAAAATTGGAGAATTCTGGACTGTGGTATTAGGGGACAGATTTTTGGAATTGTGAATGATTAGCTTATGTACTTTCCTTTTGGGTATCTTGTACAGATTTGTGGGGAGTATTTGGACTGAGCGTGGGATTCGCTTTTGGGGACTTGGATTAGCACTCGAGGTGGGTGATGTTGTGAACCTCCTACTTGTGATTGTCACTAGGCCTATTAGAATGCTCTCGATCATGTGCTATTAAAACTGTGAACAGATCTAGCATGCTTGTATGAGATTATGGTTTCTTTGTTAATATTTGCATTGTTAGCAAACTACAAGTTAGTAAGTTGTGTTCCATGATTTAGATATGCAGCTTAATCACTTGGAAGTAATACTAAAACCATATCATGTCATATGTTTAAGGGGAGGTTTGGTCATGTGGTTAGAATTCATGTTGTTAACAGGGTATTTGTTAGTAGATTGTGCATCTAAATTGTATCATGTATCATATGTCATGCCACATGTACATCGGAGGTTCGAAACACTTAATGTTGTATATGGTAGAGTACTTAAAACGGTTTTATCAAATAAAGGACTTTGCATGCTTGAATGGTCATCTAGCTAGGCCACCTTTTTCTGCTACACAAACATGTTGGAATTGACTTAGGAGAAACCATGCTTTTATTCGTTCTCCTGTCGTCTAGTCTTAGGGGATTGTGTAGTCAGATGTTCAGAGTTTGGGACAGTCGGGGATCGATGTTTGGGTGTTGCGGCAACCGCGGACTGTGGGCGGTTGACCGGCTTATTATTATTATTATTGCATCAGATTGGAGGTAGGGGATCGAGTTTCCCTTTAGTGGATGGGTTTTCCCACTTTGATCAGAGTCGTGACCTAGTCCTGCTATTTTATGATACGGATGATACTAGTTACAGTGATACTGTGCTCGTGTGGGTCGCTCCCCTCGAGTGCCACTCCGGAGTAGGTTTCAGATCGTGTTGGGTGCCGGTCAGACCGTGTTGGGTTCCGGTCAATTGGACAGGGGAGATATTGAGTTGTGAGGTTGACAGCAGAGCAGGCAGTACCAGTGTTTACTGGTGTTTTGATTGGGTTGGTCATGCAGTCTTTGACGTTCTGGTGCACGCTTTCAGCTATTCTTTTAGCTAGGCATCTTAGAGGCATGTTAGTGGTAGCTCTTCATCAGTAGTATTACTTGTAGCTTACCACCTTTGTCTTCATTTTCGCCTCTGATAGTCCTAGTGGGCATGTCTGAGTTTGAGGTCTACCCACTAGGGGAGGCTACTGCTTTTATAGTAGTTCTCACCCCCCACTGTTTTCTCTTTTCTTTTCCCCTTTGTTTTGCAGAGTCCTCTGCGGGAGTTGCGGGACCCTCTTCCCTGGACCGAGGTAAGAGGATCGCTGATTAGATAGCTACTGCCCCGAGTTCGAGTTTTGTAGTTTTGGTGTATCCCCTGTTCATTCAGACGGTTGTATTTTCTTTTATTTTGGGTCTGGCTGCGGCCAGCTGGTTGTATTTATTTCGTGAGCTTGGAGAGACACTTGTATATTTGTGAGAGCTTATTGTACTTTTATTTCCACCATTTGTCTGAGATGTATTAGTTTTAGTTTAGCTCTGTTTTATGCTCCTTTATTATTTCTTTTATATCTGAGCAGGTTTCCAGCGCTTCGTGTACATTGGAAATACCGTGTGCACGGCGGATCTGTGGACATGCCCGGGTTCTGGTTTACACCCGGGGCGTGACAGATTAAGTTTTTATCAGAGCTTAGGGATAGGTCAGTTGGGACTTAGGAAACCCTAGGCTTTTGGCAGACCCTAGGAAGGCAGGGCGTGAGTGACGTGATATTTTGCGAAAGTCGGCAATTAGTTGTTAACTCTTCCTGTGAGTGGAGAGGGATTGGCATAGCCTATTTTTGGGGGACTATTATGTTGGCTGCAGACAACATATGGTTACAGAAATAGGGGAATGTCCATGACTTTCGCTGGATTGGGTCAAGAGTGGTTTTGTTTACTGACCCGTGGATTCTTGTGTGGCAGGATGCCTCCTAGGCGGCAGATCCCTACCCGGGGTACTCCTACCCCCCCGGAGGAGCCGGAGCAGTCCGGGCCTTCTGAGATCAGTGAGCTGAGGGCCATGGTGGCCCAGTTGGCGGAGAGCCACCGCCGACAGGAGCAGAGGTTCGAGCTGTAATTTGCCCAGGTTGCGGCACCTCCCCCTACTACTGCAGAGGCCCCCGTACCACCTGTTGTACCGCCGGCTATTCCACCAGTCGCTACGGCACAGTCGTCGAGCAGTGGGGCCCAGGGGATGCTCAGGCCATTGACCCCAGTGGAGGAGCGGGAGTTTTCTGACAAACTCACCCAGTTCTGTAAGCGATGACCCCCTAGGTTCTCGGGGCGGAGCACTCACCCATGGGAGATTGGATCGTGGCTAGCTTCAATGGAGAAGTTGTTTCGGGACTTCTTCATTGACCAGAGATTCAGAGCGCATTTGGCAGTACACTGTCTAGAGGGGGATGCAGATGCTTGGTGGCGTCGGGTTGAGCCCTTAGAGTTTCAGGTCACCCGACAGCTACCCTGGTCGGAGTTCAGGAGGATGATCCTTGATACTTACTTCTCCACGAGCGTGAAGAAGAAGCTCGAAGATGACTTGAAGAACCTTCAGCAGGGTGATCGGCCAGTGTGGGACTATTTCCAGGAGTTTACGCAGTTGCTCAACTGCGTACCCTATGTTGCCAGGGATGGGCTGCACCAGGTGGAGCTGTTTGAGACAGGTCTGCACCCTGAGATCTATACCTTGGTGCACGCCCAGAGGCTTCAGACGTTATCAGAGGCAGTGGATCATGCACAGTGGGTCGAGAGGGGAGATCATGTTGTCTCTAGACGCGGAGGCCTGGTCGCTCAGAGTTCTGAGAGGAAGCGACCAGCATCGGACGATAGGGGACAGGCCAGTTCCTGGAGGCCGCCCCGACCGCCACCGCCTCAGTTTATGGGCCGTGGGCGTTCGGAGCGGCGAGGGCCTGGGGGATCCCAGAGGCCCCCACAGCATCAGCAGCCCCAGCGACAGCAGCAGCACTCGCAGCAGCAGAGGTCGCAGTCGCGACAGCAGGGATCTCAGCGGCAGTCGCACAGACAGCAGCAGCAGCAGCAGCAGTCACGGCAGTTACGGGCCCCTGGCAGTTGTATCTTCTGCGGGGGTCAGCATTTCCCCGGCACTTGTGATCAGAGGTGGGGGCGTTGTTATGGCTGTGGTCAGGCCGGGCACATACGATCCTCATGCCCTTTTTTGGCATAAGTGGCACCTTCTTCGGCCTCAGTTTCTCTTCCACCTCAGCAGCGACCGCTAGCTCAGCGGCCCTATGCTCCAGCGAGCAGGGCTCCTTCCTCCCATCCTGCAGACTACCGACCACCAGCACAGAGCGGGCGAGTCTACGCCGCTCAGGTAGGGGACTCCGCGGCAGCCGACCACGTGGTGGCAGGTATCACTTTACTTTTTGGTGCTAGAGCTCGCACTTTATTTGATACCGGTGCATCACATTCTTTTATCAGTAGAGTATTTGCATCATCTCATGGACTAGAGTCAGGTCGGTTGCCACATGCATTAGAGGTACATATTCCTGATCATACATTGCATGTAGAGGAGTGTTGTTGGTCTTGCCCGGTACAGCTTGAGTCTTGGATTTTGCCAGCGGACCTGATGGTCCTTAGTCAGCTGCGAGATTTTGACATTGTACTCGGGATGGATTGGCTGGCTCGCTATTTCGCGACGATTGATTGCGCCACGAGGACTATTACTTTTAGCGAGCCAGGCCAGGAGGTGTTCGTTTACCGGGGGTGCCTGAGTGCTTTCTTTGCCTCTGTGGTTTCGACTTCTCGTGCGAGGCAGATGATGCGCAGTGGATGCGTGGCCTTTTTGGCATTTGTGGTTAAGGAGCCTACGGTGGCACCGGGACTCGCGGATATCCCGATTGCCCACGAGTTCCCGGATGTGTTTCCTCCAGAGCTGATTTGTATGCCGCCGGATAGGGAGGTTGAGTTTTTGATTGACGTAGTCCCAGGAACTGCGCCAATCTCTAAGGCTCCTTACCGAATGGCACCGGCTGAGCTGCGAGAATTAAAGGCGCAACTCCAGGATTTAATGGACAAAGGTTTTGTGAGGCCGAGTGTATCGCGTTGGGGAGCGCCGGTGCTATTTGTGAAGAAGAAGGATGGATCACTTCGATTGTGTGTTGATTATCGAGAGCTGAACAAAGTGACCATCAAGAACAAGTACCCTTTACCGCGCATTGATGACTTATTTGATCAGCTGCAAGGGTCTTGTGTCTTCTCCAAGATTGACTTATAGTCTGGTTACCACCAATTGAAGGTGAAGGCCGAGGACATCCCTAAGACGGCATTCAGGTCGCGGTACGGGCATTATGAGTTCACCGTCATGCCATTTGGATTGACAAATGCCCCTGCTGCTTTTATGGATTTAATGAACAGGATTTTTCGACCATACCTGGATCGGTTCGTCGTTGTTTTTATTGATGACATCCTAGTTTACTCTCGGAGCGATGTGGAGCACGAGGAGCACTTGAGGATTGTGCTGCAACTTCTGAGAGAGAAGAAGTTGTATGCCAAGTTATCTAAGTGCGATTTCTGGCTTCGGGAGGTTGTCTTTTTGGGCCACGTGATTTCAGCCGCTGGAGTGGCAGTAGACCCGGCGAAGATCGAGGCAGTCCGGGATTGGCCCCGACCGACGACGGTATCAGAGGTCCGCAGTTTTATGGGCTTAGCTGGATATTACCGTCGATTTGTGGAAGGCTTTGCGAAACTTTCCACACCCCTCACTCGTCTGACGCGAAAAGGGATTAAGTTTATTTGGAGTGAGGATTGCCAGAGGAGCTTTGAGGAATTAAAAAACAGATTGATGACGGCTCCTATCCTTTCCCTCCCTGTTATGGGGAAAGGATATATGATTTACAGCGATGCATCGCACAGTGGACTTGGTTGCGTGCTGATGCAGGAGGGAAGGGTAATCGCTTATGCCTCTCGGCAACTGAAGGATTATGAAAAGAATTACCCTACCCATGACCTGGAGCTAGCTGCAGTGATTTTCGCACTAAAGTTATGGCGCCACTACCTGTATGGGGAGCACTGCGAGATTTACACCGACCATAAGAGCTTGAAATACCTGTTCACACAGAAGGAGCTCAACTTGAGGCAGCGCAGATGGTTGGAATTGTTAAAGGACTACGATGTAGACATATTATACCATCCTGGCAAGGCCAACGTGGTTGCTGATGCCCTGAGTAGGAGAGCCGTTCAGAGTCTATCTTTGATGATCACCGATCAGGCGCCATTACTTGAGCAGATGAGGCAGTTAGAGCTCGAGGTTGTGTCCCCTGGGGTCTCTGCTAGACTTATGTCTCTAGTCGTGCAGCCCACTCTGTTGGACAGGATTCGAGAGAGACAGAGTGAGGACCCCCACCTGATGAGGATTCGAGAGCAGATCCAGACCGGTTTGACAGGGGATTTTTTAGTGGATGCTTCGGGAGTACTGCGGTACAGGGACCGAGCTTGCGTGCCTATGGATACAGAGATTCGAGAGCAGATCTTGAGAGAGGCCCACTATACACCTTACACCATCCATCCTGGTGGGACTAAGATGTATAGGGACCTTAAGGCACAGTTTTGGTGGAATGGGATGAAAAGAGACATTGGGAGATTTGTAGCACACTGTTTAACTTGTCAGCAAGTAAAAGCTGAGCATCGTGTACCTGCTGGCAAGTTGCAGAGTCTCCCAATCCCTGAATGGAAATGGGAACATGTTACCATGGATTTTGTCACTGGTTTGCCGAGAGCACAGACGGGAGCGGATGCTATCTGGGTAGTCGTGGATAGACTCACCAAATCCGCACACTTTTTACCGGTGCAGGTGACTTGGTCCCTCGAGCGGCTGGCACAGCTGTACTTAGACGAGGTAGTGAGGCTGCATGGTGTGCCCGTCTCCATTGTATCTGACCGAGATCCGAGATTTGTTTCGCACTTTTGGAGGAGCCTACAGGCCACCTTAGGGACACAGCTCAGTTTCAGCACAGCATTTCACCCACAAACAGACGGACAGTCAGAGCGTACTATACAGATTCTTGAGGACATGCTCCGGGCTTGCACGCTGGACTTTGGAGGGGGTTGGGTGCGACACTTATCATTGGCAGAGTTTGCGTACAAAAATAGCTTTCAAGCGAGCATCCAAATGGCTCCGTTTGAAGCATTGTATGGACGCAAGTGTCGTTCCCCTCTTTATTGGAGCGATGTGGGTGAAAGGCGGACATTGGGGCCAGAGTTGCTGCGAGAGGCAGAGGATAAGGTCAGGATAATCAGGCAGCACCTTCAGACAGCACAGAGCAGACAGAGGAGCTATGCAGATGTGCGGAGGCGAGACCTGGAGTTCGCGGTTGGGGATCATGTCTTTTTGAAAGTCTCGCCTTCAAAGGGGATCCGAAGATTTGGGATTCGGGGGAAACTGAGCCCTCGCTACATTGGACCTTTCGAGGTATTAGAGCGCATAGGGCCAGTTGCCTATAGGCTTGCACTTCCTCCCAGGCTTTCAGGTGTTCATGATGTTTTTCATGTATCGACTCTGAGGAGGTATGTTCATGACCCGTCTCATATCATCGATTTCACCCCACTGGAGGTTACTGAGGACCTGAGCTATGTTGAGCGGCCATTGAGGATCTTGGACCGTGAGGTTAGGGAGTTGCGCAGTCGGGCCATCCCTTATGTGAAGATCCTCTGGAGCAGTAATGAGGAGCGTGAGGCTACCTGGGAGCTGGAGTCAGCGATGATGGATGCTTACCCCCACTTGTTCGAGGCCCCTGCTTGAGGTATGACTTTTGTTTCGAGGACGAAACTTTTTCTTGTAGGGGAGGATGTAGTGTTCTGGATTTCCCATGCAACCTTTCCGATGAATCCACTGTGAAGAACACCTTGTGTTGGTGTGTCTGGCCCACAGTGCATCAAAGGCATGCCACAGATGGACCTTGGGAGACATTGATAGCTGATTTGTCCTTCGGCTGCATTTGTCGAATTTTAAAAAAGGTTTTGTGCCAATCTGAGGTTGGATTTGGATTCAGGGCGGAAAAACGCTTGAAAACGGCTATTTGCTTGTTAAATTTGGAGTCCGGATGACCAAAAACGGGCTTCCGGAAGTTTTCGGAGATTTGCGGTGCATGGGGGGGGGTGACCGTGGACCGGCATGAGCCACGTGGCGGCCTATCATTGGCCGGCTCACGCAGCTCGGTCCACGGGGTGGCGCGGCGGTGCATGGGCCGCGGGCGGGGGACGCGTGGCGTGCGCAGAGAGGTTGGCGCACGCGGCGCGGCCCAGCGGGTTTGCGCAGCATCTGGTGGACCGGGCGTAGGGCACGTGGCCGCGGGGTATAGGCTGGCTCACGAAGACGCGGTCCACGGCGGGGCTGCCTCGGTACGGAGCGCACTGTGCGCCTGGCGTCGCTGTCGGGCACTCGAGTGCGGGCCACGCGTCGGCCCGCCATTGGCGGGCCGTACCTACCCCCGCTGACCGCGGGGGGACGCGTGGCGCGCAGCGGGACCTCCGCACCGCTGTTTCCTGTTGTAGGGCGACGTGGCGGCACCTCGTGCTTTCGGGCGCGTCGGACGGGGATCATCCGACCGGGTTTTCGGGCGCAATGCGCCCGGATCCTGCGCCCGAAAACCCGGCCCACTTCATTGGTGGGCTGGGCCTATAAATAGGTTTCCCTGTTTGTTTTCTTGGCTTTTTGGACCCCATTTCGCAGAGTGTTCTTCAGAGAAGTTTTCCCTCACTCAGTGCACTACCCATTAGAGGACTTTGAGGATTTTCGGAGGCACGCATCCCGAGGTTCGCTATTTTATGGCGCGGCACGATGCTCGTTCTCCGGCGACCCGCTTCGCCCCTTCTCAGTGTTTGGGCTCCCCCGATTCACCCCGACATTCTTTTCCTGCGATTCTTGCACCGTTGGACTCACGACAGGTAGGACTTCAACTCCTGTGTTTTGTGGTTCCTCGATTTCCGTGCTGACCTTGGAGTTTTCTGAGCACCCATTTGACCCATTTTTCTTCGCGGATTCTTGGGCAGCACTGCGGTGTTCTAGCCGTATCTTTTCGAACAGGCATCGGAACGGGACGATTCACAAGGCATTTTTCATCGGCAGTTCGCAAGGAATCTCCTGGATTTTTCCCTGAATTTTTGGAATATTTTTCGAAGGTGAAAGTCTCCTTTTACTGTGGTTCTTTGTCACAGATTTTCTGGACAGTTTGGTTTGGGATGTTCCCCTTGCAGAATTTGTAACTCAGCGTAGAAAAATCGGATTTGAACGTGCAGGTACTCGATTCGATGGGCTCGTCGCGAGGATCGCGATAGTATTTTTCTTGGATTTTTCCTGGGTATTTTTCGCAGGTAAAAATTGGAGAATTCTGGACTGTGGTATTAGGGGACAGATTTTTGGAATTGTGAATGATTAGCTTATGTACTTTCCTTTGGGGTATCTTGTACAGATTTGTGGGGAGTATTTGGACTGAGTATGGGATTCGCTTTTGGGGACTTGGATTAGCGCTCGAGGTGGGTGATGTTGTGAACCTCCTACTTGTGATTGTCACTAGGCCTATTAGAATGCTCTCGATCATGTGCTATTAAAACTGTGAACAGATCTAGTATGCTTGTATGAGATTATGGTTTCTTTGTTAATATTTGCATTGTTAGCAAACTACAAGTTAGTAAGTTGTGTTCCATGATTTAGAAATGCAGCTTAATCACTTGGAAGTAATACTAAAACCATATCATGTCGTATGTTTAAGGGGAGGTTTGGGCATGTGGTTAGAATTCATGTTGTTAACAGGGTATTTGTTAGTAGATTGTGCATCTAAATTGTATCATGTATCATATATCATGCCACATGTACATCGGAGGTTCCAAACACTTAATGTTGCATATGGTAGAGTACTTAAAACGGTTTTATCAAATAAAGGACTTTGCATGCTTGAATTTTCATCTAGCTAGGCCACCTTTTTCTGCTACACAAACATGTTGGAATTGACTTAGGAGAAACCATGCTTTCATTCATTCTCCTGTCGTCTAGTCTTAGGGGATTGTGTAGTCAGATGTTCAGAGTTTGGGACAGTCGGGGATCGATGTTTGGGTGTTGCGGTAACCGCGGACTGTGGGCGGTTGACCAGCTTATTATTATTATTATTGAATCAGATTGGAGGTAGGGGATCGAGTTTCCCTTTAGTAGATGGGTTTTCCCACTTTGATCAGAGTCGTGACCCAGTCCTGCTATTTTATGATACTGATGATACTAGTTATAGTGATACTGTGCTCGTGTGGGTCGCTCCCCTCGAGTGCCACTCCGGAGTAGGTTTCAGACCGTGTTGGGTGCCGGTCAGACCGTGTTGGGTTTCGGTCATTTGGACAGGGGAGATACTGAGTTGTGAGGTTGAAGCAGAGCAGGCAGTACCAGTGTTTACTGGTGTTTTGATTGGGTTGGTCAGGCAGTCTTTGACGCTCTGGTGCACGCTTTCAGCTATTCTTTTAGCTAGGCATCTTAGAGGCATGTTAGTGGTAGCTCTTCATCAGTAGTGTTACTTGTAGCTTACCACCTTTGTCTTCATTTTCGCCTCTGATAGTCCTAGTGGGCATGTCTGAGTTTGAGGTCTACCCACTAGGGGAGGCTACTGCTTTTATAGTAGTTCTCACCCCCCACTATTTTCTCTTTTCTTTTTCGCTTTGTTTTGCAGAGTCCTCTGTGGGAGTTGCGGGACCCTCTTCCCTGGACCGAGGTAAGAGGATCGCTGATTAAATAGCTACTGCCCCGAGTTCGAGTTTTGTAGTTTTGATGTATCCCCTGTACACTCAGACGGTTGTATTTTCTTTTATTTTGGGTCTGGCTGCGGCCAGCTGGTTGTATTTATTTCGTGAGCTGGGAGAGACACTTGTATATTTGTGAGAGCTTATTGTACTTTTATTTCCAGCATTTGTCTGAGATGTATTAGTTTTAGTTTAGCTCTGTTTTATGCTCCTTTATTATTTCTTTTATATCTGAGCAGGTTTCCAGCGCTTCGTGTACACGGGAAATACCGTGTGCACGGCGGATCTGTGGACAAGCCCGGGTTCTGGTTTACACCCGGGGCGTGACAGACGCGGAGTGTATGGTACACCGGGGGCGGACGCGTGGCGGCTAGCTATTAGTTCAGTGCATCGGCGTGCGTGCACCAGGCGCAGCAAGCGGGGGGTGGACACGTGGAGTTACCCATTGGTCAGGGTACTGTGCGGGGCAGGTGGGCAGGTGGTCGTACGCGCGCGGGGAAGGCGCGGGGCAGGCACGGTCGGCGCCACGTGGCGCGACCGCAGTGGCCAGTTTTGCTGTGCGCTGTTTGTCGGCCACGTGGCATGCGGTGATTGGTTCATTTTTGGTGTTTCCTCTCCTGGGGACACAACGGGTATTTTCTGAATTGTTTGTTTTGGATTTACTCTTTAAGCAATCCGAGGGAGCTTCCTTATGCATTTCGACCTTCTTCGAGCCACTTTCTCCCTGAGGGATGAGAAGGAGAAATCTTCTCCAAGAAGAGAGGAATACACCTGCTAATTTTCAGATTTTTCTGCTGCATGCATTTCGAGATCTCTATTTTACCGGCGCGGCGCGACTTTTCTTCTTCGGTGTTCTTCTCCGTCGCTTTTCGGTGCACGAGCTCCCCCGGCCTACTCCGACCTCCGTTTCAGGCGATTCTTGCGCAGTTGGATCCACGACAGACAGAGCTACGATCTTGGTTTTTTCTGCTTCCCTTAGTTTCACGCTTTTCGAGGAGTTTTTCCATGCTTACTGGGACCCCTTTTTCTGATGGAATTTCTGGACAGCGACACATTCCCGGATTTTTATCTCCGTAACTGGGCATCGGATGGAGACGTGCCTATACACTTTTTTCATCTAGTCGACGCAAGCATTATCGCCGTATTTTTATTGGATTTTTCTAAGGCTTTCCCGGTGGTAGATTTTTCTCCCTTTATCTGTGCATGGAAATACAGATGTATGGTTGTGTGTTTGTGAGCGCCCTGTGTTGTGGAATTTGTAACTCGGCCTACGGGGTTCGGAATTTGACGTACAGGTACTTGTTTCGAAGTTATCGACGCGAGGAACGCGACAGTATTTTTGTTGGATTTTTCCGAGTCCGTTCTGCAGGTGGAAATTTCACATCTTTGAGGCTGTTTCCTCAGATTGTGTATACTTGGAATATTTTTGGACTAAGTGTAACGTTGAACCTTATTGTTGTACCCAGGGGTGTTTGCAAGTGTTGCTGGACCCGTTGGATCTGAAGACTCTGATTTCGGGGTACTTTCAGCTGTTTGGAGCCGAGACTTTCGCGACATGTACCGAGGATGCAGTTTCGGCAGAATTTGGACTGTGAGCGTCTGCGCTCTTCGCCGACCCCAGGTTTGCCTTGGATTGAGCACTTCAGGTGGGTAGGCTTAATATTGATAAGGTTTTATATTCTGGTGAATGTAAGTATACTTGTGGGGATGTCGCCCCTCTATGACTGATAGCAGGCATAATTGATGTACAACCGATATGAGCGAAAGGTAAGCAAGGAATGGCCTACTTGGGTGAGATTGATATACCATAGTGGGAATACTTTAGCATGCTTTGCTAATATATGTTACACCCACTTTTATCGTTTCCGAGGACAAAAGCATGCTTGTTTGGACATGTAGCTAGGCCATCTTTTACTGCTGCACTACATATTGGAACTTGACTTAGGAGAAACCATGCTTTTCCTTTCTCCTTCTTTGTTAGTCAAGTGGTCAGTGTTGCTCGGGTTCGAGCAGGGGTTCTGGGTAGTGTAGTCAGGACTTGGTGTCTGGGACAGGTTGGATTAGTTGTGGGGCTTTGCGGCAACCGCGGATATTGGGCGGTTGACCGGATATTTATTTATGCACCAGATTGGGTATCTGATTTCTCTAGTGGACAGAGTTTCCCACTACTTGAGTACTTTTGCATCTGATTGAGGACCGAGGCTTTCTTTAGTGGTTGGGCTTTCCCACTTAGATCAGTGTCATGATCCAGTCCTGCTGATTTATTCTACTATGAGACTTGTTACTTTGAGTCCTTGAGACTCCTATACCCTATCGGTGTTATGCGTAGGCTGGCATACCCGATTTGGCAGGCACCTTTGAGTCCTTGAGACTCCTATCCCCTATCGGTGTTATGCGTTGGCCCGCATACCCGATTTGGTAGGCACAGCAGGCAGTATCAGTTTTACTAGTGGCACTAGGTTGAGGTCATGACAGGCATAGTAGGCATAGCAGGTAGGCAGGCATGGCAGGCATAGTAGGCATAGCAGGCATGGCAGGCATAGTAGGCATAGCAGGCATGGCAGGCATAGTAGGCATAGCAGGCATGGCAGGCATAGCAGGCATGGCAGGCATAGCAGGCATGGCAGGCATAGCAGGCATAACAGGCATGGCAGGCATAGCAGGCAGGCATGGCAGGCATAGCAGGCAGGCATGGCAGGCATGGCAGGCATAGCAGGCATGGCAGGCATAGTAGGCATGGCAGGCATAGCAGGCATGACAGGCATAGTAGGCATAGCAGGCAGGCAGGCATGGCAGGCATAGTACGCATAGCAGGCAGGCAGGCATAGCAGGCATGGCAGGCATGGCAGGCATAGCAGGCAGGCGTAGTAGGCATGGCAGGCATAGTATGCATGGCAGGCATAGCAGGCATGGCAGGCATGGCAGGCATAGCTGGCAGGCATGGCTGGCATGGCAGGCATAGCGGGCATGGCAGGCATAGTAGGCATGGCAGGCATAGTAGGCATAGCAGGCATGCAGGCATGGCAGGCATAGTAGGCATAGCAGGCAGGCAGGCATAGCAGGCATGGCAGGCATGGCAGGCATAGCAGGCAGGCATAGCAGGCATGGAAGGCATAGCAGGCATAGCAGGTAGTGCCAGTGATTACTGGTCTATCGATTAGGTCGATTGTGCACTTCATGTGCTAGTGGTTGCATACCATTCTTTGGTTCTCCCATCTTGGGCATTTAGATAGAGGCATGATAGCTGTTGAGAGTCTCCAGCTTCCTTATTTCAGTCTTTACGGCTTTGGTTAGTTTTTGTCGCTTGAGGACTTAGTGGGCAGACCGTCGGGTCTGGCGGTGTTACCCACTGAGAACTCCCTTTTTTGGTGTAGTTCTCACACCCTTTGGGGGTTTTCCCCCTTCTTTTTCCTTCCTCTCCTTTGTTTTGCAGAGTCTTAGCGGGTGTTGCCGATTCTGCGGTTGTTGATCGAGGCGAGGGAGTCGCGAGCTAGATCCCTACCCATGTTTGGAGAGTAGCGGTACCCCTTCAGAGGAGAGCTTCAGTAGATTAGTTGTTTTATTTCCTCTTTTGAGAGACTGATGTAGTGAGGATATGATAAGTATTGAGAGCCTGTACACTGATGTATTTATTGGAGGTATCTCCCGGTTGAGTCTCGACCTTTGTATATGAGAATATTGTATGATTATCATTTTGGGAGATGGACATTATTGTATTATTTCCAGTTGTACAGTGGTTGATTTTAGTTATACAACGGATTTTCATTTTTAGCTCTGATATCTGTGTGATAACCGCAGTTTTATCTTACCTTTCCGGGCTTCCTATTAATTTTACTGAACCGTTTTGCTGACAATAGGGGTCCGAGGGTAACTTTTCCTTATTTTCTGGGCAGATGATCGAGGCTCGCGGGAATTTTTGGTTAATAAAGCTCGCGAAACGGAGACCGACGGTGCGATCGGTTTTGGATTTCGACCCCCGGATCTCCCAGAATAAATTCCGGAAGTTGGTACCGCAGCCCAGTGACATACACAATTACCGGGGGCAGACCGAACTCTGGTTCGCAATCAGATCGATTCTGGTCGATCAGTTGAGGTATGGGATTTAAACACCCCTTTTCCCAGTCGCTCGAGTGGTTAATCTTAATTTGGGGTCCAAAATCCACTACGCCCAAACGTCTAAATAGTCTGCCTGGGGAATTAGGTTTTCATATACCTCGCCTCCCCTCGCCTTGACGTAGGATATCCGAGCATGGACGAGGAACGGTTCCCCAAAACCCTTGCCCTTCCCATCGGCCGGCGTGGAAGGAGAAGAGATTGATCGCCTCCCCGCAAAGATCCGACGAACGCTACAAGGACGATCCCTCTCCTTCGCCCGGTACCGACGAAAACAAGGTGAGCCGTGCTTTCTTTTTCTTTCCTTGTCGTTTCTCATTATGAACGAGGGGGAGGGGGGCTTTCTTGATTCGTCGGAGATAGAAGGAGAGGGGCGAGCCACCCGCACGCGGAGCGCCGCGCGGGGCAGCCCGCGCATGCGGGGGCGCCGCGCGGGCAGCCCGCGCATGCGGGGTCGCCGCGCGGGGCACCCGCATGCGGGGCGCCGCGCGGGGCAACCCGCGCATGCGGTGGGGCACCGTGCGGGCAGCCCGCGCATGCGGGGGCACCGCGCGGGGCACCCGTATGCGGGGCGCCGCGCGGGGCAGCCCGCGCATGCGGGGGCACCGCGCGGGGCCGCCCGCGCATGCGGGGGCGCCGCGCGGGACACCCGCAAGCAGGGCACCGCGCGGGGCAGCCCGCGCATGCGGGGGCACCGCGCGGGCAGCCCGCGCATGCGAGGGGCGCCGCGCGGGGCACCCGCATGCGGGGCGCCGCGCGGGGCAGCCAGCGCATGCGGGGGCACCGCGCGGGCAACCCGCGCATGCGGGGCGCCGCGGGGGCAGCCCGCGCATGCGGGGGCACCGCGCGGGCAACCCGCGCATGCGGGGCGCCCCGCGGGGCAGCCCGCGCATGCGGGGGGGCGCCGCGCGGGGCACCCGCATGCGGGGCGCCGCGTGGGGCAGCCCGCGCATGCGGGGGCATCGCGCGGGCAACCCGCGCATGCGGGGCGCCGCGCGGGGCAGCCCGCGCATGCGGGGGCGCCGCGCGGGCAGCACGACAGCGCGCGGGGGGTTTGGTCGCTGCCGTCAGAGGCCGGTTGACGTTGGGGCTTTCCTTTACTTCGCGTTTAAAGGTTCTTGATCTCCCCGCCCGGGGATCCCGTTTTTGCAGCTTCGGGGAGCGCGCCGGGACGCGGGGAGCCGAGCGTGGTTTTCTACTAGCGACGGGTGGGTTTAATGTGTTAATTAGCATCGATTCCGACGACCGTTTATTCTAGATACTACATGTGATCGTTTCACTTTACCTGCCGCCTATTATCGTATCTTAGATGCTACATGTAATCGCCACACTTTAGTAGTTAGGTGTATTATGCTCCTGATGTTACATGCGGTTGCTTTATCTTCGATTATACTTGTTAGTAGCGTACCTTGATTACACATGTTATTATCTTACCCTTGTTCATGCATTGTGGCTACTGTGCTCGAGGCTGCAACACGCGCACCCGCGGTTTGGCCACAGCGAAGGGTGCGCTTTTCCGGAAAAGTGGTCTATGACCCGTGTATACCCACGAGGTGACGTAGTGGGGCCCCTTATTAGTTGTGGGGTTTGAGGCGCCGAGGTGCGAGCGTTGCGACCCGTCGGTTTAGTTGTCCGACGTGGTCGGGTTTCTGCAGGTACGGTATGGGCCGTCGGTTTAGTTGTCCGACGTGGCCGGGTATTACAGGATACAGGTGTACAGGTTACCTCTCCACCTTGAGAGGGTGGTTGCTCCGGTTGTCTTCACGGTTTGTTTTATTATATTCTCCTGCTCTACTATTTTTACGTTACTGACTTCCCACTTCGTGATAGGGTTCAGCCGGGGGGGGAGGTAGGCGGCGGTGAGGACGGGACAGGAGCAGCTGGGTCGCTGGGGACCCTGGACTGTATTTGTTCTTTCATTCTTGCATTTCATTTACATTGTAGTTATGTGAGAGGTTCTCGATACCCTCGTGGGGTCGGCGTGGATGTCGGTATGGGTTGCATTTAGTTACCCTCTTATACGTTACTCTTCCTTTTATTTCTGTTGGCCATTTGAAAGTGAAAAAGGCAAAAGCCAAAGAAAAGATTGCGAAAACCATTTTTTTAAAATCTAAGTGTCGTGTGGGCACTGGTTTCAAAACCCTGTGGCTTTATGGATTGCGAAAGGGATTTCAAAACTTGGGTGTCGGGTGGGCACCGTTTTCAAAACCTTGTGGATTTATGCTGATTTCGAAACTAGCTTTCAAACGTAAGCGCCGGGTAGGCGCTCTTTTAAAAACTGTGGATTTATCCTTTCCAAATTGATCGGCCATACGTTTTAAATAGATTAGAATGCTGGTTGTATGTTAATAATTGTTGTGATTGAATGGTTGTGTATGTTTGGAACATGTACTGAACGCCACGCCGTGCATATACAGGGGAGACTCTGTCCGTTTACAGAGTGATCCTGTATGTGTGGCGGGTCTGGGCATGCACCGGGGAAGAGGGGTTCTCTTTTACAAAAAAAAAATTTTGTACGTCAAATGTTCGACTTTTGTGAATCGTTTCCGCTAAAACAAACCCCCCGGGGCGTGACAGATTAAATGGTATTAGAGACTTCTTCCAATCACAACAGTTAGTGCCGACATCCGTGGGAACACCTCACTTGCCTACACATGAATGAAATGGGTAGGGCATAGGACTGTAGAACGCGAGCGATCGAGGGGGGGGGGGGGGAAGAGTTCGAGTTTTTCTTTCGCTAAGTGGTTCGTTGTCCCGTCGCTTATTAGCAAAGGCTAAAGCTGACTTTCTTTATGTGTATACAGATAGAGGGCCGACTTAGCAAGCAACCGGCGACGGGAATGGACCTTGCCGACGAAGCCAATCGCCTGCTCCGCAACCAGCTGCGCGACGTGGCTGGGCAACTGCTGACTCTCGCGGAGCGCCTGAGCTTACTGATACAGGAACTCGAGGGCGTCGATCGATTCCGGGGTGGCAGCGGAGGCGCTGCCCCTCCCGGGATGCCACCGACGGGCCCTCCCATCTTCCAGGAGGTTGCTAACTTGGCCGTGTACACCAACGTAGAGCGCGCCCGGCAGGAATACTCTTACCCCGAGTCGGCCGGGGACCCCCATCGGAGGGGCCGGGCGAGCAAATGCCCGAGAGCCGGGCAGAACCTCGAGCAGATGACGGAGGAGAGACTTAGGCCACCGAAGCCGTGCGTCATATGCGGCAACGCACACCTCATGACGAGTTGCCCGTGGCGGGACGGACACTGCTTCCGGTGTGGCGGGCCGGGCCACACGCGTCAGGAGTGCCCTCTGAAGCCGGCTGTCAATAGACCCCCGGCGCCACGACACGTTGAGCCTAAGGGAACGGCTGCCCCGACCCCTCAAGGGGGCACCGATCCAGAGAGCCGGCCAAATCCACGCCCGAAGCAAGCACCGAAGGACGAGCGGGGGCTCAAGGGAAGCGCGCACGTGCAACCAGGGTCCTGCGTCATCTGCGAGGGCGCGCACCCAGTGACGGAATGCACTTGGAGGTACCACTACTGTAACCGGTGCGGCTTGCCAGATCACACTTATCTCTCCTGCCCCCAGGGGCCAACCCCTGCCTCCGCCGCCGCGCCACCACCGCAGAGAGGAACAGAGAACGCTGCGGCCCCTGTGCAGGCAAAGGACTCGCCTGGCGACCAGCAATCCGCAGACTCCTTAGACAGCAAACCCCTACCCCAACACGCGGTGCGAAGCTGGCCCAAGGGTTGTGGGCGGACTTCCCCGGCCGCCCCGGCAGACGACGCGTCGTCCCAAAATAGGGAATGACAGGTACTTATTTTATTGTTTTGTTTTTTTTTTTCCTTCCTTCCTTCTCTTGTCTAGATAGGAGCACCCTTTGGGCCGGAGCAACCCGCCCCTACCAGACCCCTGCGAGCCCTCCTGCCTTTAGCTCTACCTTTCGTTTTGTTGACCGTTTCGTTTCCCACATTGCTTCGGGGGGGGGTTGTTTTACGGGCGGGTTCGTGGTTGTCAAGGGAGGGTTACTTGTAGGCCGTAGCACACCGAGTTTGGTTGGCGCAACCTGGAGTCGTGAGGTTAATAGTATAATTTCTTCCCCTCCCTTGTTGTCGGGTTAGTGTGGGCTTTTACGGGCCGTCGGACCGGGTTTGGTGGTAGGACCGAGGTACCTCGACGCATGCGAGACTTTGGTTGCCGACTGCTCAACACCATCAGGGGTGGTCCGCGAACCAGTGGCGTCATGACAGGGAACTCCAAGTCGAGAAGCAGGCCTACTCGGGTTAGTTTTGAGCGAAAGAGACGGGATGGTAGGGCTGCCAGGCGGGTCGAACCATCGTTTGCCCGAAATATCAGGGCGGTTGGTCCGGTAGTTCCCCCACCGGGTTACCACCGGGTTTCGCCAAGGATTCTTGGGCGCCTCGCGTGCCATTGCTTCGGGGGGGGGGGGGGGGGGGGGGGGGGGGGTGGGAATTCGAACGCCCCAGCGGCGTCCCTGGGTTGGATGAACAGAATTTTTAGACCCTTCTTGGATCGACTCGCCTACAGACGAAGAGCGTCTACGGGTGACCTTGCAGACTCTCAGGTGCCAGAGAGTGTAGGCCAAACTCCAAAGGTGTGAGTTGGGCCTCGCGGGGTGGGCTCTTGTTTTTGGGACGGCTAAATGTCAGAAGAGTTAAGGCCTTTACAACCAAGCCACTCAAGAAAATGATGCGTCCAATCAAGAGCACTCCGGAAAGACAAGTGGAGCAGTCAATGCCTGGAGCGGTAAGGATCACACGGGAGACATACCAGTAACCGCGATGACGCAGCTGGACGGATCAACAGCAGACTTCTGGTGGCTTAAATTGACAAGGCACGTAGTACAACGCGTGGCTCGCTGGTGGGGTTAGTCACCGAATAAAGGACGAACATCAGCGCCCGGTAGGAAAACTGCAATCTCTCCTAGTGCCAGAGAGAAATGAGAAGATCACGAGGGGCGCAAGGCAAATGGGAAGCTACAACCGCCACCTTTGCCGGAGTGGAAGTGGGATCAGATCGCCACGGGCCTTGTCACGGGTTTCCCACGCTCTCAGCAGGGTCACGACGTGATTTGGGTCGTAGTCGACCGGTTGACCAAGTCAGCACACTTTCTGCCATTCATACAACCGGGACCCGAGAACGGTTAGCTCAAGCTTACGTTAGCGAGATCGTGAGAGTACATGGAGTGCCAGCATCGGCCACCTTGGACAGAGACACGCGCTTTGTCTCGAAGT
The DNA here is from genome assembly GCA_029204045.2 of Tillandsia leiboldiana. Taxonomy (NCBI): domain Eukaryota; kingdom Viridiplantae; phylum Streptophyta; class Magnoliopsida; order Poales; family Bromeliaceae; genus Tillandsia; species Tillandsia leiboldiana. Next base: position 25,358,040 of record CM055067.1, read on the forward strand.
TTTGGCAGAGCCTTCAGCGAGCCATGGGGACCAAACTACAGTTTAGCACAGCCTTCCACCCTCAGTCGGACGGACAGTCGGAGCGCGTGATACAAACCCTCGAAGACCTACTTCGCGCCTGTGTACTAGATTGGGGAGTCAGATGGTCACGCTACCTACCTCTCGCGAAATTCGCCAACAACAACAGCTACCAGGCCAGCATCTAGATGGCGCCCTACGAAGCCTTATATGGAAGGCGCTGCCGATCCCCGATTTGTTGGGACCCGATCTAGTGGAAGAAACGGAGAAGAAGGTACGCCTTATCAGACAGCGCCTGCTGACCGCCCAGAGTCGCCAGAAGAGCTGCGCGGACCAAAGGCGCCGCGACCCGGAATTCCAAGTGGGAGAGCATGTTTTCTTGCGGGTCTCGCCATCCAGAGGAGTCAAGCGGTTCGGGCTAAAAGGGAAACTGAGCCCACGATTTGTAGGGCCCTTCGAGATTTTGGAACGCATCGGCCCAGTGGCGTACCGCCTTGCCCTACCACCGAACCTCGACCGAGTCCACGACGTCTCCCACGTCTGGATGCTCCGTAAATACCTCTCCGATCCATCACATATCCTGGATGTCGCTATACTCGACCTTAAAGAGGACCTAAGCTTCGAGGAAACCCCCGTGAGAATCCTAGCAAGGGAGAGCAAATCACTGTGAAATCGAACCATCCCCTACGTGAAGGTACTCTGGAGCAACCACGAGGAGCGAGAAGCAACCTGGTAGCTAGAATCTAAAATGAGGGAGAACTACCCGAACCTGTTCACCACCTCCCGGGTTTGAGTTTCGAGGACGAAACTCGTTTTTAGAGGTGAGTGGTGTGATAACCGCGGTTTTATCTTACCTTTCCGGGCTTCCTATTAATTTTACTGAATCGTTTTGCTGACAATAGGGGTCCGAGGGTAACTTTTCCTTATTTTCTGGGCAGATGATCGGGGCTCGCGGGAATTTTTGGTTAATAAAGCTCGCGAAACGGAGACCGGCGGTGCGATCGGTTTTGGATTCCGACCCCCGGATCTCCCAGAATAAATTCCGGAAGTTGGTACCGCAGCCCAGGTGACATACACAATTACCGGGGGCAGACCGAACTCTGGTTCGCAATCATATCGATTCTGGTCGATCAGTTGAGGTATGGGATTTAAACACCCCTTTTCCCAGTCGCTCGAGTGGTTAATCTTAATTTGGGGTCCAAAATCCACTACGCCTAAATGACTAAATAGTCGGCCTGGGGAATTAGGTTTTCATATACCTCGCCTCCCCTCGCCTTGACGTAGGATATCCGAGCGTGGACGAGGAACAGTTCCCCAAAACCCTTGCCCTTCCCATCGGCCGGCGTGGAAGGAGAAGAGATTGATCGCCTCCCCGCAAAGTCCGACGAACGCTACAAGGACGATCCCTCTCCATCGCCCGGTACCGACGAAAACAAGGTAAGCCGTGCTTTCTTTTTCTTTCCTTGTCGTTTCTCGTTACGAACGAGGGGGAGGTGCTTTCTTGATTCGTCGGAGATAGAAGGAGAGGGGCGAGCCACCCGCACGCGGAGCGCCGCGCGGGGCAACCCGCGCATGCGGGGGCGCCTCACGGGGCAGCCCGCGCATGCGGGGGCGCCGCACGGGGCAGCCGGTGCATGCGGGGGCGCCGCGCGGGGCACCCGCATGCGGGGCGCCACGCGGGGCAACCCGCGCATGCGGGGGTGCCGCGCGGGGCGCCGCGCGGGGAAGCCCGCGCATGCGGGGGGGCACCACGCGGGCAGCCCGCGCATGCGGGGGCGCCGCACGGGGCACCCGCATGCGGGGCGCCGCGCGGGGCAGCCCGAGCATGCGGGGTCACCGCGCGGGGCCGCCCGCGCATGCGGGGGCGCCGCGCGGGGCACCCGCATGCGGGGCGCCGCGCGGGGCAGCCCGCGCATGCGGGGGCACCGCGCGGGCAGCCCGTGCATGCAAGGGGCGCCGCGCGGGGCACCCGCATGCGGGGCGCCGCGCGGGGCAGCCCGCGCATGCGGGGGCACCGCGCGGGCAACCCGCGCATGCGGGGCGCCGCGCGGGGCAGCCCGCGCATGCGGGGGCACCGCGCGGGCAGCCCGCGCATGCGAGGGGCGCCGCGCGGGGCACCCGCATACGGGGCGCCGCGCGGGGCAGCCCGCGCATGCGGGGGCGCCGCACGGGCAACCCACGCATGCGGGGCGCCGCGCGGGGCAGCCCACGCATGCGGGGGCTCCGCGCGGGCAACCCGCGCATGCGGGGTGCCGCGCGGGGCAGCCCGCGCATGCGGGGGCACCACGCTGGGCCACCCGCGCATGCGGGGGCGCCGCGCGGGCAGCACGACAGCGCGCGGGGGGTTTGGTCCCTGCCGTCAAAGGCCGGTTTACGTTGGGGCTTTCCTTTACTTCGCGTTTAAAGGTTCTTGATCTCCCCGCCCTGGGATCCCGTTTTTGCAGCTTCGGGGAGCGCGCCGGGACGCGGGGAGCCGAGCGTGGTTTTCTACTAGCGACAGGTGGGTTGAATGTGTTAATTAGCATCGATTCCGACGACCATTTATTCTAGATACTACATGTGATCGTTTCACTTTACCTGCCGCCTATTATCGTATCTTAGATGCTACATGTAATCGCCACACTTTAGTAGTTAGGTGTATTATGCTCCTGATGTTACATGCGGTTGCTTTATCTTCGATTATACTTGTTAGTAGAGTACCTTGATTACACATGTTATTATCTTACCCTTGTTCATGCATTGTGGCTACTGTGCTCGAGGCTGCAACACGCGCACCCGCGGTTTGGCCACCACGAAGGGTGCGCTTTTCCGAAAAAGTGGTCTATGACCCGTGTATACCCACGAGGTGACGTAGTGGGGCCCCTTATTAGTTGTGGGGTTTGAGGTGCCGAGGTGCGAGCGTTGCGACCCGTCGGTTTAGTTGTCCGACGTGGTCGGGTTTCTGCAGGTACGGTATGGGCCGTCGGTTTAGTTGTCCGACGTGGCCGGGTATTACAGGATACAGGTGTATAGGTTACCTCTCCACCTTGAGAGGGTGGTTGCTCCGGTTGTCTTCACGGTTTGTTTTATTATATTCTCCTGCTCTACTATTTTTACGTTATTGACTTCCCACTTCGTGACAGGGTTCATCCGGGGGGGGAGGTAGGCGGCGGTGAGGACGGGACAGGAGCAGCTGGGTCGCTGGGGACCCTGGACTGTATTTGTTCTTTCATTCTTGCATTTCATTTACATTGTAGCTATGTGAGAGGTTCTCGATACCCTCGTGGGGTCGGCGTGGATGTCGGTATGGGTTGCATTTAGTTACCCTCTTATACGTTACTCTTCCTTTTATTTCTGTTGGCCATTTGAAAGTGAAAAAGGCAAAAGCCAAAGAAAAGATTGCGAAAACCATTTTTTTAAAATCTAAGTGTCGTGTGGGCACTGGTTTCAAAACCCTGTGGCTTTATGGATTGCGAAAGGGATTTCAAAACTTGGGTGTCGGGTGGGCACCGTTTTCAAAACCTTGTGGATTTATGCGGATTTCGAAACTCGCTTTCAGACGTAAGCGCCGGGTAGGCGCTCTTTTAAAAACTGTGGATTTATCCTTTCCAAATTGATCGGCCATACGTTTTAAATAGATTAGAATGCTGGTTGTATGTTAATAATTGTTGTGATTGAATGGTTTTGTATGTTTGGAACATGTACTGAATGCCACGCCGTGCATATACAGGGGAGACTCTGTCCGTTTACAGAGTGATCCTGTATGTGTGGCGGGTCTGGGCATGCGCCGGGGAAGAGGGGTTCTCTTTTACAAAAAAAAAATTTTGTACGTCAAATGTTCGACTTTTGTGAATCGTTTCCGCTAAAACAAATCCCCCGGGGCGTGACAATCTGTTAGCTGTAGTACTTTTCTTGCAGGTAGAACGCTTCGCCTATGCGGGGTTTGGCATAGGAGGCGGATCTGTTGGCGAGCCCGGGTCGCAGTTTCGACCCCGGGGCGTGACAGTTACTTTTCCAGCCCTTTCATTTCAGTATTATATTGTTACTTTATGCCTCTAGTAGACTTAGTGGGCAGACCGTCGGGCTTGTTGGCGGCACCCACTGAGAACTACTTGGGACGTAGTTCTCACACCCGTCGTGGTGTCTTTTCCCACAGGGACTTCTACTCCTGTTCCTGCTGCTCCAGTTGCTGATCCGGCTGATCGAGGTAAGGGAGTTGCGAGATAGATCCCTACCAGTCGTCGTCCTCCTGAGAGAGTAGATGTACCCCTTTACTTTTGAGAGGACCCTTGTAGTGAGGTATAGAGTTGTATTTTATTTTAATGCTTGAGAGATTTATGTGTTTTGGGGAGGAGTTTGAGTTGTATATATTTTCATTTTCAGCAGTTTACTTTCAGCTCTGATATCTGTATAATATAGTTGATCTTTTGCAGGTTAGTCGCTTCGTCTATACGGGGCTTCCCGTATGGGCGGCGGATCTGTTGGCGAGCCCGGGTCGCAGTTTCGACGCCGGGGCGTGACAATGAGTGATTGACATGTCTTCTCTCGGTGGCGAGTATGTTGGCTACAAACAACATAGTGCTACAGGATGGGGGGACATGCCTCTAACTTTCGCTAGATTGGGTCGAGTGTCATTGTTGGTTCTGACTAGTTTTTACTTGTCTCAGGTGGGAGCGATGCCTCCGTGGTGCAGGATCATGACGCGTTCGCAGCCTTCTTCCTCTGAGCCTGGGCAGCAGGAATCGGGCCAGGGCCAGCATAGTGAGGTACAGGAGCTTCGTGCCTAGATGGCTCTGATGCAGGAGGCCTCCCGGCGTCAGGAGGAGGCCATGGACCAGATGATGCATATGTTTGAGCAGAGGGCACAGCCTGTTGTAGCACCTCCAGTGAGTTCCCCCGTACCTTCTTCGCCTGTTGTGGCACCCCCTGTTGTACCGACGGCATCAGCAGTCCCTATTGCGCCGGTTACTAGCAGACTGCCGTCTGGGTCGACGGGACAGTTGACCTCTGCTGAGCAGCGAGAGGTGGTAGATTTGTTGATGAGGTTTCGTCAGTTTGACCCGCCTCGTTTCTCGGGGCTGAGTTCGGAGCCGTGGGAGGCGGAGTCGTGGATCACGGCGATGGAGCGACATTTCGAGAGTTTGTTTATTGAGGAGCGGTTTCAGGTTCTACTGGCGACGAACTTCTTGGAGCGCAACGCCGAGGCCTGGTGGCGGCGTGTTCGACCTGTTGGTCCACCTGGGACTCAACTTCTTACCTGGGTGGAGTCCCGCAGTCTACTTCTTGGAGCCTTCTTCCCGGAGAGTGTTAGGCAGAGGTTGGAGGAGCAATTGAAGAATCTCCGACAGAGAGATCGTCCCGTGCACGCGTACATCGCAGATTTCAACCAGTTGTTGGCCTGTGTACCGCACGCGGCTAGGGACGAGGCGCATCGGATCTACATGTTCGAGCGAGGGTTGCACCGAGATATCTATCAGTTCGTCCGTTCGTGCAGATTGCAGACTTTGGATGCCTCTATGGAGCAGGCACTCTATGTAGAGCGCGGGGAGGCAGTGATGGACGAGGTGGCTCCATCTCCCGCAGTGATTCTGGGGGCGAAGCGCCCAGCACAGGTTGACGAGGTACTGTCGAGTCGTCAGGGACCCCCGAGACCTCCACGATTCCATCCTCAGGGTCGTGGGTTTCAGGGGCGCCAGAGGTCAGGTGCACCCCGTCATTCTCAGCAGCAGCAGCGTCGACCGCCTCGGCAGCAGCAGTCTCAGCAATAGCAGCAGTCCCAGCGGCAGCCGCGCTAGGACAGATGTGTTATCTGTGGAGGACCACACCCACCGAGCCAGTGTGCTCAGAGGCAGGGCCACTGTTTCCGCTATGGGCATACTGGCCACTTCCAGGCGTCGTGCCCCAGAGCATGCTACCCAGCACCTTCGACGACCTCAGCACCCTCTATTCCTCTTCAGACGGCTGGACCTTCTGCGGCCTATGGTAGGCCTGATCATGCTTCTTCCTCGCGACAGCCGGAGCAACGACCACCAGCACCGAGCGGGCGAGTTTATGCCGCATAGGTTGAGGATGCTTCAGCGGCCGACCATGTCGTCGCAGGTATTATTTTGATTTCTGCAGTTCGTGCTCGAGCTCTTTTTGATACCGGTGCTTCACACTCATTCATCAGTAGAGCATTTGCATCCCTACATGGTATAGAGATAGTTTCATTATCGCATGCATTAGAGGTTCAGATTCCAGATCATGTTTTGCATGTTGAGGTGTGTTGTAGGGCTTGCCCCGTACAGTTGGGATCTTGGATCTTGCCGGCAGACTTGCTCGTCTTATGGCAGCTCCGGGATTTTGATGTTGTAGTTGGCATGGATTGGTTGTTGTGGTATTTTGCCACCATCGATTGCAGAGAGAGGACTGTGACCCTCCGCGAGCCTGGACAGGAGGAGTTCGTCTACAGAGGCTGCCAGAGCACACTATTCGCAGTGACTGTTTCTTCGGCGAGGGCTAGGCGGATGATGAGCAGAGGTTGAACCACTTTCTTGGCGACTATCATCGAGGTGCCTACGGTGGCACTGGGACTCGAGGATATCCCTATTGTCCGTGAGTTTCCAGATGTGTTTCCCCCTGAGTTGACGACTATGCCACCGGAGAGGGAGACAGAGTTTGTGATTGACGTGGTTCCGGGAACCGCGCCAATCTCGAAGGCACCCTACAGGATGGCACCTGCTGAGTTGAGGGAGCTGAAGGCCCAGTTACAGGATTTGATGGATAGGGGTTTTATTAGACCCAGTGTATCTCCGTGGGGAGCGCCGGTGTTGTTTGTGAAGAAGAAGGATTGGTCGCTTAGATTATGTGTGGATTACAGAGAGCTGAACAAAGTGACCATCCGGAACAAGTATCCTTTACCACGGATTGATGATTTGTTTGATCAGCTGCAGGGAGCGTCGGTGTTCTCGAAGATTGATCTCCAGTCCGGTTACCACCAGTTGAGGGTGAGGGCCAAGGACATCCCCAAAACGACTTTTAGATCCCGGTATGGGCATTATGAGTTCACAGTGATGCCATTTGGTTTGACTAATGCCCCTGCTGCCTTTATGGATTTGATGAACCGGGTATTTTAGCCGTACTTGGAACAGTTTGTTGTGGTATTCATCGATGACGTCCTGATTTACTCCCGGAGTGATTTGGAGCATGAGGAGCACTTGAGGATAGTGCTGCAGCTTCTGCGAGAGAAAAAGCTGTATGCCAAGTTTAAGAAATGCGAATTCTGGCTTTGGGAGGTTGCATTTTTAGGCCATATTGTATCAGCCACAGGAGTGGTAGTGGACCCGATGAAGATTGATGCTGCTTGGGATTGGCCTAGACCGATGACGGTTACTGAGGTCCGGAGCTTCTTGGGCTTGGCAGGTTATTACCGTCGGTTTGTGGAGGGCTTTGCGAAGCTCTCTACCCCTCTGACCGGTTTGACTAGGAAGGGGACAAAGTTCATTTGGACCGAGCAGTGCCAGCAGAGCTTCGAGGAGCTGAAAAGGAGATTGATTTCAGCACCGATTTTAGCATTGCTAGTGATGGGTGATGGATTTGTGATCTACAGCGACGCCTCACACAGCGGATTGGGTTGCGTACTGATGCAGCTTGGTAGGGTGATTTCTTATGCTTCACGACAGTTAAAGGATTATGAGAAGAATTACCCTACGCATAATTTGGAGCTTGCAGCCGTTGTGTTTGCTTTGAAGTTGTGGCGGCATTATCTCTATGGAGAGCACTGCGAGATTTACACGGATCACAAGAGCTTGAAGTATTTGTTTACTCAGAAGGAGCTGAACTTGAGGCAACGCCGGTGGCTAGAGCTACTGAAGGATTATGATGTGAGCATTTTGTATCATCCCGGCAAGGCCAATGTAGTGGCAGATGCTTTGAGCAGGAGGACAGTACAGAGCTTGAGTATGATGATTACATCGCAGGCACCGCTAGTCTAGCAGATGAGGCGCTTACAGATTGAGGTTGTATCCCCTGGGGTCTCTGCTAGACTTATGTCTATGGTCGTGCAACCCACTCTGTTGGACAGGATTAGAGAGGCACAGAGTGAGGACCCCCACTTGACGAGGATCAGAGGGCAGATTCAGACAGAGCAGATAGGGGATTTTTCTTTGGATACCTCGGGAGTACTTCGGTACAGGGACCGAGTGTGTGTGCCTATGGATGCTGAGATCAGAGACCAGATTTTGAGAGAGGCCCATTATACACCTTATACCATTCATCCTGGTGGTACTAAGATGTATAAGAACCTCAAGGCACATTTTTGGTGGTCTGGAATGAAGCGGGATATTGGAAGACTCGTGGCTCACTGTTTAACTTGTCAGCAAGTGAAGGCTGAGCACCGAGTTCCTGCTGGCAAGTTACAGAGTCTTCCAATCCCCGAGTGGAAGTGGGATCACATCACTATGGATTTCGTCACGGGACTACCGAGGGCGCAGAGTGGAGCCGACGCGATTTGGGTTATCGTGGATAGGCTCAACAAGTCTACTCACTTTCTACATGACAGGTGATTGGCCATTGGAGCGACTTGCGCAGTTGTACTTGGATGAGGTGGTGAGGCTTCATGGTGTACCCGCCTCGATAGTATCTGATAGGGACCCGAGATTTGTATCGCATTTTTGGGGGAGTCTGTGAGGACCCGAATCCCCACTTAAGTGTTTATTGATGGATTAGTGGCTTCTGGGAGTGTTCGTACGCGTGTCGGGCCCAGGAAATGAATTTTCGGTGTAAATTAGGAGTAAGTTTGCATCACCGGAGGCCTTTGGAAAATTTTAGAAGCAGAATTGGGCCAAACGGACATTGAATTTGGAATCAGCGCGCAAAACGATCGAAACGGGCTATTTACTTGGATTTTTCGGAGCCCGGATGACCCGGTACGGATTTCGAGGCAGCTGGTACAGTTCCGGCGCCGGCGGGCGGCGGCGGCGGGCAGCGGCGAAGCGCGGCGGCGCGGGCTCGGGCAGGCGGCGGAGCGGCCGCGGGCGGGCGCGCGGGCAGGCGCGCGGTCCACGGGGCCGGCGTGCACCGTGGGGCAGGGGCACGTGGCACCTCGTGAGTGGCGGGCGCAGCAGGCGCGGTCCACGGGAGTGTCGCGGGTGCACGGTGGACCAGAGCGGGACACATAGCGTGATGGCATTGGCTGGTGCACGAGCGTGCGGTCTACGCGTCTGGCGACGGGTGCCTCGGGATACGTGCCCGACACGGGGCCGCGGGCGGCGCGGTCTCGCACGTAGGCGTGGCGTGGGCGCGGTCGGGCGACGTGGGGGTGCCACGTGGCGCCCCGCGGTTGGCCGAGTGCAGCCGCGCATGCCAGGCTGTCGGGCCACGCGTGGCTCCGCGATTCGTGGGCGCACGTGCGCCGGGCGCGGGTGAAGCCCCTGGGACACATGTCGGCTCCGGAGCAATCCGGGCGCGCACAATGTTGGGCCGGGCCCAACACTGTAGCAGCCCGGAATGCCCCGGGCGCCCGAATTTGGACCCAAAAGTCCAAACTTGGATTTTTTCGGGCTGGGCCTATTTAAAGCCCTCTTTCACCCCCGAGTTTGAGGTTTTGCCAAACTCCTCTGCCCTTGGACCCTTCAGGAAAGTTGGAGATTTTCCTGTCGCGCATCTTTTGGCGGAGGCCCGGAATTTTTGGAAGCCGCGGCGTCGACGACTTCGGCATCGTAGCACAGAGCGACGATCTTTCATCGGAGGTCCATTATCGTCGCAGTTCAGTCTGAGAGGTCCACAGATCTACCCCGATAGTATTTTTGGGCAATTTTCATGGCATTGGATTCATGATAGGTACGCCTTCGTTTTCCATGTTGACCACCTTGCTTGATTCTGAGTTCGTGGCACGCTTTTTGAGACATTTCTAAGCCACTATTTTGCTGGTGGAGTTTATGGACAGCAGCCCCTTGCCAGAATTTTAGCTCCACGCTCGAGCGTCGGATCGAGACGAGCCTGTACACTTTTTGCATCTACTCGTCGCGAGGATTATCGTCGTATTTTTCTGGGATTTTTCTGAGGCTTGCCCGAAGGTATACTGTTTCCCCTTTTACTGTGTAGAGTTTTACAGTTGTGTGGTTGTGAGATTTTGCGCACCTGTACTGTGAAATTTGTAACTCTGCCTTCGGGGCTCGGAATTGGACGTGCAGGTACCCGTTTCAAAGGTCTCGACGCAACGATAGCAGTGATATTTTTATTGGAATTTTCAGGGCACATTCAGCAGGTGAAATAATGGCATCTTTGGGACTGATTTTCAGATCGTGTGTATTTGGTTAATTTTGGGATTAAAGTGTAACTGTTAGCCGTGTGTTTCTACCAGGAGGATTTGTTTAGTGTCTTTGGACCATCGGGGCTGTGGATTAGTAGAGATTGTTGCTCCTGGTGTTTTCGGCTGTGGAACCTTGGACGGTTAGCATTCTCAGGTGGGTGGCCCTGTCTCCAAGCTTGATGGACTGTGCATTAAAATCTGCTATTGTAGGATTATGCATGATAGTGAAATGCTTGTGTAGCATGCTAGAATGTTGGAATTGTTATTCCCTGTATTATCTGATGATCTTGTCATCACCTTGCTTTCTATCATGTATAAATTATTGTTGTTTTGGAACTTGACCTAGCACCCCCGTCATATGCTGCATGTGTAACCAGACCAGTAGAAAACTCCAACTTGGGCTAGGTTTATTCTGCTTTAGACATCCACACTTCTTATTCCTTCCTGGACATAGTGTTTTACTCGCCCGGGTAGTGGGCCGAGTGGTCGGGATTCTTTTAGTGTGGGATGCATTCTACACTCGTGCTTGGGAGTAGAGTGGAGTCTGGTAGATGTAGTTGATCGTTCATCTGTGGCGGGAGCCGTTTGGGTAGACGGCGGCCCCGGGATGTTTTGTTGTCTTGTATTATTGTCGCCGCTGTGTTAGTGGCAGTTGTATACCAGTGTTAGCAAGACCTTGAACCCAAAACCTTTTTTGGACACACGTATGATTTTAGTCAACCAATGTTTTCTCCCAAGCATCGTAGGGTTGCCTGAGTCTGTTCTTGTTTGATTGGACGAAGGCATTAGCTCTTCGAAGCTTGGATATAAAACTTGTTTTCAATTGTTTTCCTAAAAAGAACTAAAAATCATTAAATATGGATTTCTTCCAGATCAAATGGCTTTCAGTAAGAAACGTTGCCTTTTTCCTATAAATTAACCACTCGAGATGATTCGAGTGGTCTGGGTTCTAAGGTCTGTCTTTTTCCTTAGGACGAGAACAACAAGAGGCTATGTGAGGTCCCGGAATCCCCCGCGTAGGGTTGCTGGTTGTTGGGCAGCTTTCGGTCGCCGTTGGGGGTGTTGGTGCGCGTGTTGGGGGCCCAGAAATGGATTTGTGATGCAAGTTGGGATTTGCTGGCATCACTGGAGGCCTGCGTGGGTAGCGCGCAATTTGGACACAAGTGGTGGACTTTGGGCTTAATTGAGACCCCGTGGGAAGTTGGAGGACCCGTCGGGTGTTTAGAAGTGATTTCGCACGATTCAGATGTCAAAATTAGACTCCGGGTGAAGTCCGGATAAAAGTTTACCTCTCCGGTCGCCTTCGGGAATTTTTAGAGTTGGAATTTGGCAAATCGGACTTTAAAAATGGACCCGGCGCGAAAATCGGATCGAGTGGGAATTCGGCAAATTTTCGAATGAGAATTTGGAGAAATGGACATCGTTTTTGGATTCAGCGCGCGAAATCGCTAAGATTGGACTATTTATTTGTTTAATTTGGAGCCCGGATGGTTTGCACGTTTTTCGAGGCGACGCGGCACGAGATTCGAGGCGGGCGCGTTTTGCGAGGTGTCGCAGCACGCTTTCCGAGGGCGTACGGCGCACGCGTGGGCGGCAGGCAGGCGCGCTTGGGAAGCGCGCCTGCGGCGTGGGGCGCACGCGGGGGCCGCCACGTGGCGGGCCCCCACTGGCGCCCGCTCGGGCGCGCTTGACACCGCGCCCGTGTGGCGGGCCCGTGTCCCACGCCTGCGCGGGCACGGTGTCACGCGCCCGTGTGGCGCGCGGGCTGCGCGCCCGCGTGGCACGCAGGGGCGCAGCCACGTGGCGCGCCCCGCGGTTGCCTGCGCCTGGTGCACCCGGCTGGGTGCTGTGGACCGCGGGTGCACCGTGCACCGCGGGCCGTGGACCACCTCCTCCCCTCTCCCTCTTTTTCCTCTTCTTCTTCCTCCCCGCAAGCCACCTTCTTCCCTTTCTTTCTTTCTTCTGCACCCGAGAGCGAGAGGGAGTGAGGGAGGAGGTTGTGGGAGTTGGCGTTTCGCATCGCGGGCCTCGTGGAGCGCGCGAGGCTTCCGATGGGGGCGTTGCGGCGACGGCGGCGCAGTCGGGTAGGTCCCGTGTGTTGGTTTTACTGTATTTTTGTATAGTTTTTGGGGCGATCTTTTGGACTGTAATTAACCCTCTTGCTCTTTTTTGTGTTGGGCACCGTGCACCGTTTTGCGTGCGGACTCCGGCGCCGTGCACCGTTTTGCGTGCGGACTCCGTTTTGCGTGCGAACTCTGGCACCGTGCACCGTTTTGCGTGCGGACTCCGGCACCGTGCACCGTTTTGCGTGCGGACTCCGTTTTGCGTGCGGATCCTGGCACCGTGCACCGTTTTGCGTGCGGACTCCGGCACCGTGCACCGTTTTGCCTGCGGGCTCCGTTTTGCGTCCGGATTCCGGCACCGTGCACCGTTTTGCGTGCGGACTCCGGCGCCGTGCACCGTTTCACGTTCAGACTCCGTTTTTGGTGCGGACTCCGGCAGCGTGTTCCGTTTTGCGTGCGGACTCCGACGGCGTGCCCCGTTTTACGTGCGGATCGCGTGGAGGCCAATTGCAAGTGTCTACGAGCAATTGGTGGCAAATCGAGGTGGGTGGCCTTATCTCCAAGTTTTATGGACTGTACAGTATTTCTACTGATGTAGGACTATGCATGATAGTTTATTTCATTGTGTAGTATGCTAGATTTTAGGAATTGCTATTCCTTTTATTGTCTGTTAATATAGTTATCTTGGAACTTGACCTAGCACCCCCGTCATATGTTGTATGTGTAACCAGACTAGTAGAAAACCCTCACTTGGGCTAGGGTTATTTATGCTTAGACATCCACACTGTTCATCCCTGGACATAGTGTTTTCTCGCCCGAGTAGTGGGCCGAGAGGTCGGGACTTGCTTTTAGTGTGGGATGCTTTTACACTCTTGCCTGGGAGCAGAGTGGCGTCTGGTAGTTGTACTGGGTTGCGTATCTGTGCCGGGAGCCGTTTGGGTAAACGGTAGTCCCGGGAGGTCTTGTTTCCCTGTTGTGCCGTCGTGGTGGGAGCCGTTGCGCAGACGGCAATCCCGGGCCGTCGAGTATCTTCCGGTCCGTCTTGTTGGGAACCGTTGGGGTTAACGGTGATCCCAGGTCGTTGAGTGTTGTCCGACCAGTACTGTTAGCTTGAGTTGTGGGTCGTTCCTGGCTGTGGAGTACCTCCTGCCAGCGTGCCTCGTGCTGTGAGCTGTTGGAGAGGCTAGTGTCTCGTGTTCCGTGTGAGCTGATTCAGCTGAGTCGTAGAGAGTGCTCCGACTGTTGTGCGAGATATTTGGGGATCTTGGGTCCTATCGTTCTGAGAGTGGGCGTGGATTTTGACTATAGCCTGCATATGCCAATGTTTGATACTCTATGTCGCGCCGTTTTTCCTCAGTTGGGGTCGCGCCCCCTGAGATGCCGCAGTGGATGCGATGGTTGGCCTGTTGAGGCAGTTTTCCGCAGTGGATGCGATGATGGGCCTGTTGAGGCAGTTTTGCGCGAGGGGTGAGTTAGTCGGGCAGGACGCCCCACGTAAATCCCGTCCTCATGTGGATGTGTGGTAGTGGACAGGTGCGTTCCTAGTCGACCGGCGCAGGCTTGACTGGACCCTATGAGGCAGTCAGTTCAATTGGGTCTATTGAGCACCTTGGGTGCGAGTGGTCTCTTTTACTTTCATCTGTTCCACTTTTTGAGTATCTAGTTAGAGGCATGGTAGCTGTAGAGTAGCTCCAGCTTTTCTTGTTCAGATTTCATTGCACTGTTATCTTTTACCTCTAGTAGACTTGGTGGGCAGACCGTTGGGCTTGTTGACGGCACCCACTGAGAACTACTATGGGAAGTAGTTCTCACACCCGTCGTGGTGTCTTTTCCCCAGGAACTTCTTCTCCTGTTCCTGTTGCTCCAGTTGCTGATCCTTCTGACAGAGGCGAGGGAGTCGCGAGCTAGTTCCCTACCCGTCATTGGAGTGTAGCGGTACCCCTCCAGAGGAGAGCTTCAGTAGATTAGTTTACTTCTTTTTCCTCTGTTGAGAGACCTTTGTGGTGAGTTATAGAGTTGTACTTTATTTTACAGTTTGAGAGACTGATGTAGTGAGGATATTCTTGTATCGAGAGTCTGTACACTGATGTATTTATTGGAGATACCTCCCTTTTGAGTTTTGTATCAGAGGACTTTGTATACGATCGTATTTGGGAGATGGATATTGTATTATTTTCAGTTGTACAGTGTTTGGTTTTCAGTTTTTAGTAGTTTACTTTCCGCTCTGATATCTGTATACTGTAGTTGATTCTTTCTGCAGGTTAGACGCTTCGTCTTTACGGCAGTTTCCGTACAGACGGCGGATCTGTTGGCGAGCCCGGGTCGCAGTTTCGACCCCGGGGCGTGACAGATTAGAGTGGTATCAGAGCCTAGGTTGTAGGTCGTGGTGGACTTAGAAACCCTAGGCTTGTGGTTGGACAGTAGGAGGACTACGTGAGAGTCGTGACTTTTAGCGAGAGTCCTGATTGAGTTTTTACCTCTCCCAAGAGACGGGACGAGAGTTTGGCATGTTTACTTTCCTAAGCGATTATGTTGGCTGCCGACAACATAATACTATGGAATGGATGACATGTCTTGGACTTTCGCTGGAGTGGGTCGCATGGTGGTTGTGTCCCGACGTTGTTGTTTTGCAGTGGGTTGCGATACCCCTGAGACGTCGTGTTGTGAAGAGGACACACCCCGCCCTGATGAGTACCCGAGCAGCGGGAGGTAGAGCTATCAGGGCAGAGCGAGACCCAGGAGTTTGTGTGTGGAGATAGTACTTCCCACTGGCCGAGCTACCAGGTGGATGCCCTGGCCGAGTTACCAGGAGGATACTTCCCACTGGCCGAGCTACCAGGTGGATGCCCTGGCCGAGTTACCAGGAGGATACTTCCCACTGGCCGAGCTACCAGGTGGATGCCCTGGCCGAGTTACCAGGAGGATACTTCCCACTGGCCGAGCTACCAGGTGGATGCCCTGGCCGAGTTACCAGGAGGATACTTCCTACTGGCCGAGCTACCAGGTGGATGCCCTGGCCGAGTTACCAGGACGATACTTCCCACTGGCCGAGCTACCAGGTGGATGCCCTGGCCGAGTTACCAGGAGGATACTTCCCACTGGCCGAGCTACCAGGTGGATGCCCTGGCCGAGTTACCAGGAGGATACTTCCCACTGGCCGAGCTACCAGGTGGATGCCCTGGCCGAGTTACCAGGAGGATACTTCCCACTGGCCGAGCTACCAGGTGGATGCCCTGGCCGAGTTACCAGGAGGATACTTCCCACTGGCCGAGCTACCAGGTGGATGCCTTGGCCGAGTTACTAGGAGGATACTTCCCACTGGCCGAGCTACCAGGTGGATGCCCTGGCCGAGTTACCAGGAGGATACTTCCCACTGGCCGAGCTACCAGGTGGATGCCCTGGCCGAGTTACCAGGAGGATACTTCCCACTGGCCGAGCTACCAGGTGGATGCCCTGGCCGAGTTACCAGGAGGATACTTCCCACTGGCCGAGCTACCAGGTGGATGCCCTGGCCGAGTTACCAGGAGGATACTTCCCACTGGCCGAGCTACCAGGTGGATGCCCTGGCCGAGTTACCAGGAGGATACTTCCCACTGGCTGAGCTACCAGATGGATGTATTGCCCCTGGCCGAGCTACCAGGTGGGCACTTTGCCCGGGCCGAGTTACCAGGTGGTTGCTTTAGTGAGATTGAGATGGTCTGACAGGACGCCAAAATTTGGTGGCGCCGAGTTCATCCTGTTGGACTACTGGGAGCGCAGTTGTTGACTTGGAACCAGTTTCGTGCTTTGCGGCTCAGGGCCTTCTTTCCTGCCAGTGTAAGCAGAAACTGGAAGGGGATCTTAGACTCCTGCAGCAGGGGAGTCGACCTCTTTTGGAATTTGTTCGCGAGTTTGGCGATTGTCGAGCCGTGTACCCCATGTCGCCTAGATGAGGCCCAGGAGGTTGAGCTAGTTGAGAAAGGACTGCATGGGAATATCTATCACTTGGTGTATTCTCGGCGGGTGCCGACGTTAGATGTAGCGATTGAGCATGCTTAGCGGGTTGACCGAGGATCAGTGATCATGTCAGAGATAGACGGAGCGCTAGGGACCAGCTCCGGGGAGAGGCATCCAGTGCCGCCTGAGTTTGAACAGTCGAGTAGATCGAGACCCTGGGGCCGCCACGATTCCAGTCTGAGGGTTGTGAGTCTCAGAGGAGACAGGGACCAGGAGGTTCTCCACAGCCGATGTAGCAGCAGCAGCAGCGGGATGACTGTGTCCTTGGTGGTGGGCCGCATTCTGCGCCGCAGTGTGACCACAGGCAGGGCACAGATCATGGTCATGTCCTAAAGCGGGGTCATCAGTGGCTTGGGCAGCTTCGGCTCCTCCTCCTCCGCTCTTCCAGACAGGCGGAGCTTCAACAGGTTATGGCCAGATAGTTAGGGCCACTTCTTCGCGGCAGTCCGGCGGACGACCACCCCCGAGCGGGAGCGTCTATGTCACACAGGACGAGGATTCGGGGGCAGCTAGCCACGTGGTGGCAGGTGTTAATCTTATCTCCCTACACGCACTCGAGCGTTATTTGTTACCGGAGCATTGCATTCTTTTCTTCTGTAGGGCATTTGCATTGATGTATGGGCTAGAGATAGGACCCATAGCTTGTGCTCGTGAGGTTCAGATACCTAATCACGTGTTGCACATAGATGGGTGTTATTGGTCCTGCCCAGTGCAGTTGGGGCCCTGGTTTTTGCCTGTTGATCTTTTGGCCCTTCCTCAGTTCCGGAATTTCGAAGTAGTGTTGGTTATAGTACTGTGAGGATCTGAGGCCTTGATGCTTGAGTGATACCACACCGTTGATACACGGTGATGATGCCACACCGTTGATACACGGTGGTGATGCCACGCCGTTGATACACGGTGGTGATGCCACGCCGTTGATACACGGTGGTGATGCCACGCCGTTGATACACGGTGGTGATGCCACGCCGTTGATACACGGTGGTGATGCCACAACGTTGATACACGGTGGTGATGCCACACCGTTGATACACGGTGGTGATGCCACGCCGTTGGTGCACGGCAGTGATGCCACGCTGTTGGTGCACGGCAGTGATGCCACGTTGTAGGTACACAACGGTGAGAGTTTTTGGATGATTCGGACTTTTGACCGCGAGTTTTGGGCATCAACTTTATGATCGCCTTGCGAGCCAGTTTTCAGTCCCGTTCACCGACGGTTTGGTCCCCGTCAGGGTGTTCTTTGTGAGTTGAGGGATCGACCTTGACGCGTGGGTCCGTTGGGGTCATGTTAGCATGTTGAGCGACCAACTGTGGCACGAGATTATGTCTCTTGAGGATCCCTTTTGAGGGTAGCCTGCAGTTGAGTAGTCCACTCGGGTGGTTTTGGATCGGGAAGTGACCGAGTGAAGACCCAAACTTATTGGATTTCCCTTCCTTATTGGACGAGTCTGCGGGTATGCTTCGGGTCGTCTTGTTGTGGGTGGCACCATGTTGTGGTTTGGTGCGTATTACACCTGTGGTTATTTCAGTTTTCCCCCAGCCTTTTAGTGGAGCCCGTGGTTTTTCACGTCTCAGCTCAGTAGTGATGTGATTTTCCTCGCCGTGATTTACTTGCCCCTTTGAGATCTGTGATTATTGGAGTACGAGGGACACCCGTTGCTATTTCTGGCTCGAGAGATGAGAGAATTGCACATCGGGTCATACCGTACTTGTTGTTGTTGTTGCGGAGTAATCACGAAGAGCGAGTGGGGGAGCTGGAGGCGTATTGTTAGATACCTAGCCGTGGTATTCTTGACTCCTGATGGGCTTGATCTAGTTTCGAGGACGAAACTTTCTTTTAGTGGGGGAGGATGTGAGGTCCCGGAATCCCCCGCGTAGGGTTGCTGGTTGTTGGGCAGCTTTCGGTCGCCGTTGGGGGTGTTGGTGCGCGTGTTGGGGGCCCAGAAATGGATTTGTGATGCAAGTTGGGATTTGCTGGCATCACTGGAGGCCTGCGTGGGTAGCGCGCAATTTGGACACAAGTGGTGGACTTCGGGCTTAATTGAGACCCCGTGGGAAGTTGGAGGACCCGTCGGGTATTTAGAAGTGATTTCGCACGATTCAGATATCAAAATTAGACTCCGGGTGAAGTCCGGATAAAAGTTTACCTCTCCGGTCGCCTTCGGGAATTTTTAGAGTTGGAATTTGGCAAATCGGACTTTAAAAATGGACCCGGCGCGAAAATCGGATCGAGTGGGCATTCGGCAAATTTTCGGATGAGAATTTGGAGAAATGGACATCGTTTTTGGATTCAGCGCGCGAAATCGCTAAGATTGGACTATTTGTTTGTTTAATTTGGAGCCCGGATGGTTTGCACGTTTTTCGAGGCGACGCGGCACGAGATTCGAGGCGGGCGCGTTTTGCGAGGTGTCGTAGCACGCTTTCCGAGGGCGTACGGCGCACGCGTGGGCGGTAGGCAAGCGCGCTTGGGAAGCACGCCTGCGGCGTGGGGCGCACGCGGGGGCCGCCACGTGGCGGGCCCCCACTAGCGCCCGCTCGGGCGCGCGTGACACCGCGCCCGTGTGGCGGGCCCGTGTCCCGCGCCTGCGCGGGCACGGTGTCACGCGCCCGTGTGGCGCGCGGGCTGCGCGCCCGCGTGGCACGCAGGGGCGCAGCCACGTGGCACGCCCCGCGGTTGCCTGCGCCTGGTGCACCCGGCTGGGTGCTGTGGACCGCGGGTGCACCGTGCACCGCGGGCCGTGGACCACCTCCTCCCCTCTCCCTCTTTTTCCTCTTCTTCTTCCTCCCCGCAAGCCACCTTCTTCCCTTTCTTTCTTTCTTCTGCACCCGAGAGCGAGAGGGAGTGATGGAGGAGGTTGTGGGAGTTGGCGTTTCGCATCGCGGGCCTCGTGGAGCGCGCGAGGCTTCCGATGGGGGCGTTGCGGCGACGGCGGCGCAGTCGGGTAGGTCCCGTGTGTTGGTTTTACTGTATTTTTGTACAGTTTTTGGGGTGATCTTTTGGACTGTAATTAATCCTCTTGCTCTTTTCTGTGTTGGGCACCATGCACCGATTTGCGTGCGGACTCCGGCGCCGTGCACCGTTTTGCGTGCGGACTCCGTTTTGCGTGCGGACTCTAGCACCGTGCACCGTTTTGCGTGCGGACTCCGGCACCGTGCACCGTTTTGCGTGCGGACTCTGTTTTGCGTGCGGATCCTGGCACCGTGCATCGTTTTGCGTGCGGACTCCGGCACCGTGCACCGTTTTGCGTGCGGACTCCGTTTTGTGTGCGGATTCCGGCACCGTGCACCGTTTTGCGTGCGGACTCCGGCGCCGTGCACCGTTTCACGTTCAGACTCCGTTTTTAGTGCGGACTCCGGCAGCGTGCTCCGTTTTGCGTGCGGACTCCGACGGCGTGCCCCGTTTTACGTGCGGATCGCGTGGAGGCCAATTGCAAGTGTCTACGAGCAATTGGTGGCAAATCGAGGTGGGTGGCCTTATCTCCAAGTTTTATGGACTGTACAGTATTTCTACTGATGTAGGACTATGCATGATAGTTTATTTCATTGTGTAGTATGCTAGATTGTAGGAATTGCTATTCCTTTTATTGTCTGTTAATATAGTTATCTTGGAACTTGACCTAGCACCCCCGTCATATGTTGTATGTGTAACCAGACTAGTAGAAAACCCTCACTTGGGCTAGGGTTATTTATGCTTAGACATCCACACTGTTCATCCCTGGACATAGTGTTTTCTCGCCCGGGTAGTGGGCCGAGAGGTCGGGACTTGCTTTTAGTGTGGGATGCTTTTACACTCTTGCCTGGGAGCAGAGTGGAGTCTGGTAGTTGTACTGGGTTGCGTATCTGTGCCGGGAGCCGTTTGGGTAAACGGTAGTCCCGGGAGGTCTTGTTTCCCTGTTGTGCCGTCGTGGTGGGAGCCGTTGCGCAGACGGCAATCCCGGGCCGTCGAGTATCTTCCGGTCCGTCTTGTTGGGAACCGTTGGGGTTAACGGTGATCCCAGGTCGTTGAGTGTTGTCCGACCAGTACTGTTAGCTTGAGTTGTGGGTCGTTCCTGGCTGTGGAGTACCTCCAGCCAGCGTGCCTCGTGCTGTGAGCTGTTGGAGAGGCTAGTGTCTCGTGTTCCGTGTGAGCTGATTCAGCTGAGTCGTAGAGAGTGCTCCGACTGTTGTGCGAGATATTTGGGGATCTTGGGTCTTATCGTTCTGAGAGTGAGCGTGGATTTTGACTATAGCCTGCATATGCCAATGTTTGATACTCTATGTCGCGCCGTTTTTCCTCAGTTGGGGTCGCGCCCCCTGAGATGCCGCAGTGGATGCGATGGTTGGCCTGTTGAGGCAGTTTTCCGCAGTGGATGCGATGATGGGCCTGTTGAGGCAGTTTTGCGCGAGGGGTGAGTTAGTCGGGCAGGACGCCCCACGTAAATCCCGTCCTCATGTGGATGTGTGGTAGTGGGCAGGTGCGTTCCTAGTCGACCGGCGCAGGCTTGACTGGACCCTATGAGGCAGTCAGTTCGATTGGGTCTATTGAGCACCTTGGGTGCGAGTGGTCACTTTTACTTTCATCTGTTCCACTTTTTGAGTATCTAGTTAGAGGCATGGTAGCTGTAGAGTAGCTCCAGCTTTTCTTGTTCAGATTTCATTGCACTGTTATCTTTTACCTCTAGTAGACTTGGTGGGCAGACCGTTGGGCTTGTTGACGGCACCCACTGAGAACTACTATGGGAAGTAGTTCTCACACCCGTCGTGGTGTCTTTTCCCCAGGAACTTCTTCTCCTGTTCCTGTTGCTCCAGTTGCTGATCCTTCTGACAGAGGCGAGGGAGTCGCGAGCTAGTTCCCTACCCGTCATTGGAGTGTAGCGGTACCCCTCCAGAGGAGATCTTCAGTAGATTAGTTTACTTCTTTTTCCTCTGTTGAGAGACCTTTGTGGTGAGTTATAGAGTTGTACTTTATTTTACAGTTTGAGAGACTGATGTAGTGAGGATATTCTTGTATCGAGAGTCTGTACACTGATGTATTTATTGGAGATACCTCCCTTTTGAGTTTTGTATCAGAGGACTTTGTATACGATCGTATTTGGGAGATGGATATTGTATTCTTTTCAGTTGTACAGTGTTTGGTTTTCAGTTTTTAGTAGTTTACTTTCCGCTCTGATATCTGTATACTGTAGTTGATTCTTTCTGCAGGTTAGACGCTTCGTCTGTACGGCAGTTTCCGTACAGACGGCGGATCTGTTGGCGAGCCCGGGTCGCAGTTTCGACCCCGAGGCGTGACAGGCTATGCCTAGAGCCTGTTCTTGTTTGATTAGGTTTGTAGGTTCTAGTCTTTCGGGGTTTCCGGACCCTTTATTGTGTCTGTTGTGGAGTTTATCCTGTCAGTGAGTCTGCATGTTGGGATATTGTTTGGCCTGTTGAGGCAGTTGTTTGCAGTGGATGCGATGTTCGGCTTGTTTGGCCTGTTGAGGCAGTTGTTCGCAGTGGATGCGATGTTCGGCCTGTTTGGCCTGTTGAGACAATTTCTCGCGGTGGATGCGATGTTTGGCCTGTTGAGGCAGTTGTTCGCAGTGGATGCGATGTTCGGCCTGTTTGGCCTGTTGAGACAGTTTCTCGCAGTGGATGCGATGTTTGGCCTAATGAGGCAGTTGTTCGCAGTGGATGCGACTTTGTGCTATGAGTTGGTGGAGTTGCTAGTGTCTTGAGATTCGAGAGAGCTGATCAGCTGAGTCGTCGAGAGTGCTCCGACCGTTGTGCGAGATGTTTGAGGATCCTGAGTCTTTCTGTTCAGAGCGTGAGCGTGGATTTTGACTATAGCCTGCAGTGCCAGCTCGACAGAGTGCGTGGATGTAGAATACCGGGTTTTCGGATGGCGCGCCGACCTCGCAAGATGGCGTGGTGCGGAGATTTTGCCTCGGGCATGTTGCTTATGTGTTTACAGATGATGTCGGGTTGATTCGGATCAACGCGGAAGCCCCAGCTTGATTCGAGGTTTTTCCGGGCATTGTGCGCCGATTGAGGACTGGATTTGGGAAAATACCGACTTCACAGTGGAGTGCAGGAAATTCGGGTACACTTGGAACAGGTGTATTTTATGATTACAGCGGGGTTCGGGAAGTTCCGGACTGACGCGGAAGACTCGAAGGCGAAAAGTGAGTCGGAACTGGCAGTTTTGGAGCCGGTTTTTGGATTGAGCACCCCGACTCAACGGTTGAGCTTTTTGAGGAGAAAAAGCTGTGGACATGTGTATTTTCAGATTACAGCAGAGTTCGGGAGGTTTCGGATCCCTGCGGAGGCCCTGAGGGCAAAAGTGAGTTGACGGGGGACTTTTGATGGATTAATTAATTAATTAAATTAATTGAATTAATTGGGTTTTGCTTATGTTGTGGGGTTGGAATGAGAGGAGTAGTTCAATGAGCTATGGATTAAAGAGGGATTTGGGATATTTTGGCTTGGAGCATTAAATGCTGCCAACTACCCGTCCTTTTATATAATTAGGCACCTCTTAATTAGGTGGCCCACGTCATCACCTCCCTCCTCTGTTGAAGCAGAGGTAAAGCTTGGAAGCAGAGGAAGAGAAAAATGGAGAAAAGAAGAAAGAAAAAGAAGAAGAAGAGAGGGGAGAATGAAGGAATGGAAGAGCTTTGATGTGGGAACTTCCTGTTGAGCCACGGCGCCAAGCGGAGTGGAGCGCGCGCGCGCGTCGTTCGCCAAGCGAGGTTTGTTTGTAGCAGTCTTTGGAGTTTTTGGGTTTTAAGTTTTTGATGTTAAGCTTGGGCTTGGGTGTTGGAGGTGGCGGCTTGCTGTCCACTAATGGAGCAGCAAGCGGCAGGCTCCCGCAGGTGCCGCGCAGGCAGGCGCGGGCGCTGCGTAGGTAGTGCGCAGCCGCGCTGATGCTCCGCGCGGGCGCGCGTGCAACGACAGCGCGCTGCGCACGGCACGCGGCGGGCGCGCGCTGCGCACCGCGCGCAGGCAGGCCGCGCGGCGGGCCCGAGCAGCGCAGCGGCAGCTCAGCGGCTGCGGCGACAGCGCCGCGCGCAGCGTCGCGAACGTGGTCTTTTTTTCGAGTGGGCGAGCGACGTTTTCCACTGCCGGTGGACCGCGTGTGCGCACGCCGAGGCTCGTGGCTGCCCGGGCATCGTGAGGACCTTGCGTGGACTGTTTTTGACGCGGATTTCTTCCTTTTTGTTCTCTCACGTCGGCGCCGGTGTGGCGCGATTTGTTCGCCGAAGTGCCGTGCGGAGCCGTTCGTGTGCGCGGCACGTTTTTACCTTTCCACCTGAGCAATTGAGGGGATGTAACTTGGCTTGTGTTTTCGTTGGTGTGCAATGGGATCATGTATTTAAGTGGGTTGAAGCTTTTGTGTAAGTGTTTTGGTGTTAATTATGTTGAGGGTGTGTGGACTTATGGTTGGACTTAGGTAATATTTTGGAGTGTACAGTGGGATGTTTTTGTTACGAAATCTGAGTTGGCGTATTTCGTGAATTCGGTTAAGTCTTGAAGATTGAAGATAAAGAAGGTTGGATCATATAACTCAATCTCAAGAAAGAAGAATTCAAAAGGATCAGGTATGTTTAACTAATTATTTTTGGTGATCCGAATACTTCTTATAGTGTAGAAACACTTGGATGAATTTTTAATTGCATAAAAATCAAAAACTGGACATGGGACATGTTCAGGATCCGGATCAGACAATCCGATCCGGATCCCGAAGGGTATTAGTTCATACGCAAATTCAATCCGGATCCAAGCCCTTCTGATCCGGATCCCGAACATGGGTTTTTGCTGAATTGTATGAACGATCCGGATCAGGCACTTCGATCCGGATCACGAACCTTTGTTTTTCAGGAAACTGTCTGTCTCGTTACTGCAATCCGGATCGCCGAAATCCGATCCGGATCGTCATCCTGAAAAATCCCAGAAAAGGTTAGTTTTTTATTCTTATCTTCTTCCAACGGTTTCTAACCTATATATAGACCCTTTAATTCATCTTTTAGGGTACGACGCAAAAAGCAAAAAATACGACCGAAATAGAAAAATCCACATATAGAGAAGAAAGGAAATACTAGATTTAATTCTATGTTTTTTCATCTATATTATTAATTTGATTCTTGGTTTTCCAAACTCAGATTTTGAGTAGAATCAAATTAATGAATACTTAGATGGTATTTCTGATCTATTTCTAATCTAAGTATTCGGCGGATCATCACCACCCAAAAACAACGATTTCCCCAAAATCGGCGCGTGGACTCGCTTGGCCTTGTGGATTCAAGGTGCAATCGCTCTCGTGGATTCGGAGCGAGGTACGTTCGTGGACTCGAAGCGTGCTACTGGGTGAAGAGCGTGGATTCGGTCGGACGTCGTGGAGTCGACGTTGGACGCCGTGGATTCAGCGTTGGACGCAGATCGTGGATTCGAGAAGCGTTGCGGAGCGAGCGGAGAAGATCAACTAGGAGCGTATGGAAAAAGGTTGAGTCGTCTGTGAGTACGGTATATCACCTTTGTACGTGTTATAATTCTAGTGGATTTCACCGTGTTATCGGTCCCGTGGTTTTTTACTCCGGTTTGGAGTTTTCCACGTAAAAATCTCTGCGTGTTATTTATTTTTCCGCATTGGGTTTTATATCGCAAAGATTTTTGAGTGTTTATTGTTTACACCTATTCACCCCCCTCTAGGTATTTTTTTCCCCTATTTAGATCCAATTATATATAACCCAACAAGTGGTATCAGAGCGGGAATAGGGTTGTAAACAATGGTTGAAGGTGGAAACATCAACAGACCCCCGTTCTTCGATGGAACAAATTATGCCTACTGGAAAGTACGGATGAAAGCCTTTTTAATTTTCATCGATGAGCGGGTGTGGCAATCAATTGAATTAGGATGGTCTAATCCAACTGAATTTATTGGTGATGTTCGCACCATCAAACCTAGGTCGAAATGGACCAAGGAAGAGATTGATTTATCTTCTTACAATGGCAAAGGGATTAACACTTTATTTAATGCTTTGTCGCAAACTGAGTTCTCTCGCGTCTCGGCATGTGAGACTGCGAAAGAAATCTGGGATGTTCTTCAAGTTATGCATGAGGGAACTAACCTTGTGAAGATTCAGAAACTGCAAATGCTTACGAGCAAGTTTGACTTTATTTTCATGGCAGAAAATGAATCTTTCACAGACTATTACACACGATTGCAAGACATCGTAAACTCATGTTGTGAAGACCCAGATCTTCGTGGTCATTACAGTGTGATCGACAGCTTGTGGAGGCCTATTTCTGTGGATAGTGTTGGTTGCACGCAAATCGGACCCAAGAGACGGACTCAGTGCGAAAAATGGATCAAGATTGCCTAATGTGGAATTTCGCCAAAAATTAGAAATTGAATCTTGAAAAGCGGACTTCGTATTTGGATTAAGTGCGGAAAAACGATGAAAATCGGCTATTTACATGTTTTTTTCTGAGTCCGGACGAGCGAAAACGGGCAACCGGAAGTTCGGGGGGTTTTTTGGGCGCAGGGGAAGGTCGTGGACTGGGGTGCCACGTGTCGGCACCCCATTGGGTCGGTGTTGGAGTCGCGGTCCAGCGGGCATTGCGGGAGGACGCGTGGCGGGCCGTGGTTGGGCCCGCCGCCGCGCGCACGTGGGCGCGCTGTGCGCTCCCCGCTCGTGGGGACACGCGGCGCGCACCCATTGGTGGCGCCGCGGCCACCCAGATCAAGCCGCGTGGCTTGATCTGGGAGGCTTGTACCAGGCGACGTGGCGGCCCGGATGGCCGCCACGTGTCCGGCCCGCCTGGCCGAGCGGGCCGGGCCCGTCCTGTTGCTGCGGGGGAGAGAGGGGAGGGGATTAATTGTGTTTTCTCCTCCTTCTTCTTCCTTTCTTCTTCTTCTTCCTCCTCCTTCTTCCTCCTTGGACCATGGTTTTTTGGGGGACTTCAGGTAGAGCTGCACCAGCAACCCTACTTCATCTTCATCAGCAAAGAGATGGATTATTGAGGCTTCATCACCATCATCTTCTCCATGAGGCAAGCATCACCATTGTTGCTGTTGGTGGACCTTCCCGTCGCGTTTCAGTGCGAAAATTCCTCAGGACTCATTTCTTGGAATTTTGAGCTCATTTTTGGTTCTACGTTTTCACAAAAGGTAAGGGTACAATTTTTGTATTCAAATCTCCCCTCAGATCTCATGTTTTTACAGAGTTTTAAGGCCATCTTTGGAACCCTTCATTTCAGTCTGGAATCCTGAACAGTCCTCAGTGTTTTAGCCTTTTTGGGCAGTAGGATGGGGATATTTGGATGATTTTTGCGGGGCAATTTCCAGGACTCGAAGATCTACAATATTGGTATGTATCATTTTCCCAAGATCTGAGTTTTTATTAGGGTTTATGCATGATCTTTGGAGCACCTTGCAACAGTCAGGTACAGATGGAACTTGGTGGATAGTTCAAAGTGTTTATGGGTTTTCTCCTTCATCCGAGCATGAAAATTGGAGTTATTTAGCTCAATTTGTATCTACTCTCAACAAGGAATCCAATGGTACCTCTCTTGCAGGATTTGGAGCACGTTTAATTAGGTAACTTTAATGATCTTTCCAAGTGCTATTATATGGATTACTGCAGTCCCTGTTTTAGTTTTGATTTGAGCAATGCACCTTGGAATGCAGATAACTTTGTGGATACAAGGTATTTTTCAGAAATTCAAGTTGGGACTACTTTATAACTTCAAGGTGAGAAAATTCTCTTTTGTGATATGTGGATGAATCCCTTTGGAAAAGCCCCTGATTTAGCTTGGAAATGCTAGCAAGTTTATGTTAGCAGTTTTGGACTGCATTGTGATTTTTGCTTCATTTGAATGTTAAGGGAAATTAATGGTGGATTTTTGAGGACTTGAAGATGTTTGTATGAAAGAGGATATCTTTGATTTACTGCTTGGAACTTCATCTTGAGGTATTTGGGGCTGCACTTACATCTTCTTAAACTTAATTTCAATTGCTGAAATTCTGGAATTGGATTGCGATGTGTGCATTGTTTTAGTGATTGTGCCCAATCCGTGAGGCGGATTTGGATGATTTTCATGGCATCGGACTTCTGGGAGGATAAGGAATACTCACGCCAAATTTCAGCTACAGCGGGCAGCGGATCATCAAGTTTCAGGTGGGTGGTTGTGCTTTGCCGAAAACGACGATTTACCCACTCGGGCTATTGGTTTCCCTCATGGCATAGTTGATTGTTGTTCTCTTCTCCTCGGTATAATATGATTGAATATCCATGTTTAGATTAAGTTATTTGATCCTTAGCTTATGCATGAGTAAATGATTAGTTGGTTGAAATTATATTATCTCATATGAAGTTGATATTAAGTGATCATCCTTAAACCTATTCTATGTGAGAATGATGGTGATAGTTATATGTGAATGGTTGATTGATTTATGTGAGGACTTGATGGGGTTATGTGAGAAGGACTTGGTTGATTTATTTGAGAATGGCTTATATGAGAGTAGTTGGTTTTGTTGATCCTTAACCTACAATGTGTGATGTTGGGTATAGATGTTGATTCATAACATATCCATGTGAGAATAATTAGCTGATTGATCTTTGATCTAGCTTATGTGAAAATGGGTGTCGAGGTTGGTTATTGATCTAGTTGATGTGAGAATGACCTATGCTTTTGATTTCTAAATCTTTCATGATAAGATGGATATCATTGTGAGTTGAGGCCTATTCCTTATGAGACTAAGCTTTGTTCACGACTCCTAATTCCTCCAAATAAGATTGGATGTTGTTGGTAGATCCTATGTTCATCCTATGTGAGATCAATAAAGGTTGTGGGGCCTTAGACTATTCATTGGTGATACATGATTGAATGTCTATGATTAAGTAATGTTAAATGATCCTAATAATATTCATGTATGAATGCGAGGTTTGACAAGCGTCGTATCACCTTATGTGATGTTGATTATGAGTGACACTTGGGTTAGAATGTTGATTGCGCATCGTGGATAAAATTGCAGGCTTGGTTGAGATCAAAGCATATCATGTTAGAAAGAAAAGGCCAATTTATACCTGTGAGCATCGTGTATGTGGTATAGGCAGGCATAGGCTATGTTGTACTTAATATTCTTATGCAATCATCGATATTTTGGAATAGCATGCTCAAATAAATGTAAGAACATCGACACCTGTTTTCTTTATATCATCTTGGACATTTGCATGCTTGTTTGGTCATTTAGATAGGCCACCTTTTTCTGCTACACTATCATGTTGGACTTGACTTAGGAGAAACCATGTTTCTTGCTTTTCTCATTTCATACTAGGCTCCGGGTACTTGTAGCTCGTGTGCGAGCATGGGGCTTTTGGGATAGTGTAGTCAGATTCTTGGGATCTAGGACAGGCTGACTTGTTGACAGCGGATATTGGGCGGTTGACCGTATGTTTACTTAGGCATCAGATTGGGTATCAGATTTCGTTAGTGGATGGATTTTTCCCACTTTGATCGGAGTCATGATCCAGTCCTGCTTTGGTTATTTATCACACCGGCGCGGTTATTGCCCGGTGATGCTTTTATCACACCGACGCGGTTATTGCCCGGTGATGCTTTCCTCGTCTGGGTCGCTCCCCTCGAGATCCCCTCCGGAGGCTGGGGCCAGACAGTTATTGACAGTTTTTGCTATCACATCGGCGCGGTTATTGCCCGATGATGAGGGCGGCGGCAGGCAGTACCAGTTTTTACTGGTGTATAGATTGGGTTTATTCAGGCAGGCATTTATATTCTGATGCATACTTTTAGCTATTCTTTTAGCTAGGTATTTTAGAGGCATAGTAGTGGTAGTTTCCTTTTTCCAGCATTCTCTATTGCTTACCACTCTTCTTTTCCTTTTGCCTCTGGTAGACCTTGTGGGTACGTCGGGGTTTGAGGCTTTACCCACAGGGGGAGGCTACTGGTTTTACTAGTGGTTCTCACCCCCCATTGTTGTTTTTCCCGTTTCCTCTCTTGTTTTGCTAGTGTCTGCTGCGGGAGTTGCGGATCTCTCGGTTGACGGTTCGAGGCGAGGGAGTTGCGAGATAGATCCCTACCAGAGTTGAGTTCTACAGTGGGATAGATGTATCAACCCGGATTGTGGGTTTCGCTGTACACTGTTGTATTTTATTATTTCAGTTATCTCCCTTTTCGGATTTATAGATGTTGTATAGGTGGCTTTTACTTGTATTACAGTTTTGGTGGAACGGATTATTGTATCATCATTTATGGGAGATGGATATTGTACCCCTACTTTTCTGTTGTACAGTGATTCGGATTTTTATTACAGCAGTTTTTCTTCAGCTCTGATATCTATTTAGTTATTAGATGATACTTTGCAGGTTGGACGCTTCGCTTATGCGGGGTTCCGCATAGGTGGCGGATCTGTTGGCGAGCCCGGGTTGCAGTTTCGACCCCGGAGCGTGACACATGTGCTAATTTGGGAGAGAAGATTCCAGAATTTAAAGTTGTAAGAAAAATATTAAGAACTCTTCCTGAAAGATTTCGATCCAAGGTTACGGCCATTGAAACTATTAAACACCCGGACGAAATCCGTGTAGAAGAATTAGTTGGTTCTTTACAAACATATGAAATGACATTTCCTACTAACTATTCTTCGGGAAAGGCATCCTCTTCTAAGTCTTCAGGTTATGCTTTGAAAACAACGAAAGAAGAAGACGCGGATTCATCCTCCTCAGACGATGACTAGAACCTATCTATGGAGGACTTTGAGAAGCAGCTCGCTCTCTTGACAAGGAAGTTTCGCCGAAATTTTCGAAGGGGTAATTCAAGCAAAACTCCATCCTTCGGAAAGTCGAAGAAGGGCAAGGGTTTTTCAAGTTACAAGTCAAGAAAGCAAGAGAGTTTTTCTAAGGATAAGAAAAGCTCAGAAGGACAAGTCCAATGCTTCAAGTGCCGAGGGTACGGCCATATCTCAACGGAGTGTCCAAATAAGAATCCGTCAAAGAAGAAAGCGATGCAAGCCGTCACTTGGGATGACACCTCATCGTCAAATGAGTCATCGTCAAGTGATGAAGAAGATAACGCAACGGCGTTCCACGCGTCCACATCTTCACCCATCATGTGCTTAATGGCAAGTACATCCGACTCACTGTCCAACTCCACTGTTGAAAAGATTGCAACAGACGATGAATCGGATAATTCGGAAGGTGAAGATTTTGCTCTAGCCTACCACAGACTTTTGAGGGATTCAAAGAAACTGGCTAAGCAAAACAAGGGGTTGAGAGGGAGATTGCAGGATCTCGAAGAAGAAGTAAAAAGGGTAACTTCTCTCTCGACCGATCTTGAAGTGGAAAGGGATAATCTAATAAAAGCAAATGCTTCACTTCAAGAGTCCAATGAGCAATTCGAGAAGAATTATGTAGATATGGTGAACAAAGCGAATTACATCTTGAAGCTCAACGGCGAGGCTCGACAGGAAAAATTGGAAATGACAGAGACTATTCTCCAACTCAAGGATGACTTACAGCGATTTTCAGTAGGAAGGAGTAAGTTGGATAAGCTTCTTGGTCTTCGTCAATCAAACAAATTCGGCCCTCGGATACAATCGAACTGAAGACAATTTTAGGTTCGGTTGGGACAGTCTTTGTGCCCCAGTCGGTATCTCCTCCTCCGACACCGGAATTGACGACAAACAACGACAACAAACCTACTTCCCCCTCTTCGGAATCGTCAAGCACCAAGGTATGCTTTCGTTGTGGTATTGCAGGGCACATAAGGAGAAATTGCAAGATGGGAGCCAAACGCTCAACTCAAGCACTTCTTGCAACGACTACCAAAAGGGTGATTCCTCGGAAATCAAATGCAAATTATTCGAAGGAAAAGAGCCTCGGTAGTTCATCAAACAAGATGATGACGTCAAGGAAAAGCGATGGATCACACAAGACGCTTTCACCAAAGGTATCAACTTCACAATCATTTCCGACGTACTCCAAAACTCAAAAGGTTTGGGTACGCAAAGGTGAATTCTTCTTTCATCCTTGAACCACGTCGGTACCAAACGGCCCTTGGAATTACTGCATATGGATTTAATGGGGCCGGTTCGTCAACCATCCTTGGGAGGTAAATGGTATATTTTTTTTTTGGTTGATGATTTCTCTAGATACTCATTGGTAGCATTTTTAAAAGAGAAAGCTGATACTTTTGATTCTTTTCACGAGATTTGCCTTCGTATTATGATTGAAAAGAATGAAAAGATCATTCGTGTTAGAAGTGATAGAGGTGGAGAATTCATAAATTCTAAATTCATTGATTTCTGCACTTCCAACGGCATTAGACATGAATTTTCAGCACCCTATACACCTCAACAGAATGTTGTAGTCGAGCGCAAAAACAGGGTTGTTCAAGAGATGGCACGTGTTATGCTTCACAGCCGGAATTTAACGTTGTATTTTTGGGCTGAAGCAGTGAACACTGCCGTCTATGTTATTAATCGAGTTTATTTGCGCCCGGGAACCTTAAATACACCATATGAACTATGGTTCTGTAGAAAACCAAACATCAAATATTTTCGTATCTTTGGGAGTCGGTGTTACATTTTACGTGACCGCGAAAATCTTGGAAAATTTGACTCTCGAAGTGACGAAGGGATTTTCTTGGGTTATTCTACAAACAGCAGAGCATATCTGGTATTTAACTTGGAATCTAAAATGATAGTAGAATCTATAAATGTTAAAGTAGACGAAGCTTTCCACTTTGTATCTGATAAATCTACCCCTGATATCTCTCTTGATGATGATACTCCTGTAAATGCATCTTCTCATGATAATACTTCCAATGTTAATGATGCATCTAATGGTTCTTCAAGTTTATCTGATGTGCAGGAATCATCTCATGTACCTCCGAGTACTCCATTACCTCAAACGTTACGCATCTCCAAGGATCATCCTGAATCAAACATTATTGGAGACCCACAAGAAGGAGTCAGAACTCGGAGACAGTTGGTTTGTGGATTCGCTTGTTACTTTTCCATGATAGAACCAAAGAATGTTGATGAAGCTCTTCAGGATGACTACTGGATTGAAGCAATGCAGGAAGAGCTCCATCAGTTTGAACGCAACAAAGTCTGGGAATTAACGACGCCTCCGAAGCAACACAATGTGATTGGTACTAAATGGATTTTCAAGAACAAGAAAAATGAGGATGGTACCATCATCAAGAACAAAGAACGTTTAGTTGCTCAAGGCTACTCTCAAATAGAAGGTATAGACTTTGATGAAACATTCGCCCCTGTAGCTAGACTCGAGTCCATTCGTATCTTATTCGCTATTGCTTGTCACTTTAAAATAAAACTCTTTCAAATGGACGTTAAGAGCGCGTTTTTAAATGGGGTTTTTAAATAAGAAAGTTTATGTGGCTCAACCGAAAGGTTTTGTAGACCATAAACAACCTAACCATGTTTTTTGTTTGAAAAGGCTCTTTACGGTTTAAAACAAGCACCGCGAGCGTGGTACGAAAGGTTGACAAAGCACCTTTTGGAAAAGGGCTATACTCGAGGGGGAGCAGATCGGACTCTCTTTGTGAAGCATTATCAGGATAACTTCATTGTTGCACAAATCTATGTCGATGTAAGACCCGGCTTTTCCTTAACCCTTCTGGTCACCCTCTTCTTGTAATGCCTGACCGGGGGCCTCATTTTTTGGTGTTTTTCCGGACAGACCGTCGGGGCCCGCAAATAATTTTAGGCGGTAGAGCTCGCGGAACGGAGCGCGTGGGCGCGATCGGTTTATTTTTCCGACTCCCGGTCTGACCAGAATTAATTCTCGAAGTTGGGGTCCCCCTTAGACGCCTCGGGATCCGTGTTGGCAGCCGCACACCTTTTAAGGTAAACCATAATTCTTTTAGTATATATATATGTAGCCGTGAGGGAAAGAGGATTAGGGTTCCTCTTATTTTCTTTTGGTGGCCACCTCTTTTCTTTTTCTTCCTCCCTCGTAGCCGCCGGCAAAGAGAAACCAAGCACACCGCAAGGGTGGACCGGTGGAGGCAAGCGGACGATCCCTCTCTTCCTCCTCTTTCGCACATCAAGGTGAGTCGACGCGTTCGTTCGGGGGAAATCTCCCTCTTTCTTTCTTTTGTTGGTCACGAGGAGGGAGGAGGCCCGCGCCGTCGCGCACCGCGGGCCGCGCGCGCCGCGCAGCGCTCGGGCGCGCGGGGCCGCCCGCAGGAGGGGCGCCCGAGCGGGCTGGTGCCGCGCGGGCCGCCCCGCACCGCGGGCCGCGCGCCTCCGCGCGGCAGCTCGGCCGCGCGGGGCCGCCCCGCACCGCGGGCCGCGCGCCCCGCGCGGCGTCTCGCCGCGCGGGGCCGCCCGCAGGAGGGGCGCGCCGCGCGGGTGGTGCCCGAGCCCGGTGGCCGCCCAGCACAGCGGGACCGCGTCGACGGCCCGCGCGGCGCTCGGGCCGAGCGCGGGGCCGCCCGAGGAGGGGGGCTGCCCGCGCGGGCTGGGGGTGGCCGCGCGGGGCCGCCCGCGGCACCGCAGGGCCGCGTCAGCCCGCGCGGCCGCTCGGACCGCGCGGGGCCGCCCGCAGGAGGGGGGCGCTCCGCGCTGGGTCTGTTGCCAGCGCAGGGGGCCCGGCCCCTGCACCGCGGGCCGCGCCGCGCGCCGGCGCTGCGCTCGGGACCGCGCGGGGTCAGCCCGCATGAGGGGCTCCAGCAGCGGGCTGGTGCCGCCCCGCGGGGGCCCCCCTGCACCGCGGGGGCAGCGCGCCCGCGATGCGGCAACTCGCGCCGCGCGGGGGGCCGCCCGCAGGAGGGCGCCCGCGGCGGCTGTGCCTGCCGCGCGGGGTCGCCCCGCACCGCGGGCCGCGCGCCCGCGCGGCGCTCGGCCGCGCGGGGCCGCCCGCAGGAGGGGCGCCGCGCGGGTGGTGCCGCCGCGGGGCGCCCCGCACGCGGGCAGCGCGCCGCGCGGCGCTCGGCCGCGCGGGGCCGCCCGCAGGAGGGGCGCCCGCGCGGGCTGGTGCCGCGCGGGGTCGCCCGCACCGCGGGCAGCGCGCCCGCTCGGCGCCGGCCGCGCGGGGCCGCCAGCAGGAGGGGCGCCCGCGCGGGCTGGTGCCGCGCGGGGTCGCCCGCACCGCGGCAGCGCGCCCGCGCGGCGCTCGGCCGCAGCGGGGCCACCCGCAGGAGGGCGGCCGCGCGGGCTGGTGCCGCGCGGGGCTGCGCCCTGGCCGAGTGTTCGTCGCACGGGCCGGTGCAGTGCGAAGAACTCCGCCGCGACGCTGTAGGAGTCGTTGTAAGCTTCGGACTTCTAAGTCTCGATTTGCCTATGTTCCTTCAGGAGTGCGGGACGCTGTTGTGGCACTGGAGCACAGACGCCGGGACTGGACGAACGCCAGGACGACTGCACACAAGGTGGGTACGTTCCCGGGGGTTTCGGGAATGGGGTTTAACTGTTAGAAATAGCATGTTGGGCAAGGTGGAATTGTCAGTCTCCTTCTGTTTATGCACTAACCCTGTTATGTTATGTTATGGATACTCAATGTCAATCTGAGGCTCAAATTTGCTACCACGCACACCCGGTTTGGCCACCGCACGGGTGTGCTTTTCCGGAAAAGTGGTACGTGACCCGTGTACCCCACGCGGAGGTGGGCGTTAGGAATGGGGGGCCCCCATGGGTGGGGGGTGTGAGCGGTGGACGTCGAGGCAGGTGCTCGGCGGCCGAGGCAGGTGCTCGGCGGTGGCATCGGGGAAGGTGCCCGATGTTGCTTTGCGAGGCAGGTGCTCGGCGGGTGGGCATCGGGAAGGTGCCCGATGTCGTATTGATACAGGGTGTGGTTAAGGTGGAAGATGCATGGGAGGGATAGTTGCTCCGGTGTTTGTGGTTTGCCTTATCTTGTTTACTACGCTTATCATGCTATTTCTAGTCACTGACTTCCCACTCCGTGACAGGTTGCTCCAGGGGCGAGTGCTAGGGCGCCGGTGAGGACGTTAGGGTGCTGATCTGATTTTTGGGTGACTTCAGCTACAGTGACTCTTCTTTCCCTTTTCTTTTATTATTCATGGTAGCTTAGTTGTGGATTGCGGACACCCCCGTGGGGTCGAAGTGGATGTTGCCTTTCCTTTCCTTTTTGAATAATTGACATGAATACTACGTTCTCTCTTACTTGGCCGTTTTGAACGATGAAAAACAAAGAAAACCGTTGCGAAAACTATTTCTAAACTGTGGGTGTCGTGTGGGCACCGGCTTTATAAACCTCGTGGGATTTATTGTTTGCGAAATGTTTTCACAAACGAGGGCATCGTGTGGATGCTGCTTCAAACCTTGTGATTATTTATCCTTTCAAAACACCGGCCCTATACTCTAAGTGAAAGCTAGAATGTCATGTGAATTGTTTGGTTGTATGTGTACGGAGACCCCAAACTGATGTGGTTAGAGATTGTATGTACTACGGCCTTGTGAGGACACTTTGTAGCCGAGACGCCGTGCATATACAAAGGGGCCTCTGCCCATTTGCAGAGGCGAATTTGTGTATGCGGCGGGTCTGTGCACGCGCAGGGGACGTAATGTTTTACAAAAAAAATATATGGCTGATTCAGGGGCATCGGTGGCTCCTCTTCCGCGCGATTCGTACCCCGGGGCGTGACAGATTAAGATGGTATCAGAGAGGTAAACTTTAACCACAACCGTCGGGCCTAACATCCCACGGTCGCAATACTCTGGCTACTGAGTAATAAAGTGAACACGGGATAATAAAACGCGAGTGCTCGTTGCGGGAAAAAGGGGGGAGGGAAATTAGTGTTCTTTTTCTTTTCTCCCTCTAGTGCCAGCACTATGTGGCGTGCCGTTTATTTAAACTAGGAGTAACTGGTTCGTGCAAATGTTCAGATCATGGCCAGGACTAGATCCACAGCCGAGGACACGGGGGGCGGACGCAGCGGAAGCGATGACTGCGGAGAATCAGCTCCTAAGGCAGCAGCTCCAAGAGATGGCGGAACAGTTGGCCGGCACCTGAACGACCGCCGTAGGCGCCAACTGACGCAGCCACAGCAGGCCGCTCCTGCGACGGCAGAGGTTGCCCGAGGGCCCATCTCCCGGGCCAGCTGCATCGGTGATGGAGGACCGACGGAGGGGCTGCACCCACCCGGGCCTCGTGCTCCAGCGGTGGCCCCTTCGAGGCGGCACAGACGGCAGTAGGCCGGCAGGCAACACCAATCGTTGGTAATTGCTGCCGAGTGGTACGGGTAGTGTTACCTACCACGTCCGCCCGCGAACCGCAACGCTCTGCGAAGGAGGGGGCGAAACCTACCAAACGAGCGAGACCGTGTGCGCGCCAACCTGGCCGACTTCAAGAATACTGGACCCCGCACCAACGGTCGAGGGGGACCACGACAGGACCCCTGGGGTTTGTGGAGAAATGGTGGATACAATGGAGAACTTATTCGAGGACCTATGATGGAAGACCACGAAGCGGGTCCCCCTGGCCGCCCCACTTGCTCGAGGGGACCGCCCGCATTTGGTGGAAGACCGTACGCCCCGACTCTGCGTCGGGCGCTACCCTTCCGTCATGGACTACCTTTAAACAGCAGCTATTCGGGGCGTTCTTTACCAATAGCGTGAAGAAACACTGGAGGACGACCTAAACCACATCAGGCAGGGAACCAAAACCAGTAATGGAAGTACCAGAGGGAGTTCGTGAGACTGGCGAACTGTGTCACCGTTCGTCATTCGGGACGAATCCCTAAGGCACAACTGTTTGTGGATGGATTGAGGACTGACATTTCCAAGTGGTGGACGCGCGGCAGATCTAATACCTTTCAGAAGTGGTCGACCGAGCCACCATCGTGGAACGAGGCTTTGCCGTCACGCGCGCCCGAAGGGAAGGCTCCCACCAGCAAGACGACAGAAGCGGACCCAGACGACTTCAGGGGGAGGGCGGCTCCTCCAGCGGGAATCGGCCCCCCTAAGCGGTGGAGACCCCAGCAAGGGACCATGGGGAGCGCTAGGAGAGGGACAACGCCCGGAGGCGCCGCTCTGTGCGATCTGCGGCGGGGCGCACCGGGTGATGGATTGCTCCAAGAGACAGGACCATTGTTCCGATGTGGCAAGCAGGGGCACTTCCGTTTCAACTGTCCCTGAACCAAGGCACCACATCTTCAGCAGCCTCCGTGCCTTCACCCCCGCATGCAGGGCGGGGGAAGGGGAAAGCGCCCAATGACGTCAGCCCCCAGACCGCCAGCACCCCGATCTGTAGGGGAAAAGCCACCGCCTTCGGGAGGCCGCGTCTATTCGAATGGGTCAGCAGGGAAGACACCCCGTTGAGCACGTCGTCGCAGGTATCACTCTTGCTTCTGTTTTCGCGCTAGAACCCTTTTTGGACACCGGAGCGACCCTCTCGTTTATGTCTCGAGACTTCGCACTGACCATGATTTGAGTTGAGACCCTTACCCAGTATGATGACCGTTCCACACCGCGGGAGGATCCTGGAGGCACGCAACATGGTGCCTTCCATGCCCTATATGGATGGAAGGCTTCCGTGCCCCTGGGATCTGGTAGTCATTCCATTGAAGAGTATGATGTAGTACTCGGAATGGATTGGCTCACGTGGTACCTGAGGTCATAGACTGTGAGAAGCGCGAGGTATGAATGATGTACCCCGATTTTCCGGAGAACGTGTACTTGCCTGCAAGAGAGTTTCCTTTATTCCATGATTTGCATCCGAGCCAGAAAGTTGGTAGAGGGTGGGTGTTGCCTACTTGTGTCGGTGGCCCTGGCCGCCGGATCCTCCACGGCACTCCCCGACATCCCTGTGGTGAGGGATCTTCCCAGATGTTTTTCGGCGAACTACCTGGTTGTACCCCCCGAGCGAGAAGTGTCTTCCTATTGAGCTTCCACCGGCACCGACCAATCACGAAGGCCATACAGGCTGGTTCGCGGAGCTGAAGGAACTTAAGGCGCAACTTCGAGGACCTGCTGGCCAAGGGTTTAATACGACGCGGGGTCCCCTTGGGGGCAACCGTCCTCTTGTACGAAAGACACGGCCGGGAAGCTTGCGGTGTGCATCGATACCGGGAAAATCAACAAGCACAGTGAAAAAACAGTACCCCTTCTTACCTAGATGAGACCTACTTTTGACCAGCGCGGGGCAATTGTTTCTCAAAAATCGACTGCAGGTTGGGGGCTACCACCAGCCTAGAGTTCGAGACAGGATATTCGAAGACGGCATTCGGGACTCGGTATGGCCATTACGACGTTGCACAGTAAGCCGTCGGGTTTACTAATGCCCAGCGGTGTGCATGGACATGATAGAAACCGGTTTTCCGATCCTTCTGGATCAGTTCGTGTGGTCTTCATCGCCGACTCCTAATTTACTCAACACCGAATGAGAAGCACTGGGAGCACTACGAAAGTGTCTACAGACCCTTAGGGAGC
>CM055067.1:25396870-25454187 GCA_029204045.2 Tillandsia leiboldiana
TGAGACTGCGAAAGAATCTGGGATGTTTCTTCAAGTTATGCATGAGGGAACTAACCTGTGAAGATTTCAGAAACTGCCATGCTAAACGAGCAAGTTTGACTTTTATTTTTCATGGCAGAAAATGAATCTTTCACAACTATTACACACATTGCAAGACATCGTAAACTCATGTGGTAAGACCCAGATCTTCGTGGTCATTACAGTGTGATCGACAGCTTGTGGAGGCCTATTTTCTGTGGATAGTGTTTGGTTGCACGCAAATCGACCCAAGAGACGGACTCAGTGCGAAAAATGGATCAGATTGCCTAATGTGGAATTTCGCCAAAATTAGAATTGAATCTTGAAAAGCGGACTTCGTATTTGGATTAAGTGCGGAAAAACGGAAAATCGTCTATTTAACATGTTTTTTTTCTGGTCCCGGACGAGCGAAAACAGGGCAAACCGGAAGTTCGGGGGGTTTTTTGGGCGCAGGGGAAGGTCGTGGACTGGGGTGCCCGTGTCGGACCCCATTGGGTCGGTGTTGGAGGTCGGGTCCAGCGGGCATTGCCGGAGGACGCCGTGCTGGCCGTGGTTGGGCCCGCCGCCGCGCGCACGGGCGCGCGGTGCGCTCCCCGCTCGTGGGGACACGCGGGCGCGCACCCCATTGGTGGCGCGCGGCCACCCAGATCAAGCCGCGTGGCTTGATCTGGGAGGCTTGTACCAGGCGACGTGGCGCCCTGATGGCCCGCCACGTGTCCGGCCCGCCTGGCCGAGAGGGCCGGGCCCGTCCTGTTGCTGCGGGGGAGAGAGGGGAGGGATTAATTGTGTTTTCTCCTCCTTCTCTTCCTTTCTTCTTCTTCTTCCTCCTCCTTCTTCCTCCTTGACCATGGTTTTTTGGGGGACTTCAGGTAGAGCTGCACCAGCAACCCTACTTCATCTTCATCAGCAAAGAGATGGATTATTGAGCTTCATCACCATCATCTTCTCCATGAGGCAAGCATCACCATTGTTGCTGTTGGTGGACCTTCCCGTCGCGTTTCAGTGCGAAAATTCATCAGGACTCATTTCTTGGATTTTGAGCTCATTTTTGGTTCTACGTTTTCACAAAAGTTAAGGGTACAATTTTTGTATTCAAATCTCCCCTCAGATCTCATGTTTTAACAGAGTTTTAAGGCCATCTTTGGAACCCTTCATTCAGTCTGGAATCCTGAACAGTCCTCAGTGTTTAGTAGCCTTTTTGGGCAGTAGGATGGAATATTTGGATGATTTTTGCGGGGCAATTTCCAGGACTCGAAGATCTACAATATTGGTATTATCATTTTCCCAAGATCTGAGTTTTTATTAGGGTTTTATGCATGATCTTTGAGCACCTTGCAACAGTCAGGTACAGATGGACTTGGTGGATAGTTCAAAGTGTTTATATGTGGGTTTTTCTCCTCATCCGAGCATGAAATTGGAGTTATTTAGCTCAATTTGTATCTACTCTCAACAAGGAATCCAATGGTACCTCTCTTGCAGGATTTGAGCACGTTTAATTAGGAACTTTAATGATCTTTCCAAGTGCTATTATAATATTGATTACTGCAGTCCCTGTTTAGTTTTGATTTGAGCAATGCACCTTGGAATGCAGATAACTTTGGGATACAAGGTATTTTTCAGAAATTCAAGTTGGGACACTTTTTATAACTTCAAGGTGAGAAAATTCTCTTTGTGATGATGTGGATGAATCCCTTGAAAAGCCCCTGATTTAGCTTGAAATGCTAGCAATTTATGTTAGCAGTTTTGGACTGCATTGTGATTTTGCTTCATTTGAATGTTAAGGGAAATTAATGGTGGATTTTTGAGGACTTGAAGATGTTTTTATGAAAGAGGATATCTTTGATTTACTGCTTGGAACTTCATCTTGAGGTATTTTGGGCTGCACTTACATCTTCTTAAAACTTAATTTTCAATTGCTGAAATTCTGGAATTGGATTGCGATGTGTGCATGTGGTTTAGTGATTGTGCCCAATCCGTGAGGCGGATTTGGATGATTTTCATGGCATCGGACTTCTGGAGGATAGGAATACTCACGCCAAATTTCAGCTACAGCGGGCAGCGGATCATCAAGTTTCAGTGGGTGGTTGTGCTTTGCCGAAAACGACGATTTACGCCACTCGGGCTATTGGTTTCCTCTCCCTGGCATAGTTGATTGTTGTTCTCTTCTCCTCGGTAATAATATGATTGAATATCCATGTTTAGATTAAGTTATTTGATCCTTAGCTTATGCATGAGTAAATGATTAGTTGGTTGAAATTATATTATCTCATATGAAGTTTGATATTAAGTGATCATCCTTAAACTATTCTATGTGAGAATGATGGTGATAGTTATATGTGAATGGTTGATTGATTTATGTGAGGACTTGATGGGGTTATGTGAGAAGGACTTGGTTGATTTATTGAGAATGGCTTATATGAGAGTAGTTGGTTTTGTTGATCCTTAACCTACAATGTGATATGTTGGGTATAGATGTTGATTCATAACATTCCATGTGAGAATAATTAGCTGATTGATCTTTGATCTAGCTTATGTGAAAATGGGTGTCGAGGTTGGTTATTGATCTAGTTGATGTGAGAATGACCTATGCTTTTGATTTCTAAATCTTTCATGATAAGATGGATATCATTGTGAGTTGAGGCCTATTCCTTATGAGACTAAGCTTTGTTCACGACTCCTAATTCCTCCAAATAAGATTGATGTTGTTGGTAGATCCTATGTTCATCTATGTGAGATCAATAAAGGTTGTGGGGCCTTAGACTATTCATTGGTGATACATGATTGAATGTCTATGATTAAGTAATGTTAAATGATCCTAATAATATTCATGTATGAATGCGAGTTTGACAAGCGTCGTATCACCTTATGTGATGTTGATTATGAGTGACACTTGGGTTAGAATGTTGATTTGCGCATCGTGGATAAAAATTGCAGGCTTGGTTGAGATCAAGCATATCATGTTAGAAAGAAAAGGCCAATTTATACCTGTGAGCATCGTGTATGTGGTATAGGCAGGCATAGGCTATGTTGTACTTAATATTCTTATGCAATCATCGATATTTGGAATAGCATGCTCAAATAAATGTAAGAACATCGACACCTGTTTTCTTTATATCATCTTGACATTTGCATGCTTGTTTGGTCATTTAGATAGGCCACCTTTTTCTGCTACACTATCATGTTGGACTTGACTTAGGAGAAACCATGTTCTGCTTTTCCTCATTTCATACTAGGCTCCGGGTACTTGTAGCTCGTGTGCGAGCATGGGGCTTTTTGGGATAGTGTAGTCAGATTCTTGGGATCTAGGACAGGCTGACTTTGTTGACAGCGGAAACGATATTGGGCGGTTGACCGTTATGTTTACTTAGGCATCAGATTGGGTATCAGATTTCGTTAGTGGATGGATTTTCCCCACTTTGATCGGAGTCATGATCCAGTCCTGCTTTGGTTATTTATCACACCGGCGCGGTTATTGCCCGTGATGCTTTTATCACACGACGCGGTTATTGCCCGTGATGCTTTCCTCGTCTGGGTCGCTCCCCTCGAGATCCCCCTCCGGAGGCTGGGGCCAGACAGTTATTGACAGTTTTTGCTATCACATCGGCGCGGTTTTGCCCGATGATGAGGGCGGCGGCAGGCATTACCAGTTTTTACTGGTGTATAGATTGGGTTTATTCAGGCAGGCATTTATATTCTGATGCATACTTTTAGCTATTCTTTTCTTTAGCTAGGTATTTTAGAGGCATAGTAGTGGTAGTTTCCTTTTTCCAGCATTTCTATTGCTTACCACTCTTCTTTTCCTTTTGCCTCTGGTAGACCTTGTGGGTACGTCGGGGTTGAGGCTTTACCCACAGGGGGAGGCTACTGGTTTTACTAGTGGTTCTCACCCCCATTGTTGTTTTTTTCCCGTTTCCTCTCTTTGTTTTGCAGTGTCTGCTGCGGGAGTTGCGGATCTCTCGGTTGACGGTTCGAGGCGAGGGAGTTGCGAGATAGATCCCTACCAGAGTTGAGTTCTACAGTGGGATAGATGTATCAACCCCGGATTGTGGGTTCGCTGTACACTGTTGTATTTTATTATTTCAGTTATCTCCTTTTCGGATTTATAGATGTTGTATAGGTGGCTTTACTTGTATTCAGTTTTTGGTGGAACGGATTATTGTATCATCATTTATGGGAGATGGATATTGTACCCCTACTTTTCTGTTGTACAGTGATTCGGATTTTATACAGCATTTTTCTTCAGCTCTGATATCTATTAGTTATTAGATGATACTTTGCAGGTTGGACGCTTCGCTTATGCGGGGTTCCGCATAGGTGGCGGATCTGTTGGCGAGCCCGGGTTGCAGTTTCGACCCCGGAGCGTGACACATGTGCTAATTTGGGAGAGAAGATTCCAGAATTTAAAGTTGTAAGAAAAATATTAAGAACTCTTCCTGAAAGATTTCGATCCAAGGTTACGGCCATTGAAACTATTAAACACCCCCGGACGAATCCGTGTAGAAAGAATTAGTTGGTTCTTTACAAAACATGAAACTGACATTTCCTACTAACTATTCTTCGGGAAAGGCATCCTCTTCTAAGTCTTCAGGTTATGCTTTGAAAACAACGAAAGAAGAAGAGCGCGGATTCATCCTCCTCAGACGATGACTAGAACCTATCTATGGAGGACTTGAGAAGCAGCTCGCTCTCTTGACAAGGAAGTTTCGCCGAAATTTTCGAAGGGTAATTCCAGCAAACTCCATCCTTCGGAAGTCGAAGAAGGGCAAGGGTTTTTCAAGTACAAGTCAGAAAGC
Organism: Tillandsia leiboldiana; assembly: GCA_029204045.2. Classification (NCBI taxonomy): domain Eukaryota; kingdom Viridiplantae; phylum Streptophyta; class Magnoliopsida; order Poales; family Bromeliaceae; genus Tillandsia; species Tillandsia leiboldiana. The sequence goes on from CM055067.1 coordinate 25,401,682, forward strand.
AAAGAGATTTTTTCTAAGATAAGAAAAGCTCAGAAGGACAAGTCCAATGCTTCAAGTGCCAGGGTACGGCCAATCTCACGGAGTGTCCAAATAAGAATCCGTCCAAAGAAGAAAGCGATGCAAGCCGTCACTTGGGATGACACCTCATCGTCAAATGAGTCATCGTCAAGTGATGAAGAAGATAACGCAACGGCGTTCCACGCGTCCACATCTTCACCCATCATGTGCTTAATGGCAAGTACATCCGACTCACTGTCCAACTCCACTGTTGAAAAGATTGCAACAGACGATGAATCGTATTCGGAAGGTGAAGATTTTGCTCTAGCCTACCACAGACTTTTGAGGGATCAAAGAAACTGGCTAAGCAAAACAAGGGGTTGAGAGGGAGATTGCAGGATCTCGAAGAAGAAGTAAAAGGGTAACTTCTCTCTCGACCGATCTTGAAGTGGAAGGGATAATCTAATAAAGCAAATGCTTCACTTCAAGAGTCCAATGAGCAATTCGAGAAGAATTATGGAGATATGGTGAACAAACGAATTACATCTTGAAGCTCAACGGCGAGGCTCGACAGGAAAAATTGGAAATTGACAGAGACTATTCTCCAACTCAAGGATGACTTACAGCGATTTTCAGTAGGAAGGAGTAAGTGGATAAGCTTCTTGGTCTTCGTCAATCAAACAAATTCGGCCTCGGATACAATCGAACTGAAGACAATTTTAGTTCGGTTGGGACAGTCTTTGTGCCCCAGTCGGTATCTCCTCCTCCGACACCGGGAATTGACGACAAACAACGACAACAAACCTACTTCCCCCTCTTCGGAATCGTCAAGCACCAAGGTATGCTTTCGTTGTGGTATTGCAGGGCACATAAGGAGAAATTGCAAGATGGGAAGCCAAACGCTCAACTCAAGCACTTCTGCAACGACTACACAAAAGGGTGATTCCTCGGAAATCAAATGCAAATTATTCGAAGGAAAGAGCCTCGGTAGTTCATCAAACAAGATGATGACGTCAAGGAAAAGCGATGGATCACACAAGACGCTTTCACCAAAGGTATCAACTTCACAATCAATTTCCGACGTACTCCAAAACTCAAAAGGTTGGGTACGCAAAGGTGAATTCTTCTTTCATCCTTGAACCACGTCGGTACCAAACGGCCCTTGGAATACTTGCATATGGATTTAATGGGGCCGGTTCGTCAACCATCCTTGGGAGGTAAATGGTATATTTTTTTTTGGTTAGTGATTTCTCTAGATACTCATTGGTAGCATTTTTAAAAGAGAAAGCTGATACTTTTGATTCTTTTCACCGAGATTTGCCTTCGTATTATGATTGAAAAGAATGAAAGATCATTCGTGTTAGAAGTGATAGAGGTGGAGAATTCATAAATTCTAAATTCATTGATTTTCTGCACTTCCAACGGCATTAGACATGAATTTTCAGCACCCTATACACCTCAACAGAATGTTGTAGTCGAGCGCAAAAACAGGGTTGTTCAAGAGATGGCACGTGTTATGCTTCACAGCCGGAATTTAACGTGTATTTTGGGCTGAAGCAGTGAACACTGCCAGTCCTATGTTATTAATCGAGTTTATTTGCGCCCGGGAACCTTAAATACACCATATGAACTATGGTTCTGTAGAAAACCAAACATCTAAATATTTTCGTATCTTTGGGAGTCGGTGTTACATTTTACGTGACCGCGAAAATCTTGGAAAATTTGACTCTCGAAGTGACGAAGGGATTTTCTTGGGTTATTCTACAAACAGCAGAGCATATCTGGTATTTAACTTGGAATCTAAAATGATAGTAGAATCTATAAATGTTAAAGTAGACGAAGCTTTCCACTTTGTATCTGATAAATCTACCCCTGATATCTCTCTTGATGATGATACTCCTGTAAATGCATCTTCTCATGATAATACTTCCAATGTTAATGATGCATCTAATGGTTCTTCAAGTTTATCTGATGTGCAGGAATCATCTCATGTACCTCCGAGTACTCCATTACCTCAAACGTTACGCATCTCCAAGGATCATCCTGAATCAAACATTATTGGAGACCCACAAGAAGGAGTCAGAACTCGGAGACAGTTGGTTTGTGGATTCGCTTGTTACTTTTCCATGATAGAACCAAAGAATGTTGATGAAGCTCTTCAGGATGACTACTGGATTGAAGCAATGCAGGAAGAGCTCCATCAGTTTGAACGCAACAAAGTCTGGGAATTAACGACGCCTCCGAAGCAACACAATGTGATTGGTACTAAATGGATTTTCAAGAACAAGAAAAATGAGGATGGTACCATCATCAAGAACAAAGAACGTTTAGTTGCTCAAGGCTACTCTCAAATAGAAGGTATAGACTTTGATGAAACATTCGCCCCTGTAGCTAGACTCGAGTCCATTCGTATCTTATTCGCTATTGCTTGTCACTTTAAAATAAAACTCTTTCAAATGGACGTTAAGAGCGCGTTTTTAAATGGGTTTTTAAATAAGAAAGTTTATGTGGCTCAACCGAAAGGTTTTGTAGACCATAAACAACCTAACCATGTTTTTTGTTTGAAAAAGGCTCTTTACGGTTTAAAACAAGCACCGCGAGCGTGGTACGAAAGGTTGACAAAGCACCTTTTGGAAAAGGGCTATACTCGAGGGGGAGCAGATCGGACTCTCTTTGTGAAGCATTATCAGGATAACTTCATTGTTGCACAAATCTATGTCGATGTAAGACCCGGCTTTTCCTTAACCCTTCTGGTCACCCTCTTCTTGTAATGCCTGACCGGGGGCCTCATTTTTTGGTGTTTTTCCGGACAGACCGTCGGGGCCCGCAAATAATTTTAGGCGGTAGAGCTCGCGGAACGGAGCGCGTGGGCGCGATCGGTTATTTTTCCGACTCCCGGTCTGACCAGAATTAATTCTCGAAGTTGGGGTCCCCCTTAGACGCCTCGGGATCCGTGTTGGCAGCCGCACACCTTTTAAGGTAAACCATAATTCTTTTAGTATATATATATGTAGCCGTGAGGGAAAGAGGATTAGGGTTCCTCTTATTTTCTTTTGGTGGCCACCTCTTTTCTTTTTCTTCCTCCCTCGTAGCCGCCGGCAAAGAGAAACCAAGCACACCGCAAGGGTGGACCGGTGGAGGCAAGCGGACGATCCCTCTCTTCCTCCTCTTTCGCACATCAAGGTGAGTCGGACGCGTTTCGTTCGGGGGAAATCTCCCTCTTTCTTTCTTTTGTTGGTCACGAGGAGGGAGGAGGCCCGGCGCCGTCGCGCACCGCGGGCCGCGCGCCCGCGCAGCGCTCGGCCGCGCGGGGCCGCCCGCAGGAGGGGCGCCCGCGCGGGCTGGTGCCGCGCGGGGCCGCCCCGCACCGCGGGCCGCGCGCCCGCGCGGCGCTCGGCCGCGCGGGGCCGCCCCGCCACCGCGGGCCGCGCGCCCGCGCGGCGCTCGGCCGCGCGGGGCCGCCCGCAGGAGGGGGCGCCCGCGCGGGCTGGTGCCGCGCGGGGCCGCCCCGCACCGCGGGCCGCGCGCCCGCGCGGCGCTCGGCCGCGCGGGGCCGCCCGCAGGAGGGGGGCGCCCGCGCGGGCTGGTGCCGCGCGGGGCCGCCCCGCACCGCGGGCCGCGCGCCCGCGCGGCGCTCGGCCGCGCGGGGCCGCCCGCAGGAGGGGGGCGCCCGCGCGGGCTGGTGCCGCGCGGGGCCGCCCCGCACCGCGGGCCGCGCGCCCGCGCGGCGCTCGGCCGCGCGGGGCCGCCCGCAGGAGGGGCGCCAGCGCGGGCTGGTGCCGCGCGGGGCCGCCCTGCACCGCGGGCAGCGCGCCCGCGCGGCACTCGGCCGCGCGGGGCCGCCCGCAGGAGGGGCGCCCGCGCGGGCTGGTGCCGCGCGGGGTCGCCCCGCACCGCGGGCCGCGCGCCCGCGCGGCGCTCGGCCGCGCGGGGCCGCCCGCAGGAGGGGCGCCGCGCGGGCTGGTGCCGCGCGGGGTCGCCCCGCACCGCGGGCAGCGCGCCCGCGCGGCGCTCGGCCGCGCGGGGCCGCCCGCAGGAGGGGCGCCCGCGCGGGCTGGTGCCGCGCGGGGTCGCCCGCACCGCGGGCAGCGCGCCCGCGCGGCGCTCGGCCGCGCGGGGCCGCCAGCAGGAGGGGCGCCCGCGCGGGCTGGTGCCGCGCGGGGTCGCCCGCACCGCGGGCAGCGCGCCCGCGCGGCGCTCGGCCGCGCGGGGCCACCCGCAGGAGGGGCGGCCGCGCGGGCTGGTGCCGCGCGGGGCTGCGCCCTGGCAGAGTGTTCGTCGCACGGGCCGGTGCCGTGCGAAGAACTCCGCCGCACGCTGTAGGGAGTCGTTGTAAGCTTCGGACTTCTAAGTCTCGATTTGCCTATGTTCCTTCAGGAGTGCGGGACGCTGTTGGCGACTGGAGCACAGACGCGGACTGGACGAACGCAGGACGACGCACACAAGGTGGGTACGTTCCCGGGGGTTTCGGGAATGGGGTTTAACTGTTAGAAATAGCATGTTGGGGCAAGGTGGAATTGTCAGTCTCCTTCTGTTTATGCACTAACCCTGTTATGTTATGTTATGATACTCAATGTCAATCTGAGGCTCAAATTTGCTACACGCACACCCGCGGTTTGGCCACCGCAAGGGTGTGCTTTTCCGGAAAAGTGGTACGTTGACCCGTGTACCCCACGCGGAGGTGGCGTTAGGAATGGGGGCCCCCATGGGTGGGGGGTGTGAGCGGTGACGTCGAGGCAGGTGCTCGGCGGCCGAGGCAGGTGCTCGGCGGTGGGCATCGGGGAAGGTGCCCGATGTTGCTTTGCGAGGCAGGTGCTCGGCGGTGGGCATCGGGGAAGGTGCCCGATGTCGTATTGATACAGGGTGTGGTTAAGGTGGAAGATGCATGGGAGGGATAGTTGCTCCGGTGTTTGTGGTTTGCCTTATCTTTGTTTACTACGCTTATCATGCTATTTCTAGTCACTGACTTCCCACTCCGTGACAGGTTCGTCCAGGGGCGAGTGCTAGGGCGCCGGTGAGGACGTTAGGGTGCTGATCTGATTTTTGGGTGACTTCAGATACAGTGACTCTTCTTTCCCTTTTCTTTTATTATTCATGGTAGCTAGTTGTGGATTGCGACACCCCCGTGGGGTCGAAGTGGATGTTGCCTTTCCTTTCCTTTTTGAATAATTGAATGAATACTACGTTCTCTCTTACTTGGCCGTTTTGAACGATGAAAAACAAAGAAAACCGTTTGCGAAAACTATTTCTAAAACGTGGGTGTCGTGTGGGCACCGAGCTTTATAAACCTCGTGGGATTTATGTGTTTGCGAACTGTTTTCACAAACGAGGGCATCGTGTGGATGCTGCTTTCAAAACCTTGTGATTATTTATCCTTTCAAAACACCGGCCTCTATACTCTAAGTGAAAGCTAGAATGTCATGTGAATTGTTTGGTTGTATGTGTACGAGACCCCAACTGATGTGGTTAGAGATTGTATGTACTACGCCTTGTGAGACACTTTGTAGCCGAGACGCCGTGCATATACAAAGGGGCCTCTGCCCATTTGCAGAGCGAATTTGTGTATGCGGCGGGTCTGTGCACGCGCCGGGGAGTAATGTTTTACAAAAAAAATATATGGCTGATTCAGGGGCATCGGTGGCTCCTCTTCCGCGCGATTCGTACCCCCGGGGCGTGACAGATTAAGATGGTATCAGAGAGGTAAACTTTAACCACAACAGTCGGGGCCTAACATCCACGGTCGCAATACTCTGGCTACTGAGTAATAAAGTGAACACGGGATAAATAAAACGCGAGTGCTCGTTGCGGGAAAAAGGGGGGAGGGAATTAGTGTTCTTTTTCTTTTCTCCCTCTAGTGCCAGCACTAGTGGCGTGCCGTTTTATTTAAACTAGGAGTAACTGGTTCGTGCAAATGTTCAGATCATGGCCAGGACTAGATCCACAGCCGAGGACACGGGGGCGGACGCAGCGGAAGCGATGACTGCGGAGAATCAGCTCCTAAGGCAGCAGCTCCAAGAGATGGCGGAACAGTTGGCAGCCCTGAACGACCGCGTGCGCCAACTGACGCAGCAACAGCAGGCCGCTGCGACGGCAGAGGTTGCCCCGGGCCCTCTCCCGGGGCCAGCTGCATCGGTGATGGAGACCGAAGGAGGGGCTGCCCCCACCCGGGCCTCGGCTCCAGAGGTGGCCCCTTCGACGGCAACGGCAGGGCCGGCGGCAACACCAATCGTCGGAATTGCTCCGAGTGTGACGGTAGTGTTACCCACTCCCGCCGCGACCGCCAACGTCGCGAAGGAGGGGGCGAACCTACCAAACGAGCGAGACCGTGTGCGCGCCAACCTGGCCGACTTCAAGAAATACGACCCGCCAACGTTCGAGGGGGACACGACAGACCCCTGGGTTGTGGAGAAATGGGTGGATACAATGGAGAAATTATTCGAGGACCTATTGATGGAAGACCACGAGCGGGTCCCCCTGGCCGCCCACTTGCTCGAGGGGAACGCCCGCATTTGGTGGAAGACCGTACGCCCCGACTCTGCGTCGGGCGCTACCCTTCCGTCATGGACTACCTTTAAACAGCAGCTATTCGGGGCGTTCTTTACCAATAGCGTGAAGAAACAACTGGAGGACGACCTAAACCACATCAGGCAGGGAACCAAAACAGTAATGGAGTACCAGAGGGAGTTCGTGAGACTGGCGAACTGTGTCCCGTTCGTCATTCGGGACGAATCCCATAAGGCACAACTGTTTGTGGATGGATTGAGGACTGACATTTTCCAAGTGGTGGACGCGGCAGATCTACATACCTTTCAGAAGGTGGTCGACCGAGCCACCATCGTGGAACGAGGCTTTGCCGTCACGCGCGCCCGAAGGGAAGGCTCCCACCAGCAAGACGACAGGAAGCGGACCCAGACGACTTCAGGGGGAGGGGGCTCCTCCAGCGGGAATCGGCCCCCCTAAGCGGTGGAGACCCCAGCAAGGGACCAGGGGAGCGCTAGGAGAGGGACAACGCCCGGAGGACCGCTCGTGCGTGATCTGCGGCGGGGCGCACCGGGTGATGGATTGCTCCAAGAGACAGGACCATTGTTTCCGATGTGGCAAGCAGGGGCACTTCCGTTTCAACTGTCCCCTGAACCAAGGCACCACATCTTCAGCAGCCTCCGTGCCTTCACCCCAGCATGCAGGGCGGGGGAAAGCGCCAATGACGTCAGCCCCCAGACCGCCAGCACCCCGATCTGTAGGGGAAAAGCCACCGCCTTCGGGAGGCCGCGTCTATTCGATGGGTCAGCAGGAGACACACCCGTCTGAGCACGTCGTCGCAGGTATCACTCTTGCTTCTGTTTATCGCGCTAGAACCCTTTTTGACACCGGAGCGACCCTCTCGTTTATGTCTCGAGACTTCGCACTGACCCATGATTTTGAGTTGAGACCCTTACCCAGTATGATGACCGTTCACACCGCGGGAGGATCCTTGGAGGCACGCAACATGGTGCCTTCCTGCCCTATATGGATGGGAAGGCTTCCGTGCCCCTGGGATCTGGTAGTCATTCCATTGAAAGAGTATGATGTAGTACTCGGAATGGATTGGCTCACGTGGTACCTTGCGGTCATAGACTGTGAGAAGCGCGAGGTATGACTGATGTACCCCGATTTTCCGGAGAACGTGTACTTGGCCTGCAAGAGCGTTTCCTTTTCTTCCATGATTCCTGCATCCCGAGCCAGAAAGTTGGTAGAGGGCGGGTGTATGGCCTACTTGGTGTCGGTGGCCCTGGCCGCCGGATCCTCCACGGCACTCCCCGACATCCCTGTGGTGAGGGACTTCCCAGATGTTTTTCCGGCCGAACTACCTGGTTTACCCCCCGAGCGAGAAGTTGTCTTTCCTATTGAGCTTCCACCCGGCACTCGACCAATCACGAAGGCCCCCTACAGGATGGCCTTCGCGGAGCTGAAGGAACTTAAGGCGCAACTAGAGGACCTTCTGGACAAGGGGTTTATCCGACCGAGTGTGTCCCCTTGGGGCGCACCTGTACTCTTTGTACGAAAGAAAGACGGGAGCTTGCGGTTGTGCATCGACTACCGGAAAATCAACAAAGTCACAGTGAAAAACAAGTACCCCTTACCTAGGATTGATGACCTCTTTGACCAGCTGCGGGGTGCAACTGTCTTCTCAAAAATCGACCTGCAGTCGGGCTACCACCAGCTCAGAGTTCGAGACGAGGATATTCCGAAGACGGCATTCCGGACTCGGTATGGCCATTACGAGTTCACAGTAATGCCGTTCGGGCTTACTAATGCCCCAGCGGTGTTCATGGACATGATGAACCGAGTTTTCAGACCCTTCCTGGATCAGTTCGTTGTGGTCTTCATCGACGACATCCTAATTTACTCCACCACCGATGAGAAGCACGAGGAGCACCTACGAATTGTTCTACAGACCCTTAGGGAGCAGGAGTTGTTCGCAAAACTTAAGAAATGCGAATTCTGGCTTCGCGAAGTGGGGTTTCTAGGGCATATCATTTCAGCAGCAGGAGTCGCAGTGGATCCCAAGAAGGTGGAGACGGTGACCGACTGGCCCCAGCCGACCACAGTGACAGAGGTGCGCAGCTTCTTGGGCCTTGCGGGATACTACAGACGTTTCGTGGAGGGTTTCTCGAAGATTGCGACCCCTCTGAACCGCCTAACCCGGAAAGGAGTAAAGTTCATTTGGACGGTCCAATGCCAAGAGAGCTTTGAAGAACTTAAGAAACGGTTAACAAGAGCGCCTGTGCTTGCCTTACCAACCCCTGGAGAAGACTACGAAGTCTACTGCGATGCATCGCGAATAGGACTGGGAGGAGTACTAATGCAGCAAGGAAGAGTCATTGCCTATGCTTCAAGACAACTCAAGGATTACGAACAGAACTACCCGATCCATGACTTGGAGCTTGCCGCAGTGGTCTTCGTTCTGAAACTGTGGAGGCACTACCTCTACGGTGTGCATTGCAACGTGTTCTCGGACCACCAAAGCCTTAAGTACCTTTTCGCCCAGAAGGAGCTTAACCTACGGCAGAGGAGGTGGTTGGAGCTACTGAAGGACTACGACTTAACCATCCAGTACCACCCGGGGAAAGCAAATGTGGTAGCCGATGCTCTAAGCAGGAGGGGACAAGCAGAAGGAACTTCGGCGGGCGCGATCACGCAGCAGAATGACTTGATCGCGGATTTTTCACGATTGAGGTTGGAAGTGGTACCGGCAGGGACGGTTGAGCGACTGTTGACCCTAACAGTCGCGCCAACCCTATTGGAGAGGATTCGGGAAGGCCAAGGTGCGGATCCGCAGCTGCAGCTGGAACGAGATAGGATTTCACCGGAGCAGGAAGGAGACTTTGCAGTGGGAACGGACGGCACCCTTCGGTTCCGAGGGCGGATCTGCGTGCCCGATCTGCCGGATCTAAAGGAAGAAATCCTGACTGAAGCACATTGCGCCCCCTACGTGGCGCACCCTGGAGGCACCAAGATGTACCGAGATATCCGACAGACCTTCTGGTGGCCGAGATTGAAGGGAGATGTGACGCTGTTCGTGGCTCACTGTTTGATTTGCCAAAAGGTGAAAGCCGAGCATCAACGGCCGGCGGGGAAATTGCAACCTCTACCCGTGCCCGAATGGAAGTGGGAGCAAGTCACAATGGACTTCGTCACCGGATTCCCCCGTTCGCAGCAGGGACACGACGCCATCTGGGTTATCGTGGATCGGCTAACGAAGTCAGCTCACTTCCTACCCATCCACACGACCTGGACACGTGACCGGCTGGCACAGGTCTACCTCAGCGAGATTGTAAGGCTGCACGGGGTGCCAACGACGATCACCTCGGACAGGGACACGAGGTTCGTTTCGAACTTTTGGAAGAGTCTACAACGAGCCTTGGGGACCAAGTTACACTTCAGCTCAGCCTTTCACCCCCAGACGGACGGGCAATCCGAGCGGGTGATCCAGATACTCGAGGACATGCTTCGGGCGTGCGTGCTGGATTTGGGAGACGGATGGTCGCGCTACCTACCCCTTGCAGAGTTCGCTTATAACAACAGCTACCAAGCGAGCATTAAGATGGCGCCGTACGAAGCATTGTACGGCAGACGCTGTAGATCCCCGATCTGCTGGGATGATCTGGGGGAGAGAAAGTTTTTGGGGCCGGACCTAGTGGCCGAGACAGAGGAAAGGGTGCGCCTTATCAGGCGACGTTTGGCGACCGCCCAGAGCCGGCAAAAGAGTTACGCGGACCAGAGACGTCGCGACTTGGAATTCCAGGTGGGAGAGCACGTGTTACTGCGGGTGTCGCCGTCGAAGGGGGTGAAGCGGTTTGGGTTGAGGGGCAAGCTGAGCCCGCGGTACATAGGGCCGTTTGAGATTCTGGAGCGCATCGGCCCGGTAGCCTACCGCCTCGCCCTACCGCCGAACCTTGACCGCGTTCATGATGTGTTCCACGTATCCATGCTTCGGAAATACCTCCCCGACCCATCGCGAGTGCTTGACGCCTCCGCGATTGAACTCAAGGAAGATCTAAGTTTCGCGGAAGTACCAGTGCGGATCCTAGCCCGGGAGGACAAAAAGCTGCGTAGTCGGACGATTCCCTACGTAAAGGTGCTTTGGAGCAATCAAGAAGAGCGTGAGGCAACTTGGGAACCCGAGTCAAAGATGAGGGAGTGCTACCCGGACCTGTTCGCCGCTGGGGAAGATTAAGTTTCGGGGACGAAACTTGTTTTTAGCGGTAAGTGGTGTAAGACCCGGCTTTTCCTTAACCCTTCTGGTCACCCTCTTCTTGTAATGCCTGACCGGGGGCCTCATTTTTTGGTGTTTTTTCGGACAGACCGTCGGGGCCCGCAAATAATTTTAGGCGGTAGAGCTCGCGGAACGGAGCGCGTGGGCGCGATCGGTTTATTTTTCCGACTCCCGGTCTGACCAGAATTAATTCTCGAAGTTGGGGTCCCCCTTAGACGCCTCGGGATCCGTGTTGGCAGCCGCACACCTTTTAAGGTAAACCCTAATTCTTTTAGTATATATATATGTAGCCGTGAGGGAAAGAGGATTAGGGTTCCTCTTATTTTCTTTTGGTGGCCACCTCTTTTCTTTTTCTTCCTCCCTCGTAGCCGCCGGCAAAGAGAAACCAAGCACACCGCAAGGGTGGACCGGTGGAGGCAAGCGGACGATCCCTCTCTTCCTCCTCTTTCGCACATCAAGGTGAGTCGGACGCGTTTCGTTCGGGGGAAATCTCCCTCTTTCTTTCTTTTGTTGGTCACGAGGAGGGAGGAGGCCCGGCGCCGTCGCGCACCGCGGGCCGCGCGCCCGCGGAGCGCTCGGCCGCGCGGGGCCGCCCGCAGGAGGGGCGCCCGCGCGGGCTGGTGCCGCGCGGGGCCGCCCCGCACCGCGGGCCGCGCGCCCGCGCGGCGCTCGGCCGCGCGGGGCCGCCCCGCACCGCGGGCCGCGCGCCCGCGCGGCGCTCGGCCGCGCGGGGCCGCCCGCAGGAGGGGGCGCCCGTGCGGGCTGGTGCCGCGCGGGGCCGCCCCGCACCGCGGGCCGCGCGCCCGCGCGGCGCTCGGCCGCGCGGGGCCGCCCGCAGGAGGGGGGCGCCCGCGCGGGCTGGTGCCGCGCGGGGCCGCCCCGCACCGCGGGCCGCGCGCCCGCGCGGCGCTCGGCCGCGCGGGGCCGCCCGCAGGAGGGGGGCGCCCGCGCGGGCTGGTGCCGCGCGGGGCCGCCCGCACCGCGGGTCCGCGCGCCCGCGCGGCGCTCGGCCGCGCGGGGCCGCCCGCAGGAGGGGCGCCCGCGCGGGCTGGTGCCGCGCGGGGCCGCCCTGCACCGCGGGCAGCGCGCCCGCGCGGCACTCGCCGCGCGGGGCCGCCCGCAGGAGGGGCGCCCGCGCGGGCTGGTGCCGCGCGGGGTCGCCCCGCACCGCGGGCCCGCGCGCCCGCGCGGCGCTCGGCCGCGCGGGGGCCGCGCGCCCGCGCGGCGCTCGGCCGCGCGGGGCCGCCCGCAGGAGGGGCGCCGCGCGGGCTGGTGCCGCGCGGGGTCGCCCCGCACCGCGGGCAGCGCGCCCGCGCGGCGCTCGGCCGCGCGGGGCCGCCCGCAGGAGGGGCGCCCGCGCGGGCTGGTGCCGCGCGGGGTCGCCCGCACCGCGGGCAGCGCGCCCGCGCGGCGCTCGGCCGCGCGGGGCCGCCCGCAGGAGGGGCGCCCGCGCGGGCTGGTGCCGCGCGGGGTCGCCCGCACCGCGGGCAACGCGCCCGCGCGGCGCTCGGCCGCGCGGGGCCACCCGCAGGAGGGGCGGCCGCGCGGGCTGGTGCCGCGCGGGGCTGCGCCCTGGCAGAGTGTTCGTCGCACGGGCCGGTGCCGTGCGAAGAACTCCGCCGCACGCTGTAGGGAGTCGTTGTAAGCTTCGGACTTCTAAGTCTCGATTTGCCTATGTTCCTTCAGGAGTGCGGGACGCTGTTGGCGACTGGAGCACAGACGCGGACTGGACGAACGCAGGACGACGCACACAAGGTGGGTACGTTCCCGGGGGTTTCGGGAATGGGGTTTAACTGTTAGAAATAGCATGTTGGGGCAAGGTGGAATTGTCAGTCTCCTTCTGTTTATGCACTAACCCTGTTATGTTATGTTATGATACTCAATGTCAATCTGAGGCTCAAATTTGCTACACGCACACCCGCGGTTTGGCCACCGCAAGGGTGTGCTTTTCCGGAAAAGTGGTACGTTGACCCGTGTACCCCACGCGGAGGTGGCGTTAGGAATGGGGGCCCCCATGGGTGGGGGGTGTGAGCGGTGACGTCGAGGCAGGTGCTCGGCGGCCGAGGCAGGTGCTCGGCGGTGGGCATCGGGGAAGGTGCCCGATGTTGCTTTGCGAGGCAGGTGCTCGGCGGTGGGCATCGGGGAAGGTGCCCGATGTCGTATTGATACATGGTGTGGTTAAGGTGGAAGATGCATGGGAGGGATAGTTGCTCCGGTGTTTGTGGTTTGCCTTATCTTTGTTTACTACGCTTATCATGCTATTTCTAGTCACTGACTTCCCACTCCGTGACAGGTTCGTCCAGGGGCGAGTGCTAGGGCGCCGGTGAGGACGTTAGGGTGCTGATCTGATTTTTGGGTGACTTCAGATACAGTGACTCTTCTTTCCCTTTTCTTTTATTATTCATGGTAGCTAGTTGTGGATTGCGACACCCCCGTGGGGTCGAAGTGGATGTTGCCTTTCCTTTCCTTTTTGAATAATTGAATGAATACTACGTTCTCTCTTACTTGGCCGTTTTGAACGATGAAAAACAAAGAAAACCGTTTGCGAAAACTATTTCTAAAACGTGGGTGTCGTGTGGGCACCGAGCTTTATAAACCTCGTGGGATTTATGTGTTTGCGAACTGTTTTCACAAACGAGGGCATCGTGTGGATGCTGCTTTCAAAACCTTGTGATTATTTATCCTTTCAAAACACCGGCCTCTATACTCTAAGTGAAAGCTAGAATGTCATGTGAATTGTTTGGTTGTATGTGTACGAGACCCCAACTGATGTGGTTAGAGATTGTATGTACTACGCCTTGTGAGACACTTTGTAGCCGAGACGCCGTGCATATACAAAGGGGCCTCTGCCCATTTGCAGAGCGAATTTGTGTATGCGGCGGGTCTGTGCACGCGCCGGGGAGTAATGTTTTACAAAAAAAATATATGGCTGATTCAGGGGCATCGGTGGCTCCTCTTCCGCGCGATTCGTACCCCCGGGGCGTGACAGTCGATGACATTGTATTTGGAGCAACAAAGGATAATGATGCTTCTAAATTCGGAGAAACCATGGAAAGCGAATTTGAGATGTCTATGATGGGCGAACTGACATACTTTCTTGGATTGCAAGTTAAACAAAATGGTGAAGGCATCCATCTGTGCCAATCCAAGTATGTAAAGGAGTTGGTAAAGAAATTCGGATTAGAAGATTCTAAAGATTTTCCTACTCCTATGGGAACTAGCAATAAGGGATTAGGAAGTGAATCTCTTAGTTATAGTGTAGACGAGAAACTCTATCAAAGTATGATTGGAAGTCTACTCTACCTCACAGCTAGTCGCCCGGACATATCCTTTAGTGTTGGGATCTGCGCGAGATATCAGTCAGCACCAAAGGAGGATCACCTGAAAGCGGTGAAACGGATCATCCGGTACGTCAAAGGAACTGTAAACTTCGGAATTTGGTATCCTATGGGAACAAGTCTTGACATTATAGGATATTCAGATGCCGATTGGGCAGGATCAGTGGATGATCGGAAAAGTACGAGTGGTGCATGTTTCTATCTTGGCCATTGTCTTGTTGCATGGCATAGTAAAAAGCAAAACTGCATTGCACTCTCGACTGCCGAAGCGGAATATATCTCAGCGGGTAGTTGTTCAACTCAACTCATTTGGATGAAAAGCGTGTTGAGCGACTTCCGGATTTCAGCAACTTCGGTAACTGTTTTATGTGACAACACTAGTGCTATAAACATTTCAAAAAACCCTGTGTTGCACTCAAGAACAAAACACATTGAACTTAGATATCATTTTCTTAGAGAGCTAGTTGAATCAAATATTCTTCAAATTTCCTACATTTCAACTGAAGATCAATTAACTGACATTTTAACAAAACCTTTGGATCAAAAACGTTTTATTCATTTGCGTAAAGCAATTGGAATGCTTTCCTTGAAATAACCTCTTTTTGAAACTCTTGTTTAGGTTAGGTTTTGTTTTTGTGTTTTTGTTCATTATCTATGCTTAGACATAGAATATTAATTGAGCATGTGTCTTATTGACTTTAATAGCATCTTTTCGTTTATTTAGAAATTTATTATGCTTTAGATATCATAATATTTCATTTGATGCAATGATCATTTATGTCAATTAAATCATCTTTGTTTTGATCAAAATCAATTTCTCTCTCAATGATCTCTTGGTATAGTTATTATCTTATTTGACTATTTAGTCGAGTATGAAATCGAGATCAATTTTTGGTTGAATACTTTATATCTTAAATAATTGATAGCCAATTGCGGGGGAGTCAAAGAAAAAGTGTTATGCTCAAAAGATGTGGAAAGAGTTACATCCCAATAAGGAGTGTGAAAACTACCACCACATGGAGGAAAGAGCTACCACCTCGGTCGTCCGAGTACTGTGTGCAGCTACCACATGTATACCAAGCAAGGTTTTTCAAGTTTGATTAAATAAAATGCATGTTGAAATACTTGACTCTGTCAAAACTTCAAGGTTGGTATAAGTTGGGAATTTTAATGAAAGATGCTCAAAGAGCCACTCTCTTAAATAAATTGACTAGATATATTATCTAACTTATCTGGGATTTCAGACATCTATTGTGTTACGGATTTTGTTTTGGCGCATTTCGTGAAAGTGTTAAGTCTTGAAGATTGAAGATGAATGAAGTTTGGATCATATACCTCAATCTCAAGAAAGAAGAATTCAAAAGGATCAGGTAAGTTTAACTAAATATTTTTGGTGATCCGAATACTTCTTGTAGTGGAGAAACACTTGGAAGAATTTTTTATCGCATAAAAATCAAGAACTGGACATGAGACATGTTCAGGATCCGGATCAGACAGTCCGATCCGGATCCCGAAGGGTGTTTGTTCATTGGCAAATCCGATCCGGATCATAGCCATTTCGATCCGGATCCCGAACATGGGAATTTGCTGAAATACATGAACGATCCGGATCGTGCATTACAATCCGGATCCCGAACCCTGTTTCTCTGGAATTGCCTGACTCGTTACGACGATCCGGATCACAACTAATCCGATCCGGATCGCCGTCGTGAAAATTTCCAGAAACGGACAGTTTTTTATCCTTATCTTCTTCCTAGGGTTTCTAACCTATAAATAGACCCTATGATTCTTTTTCTAGGGTTAATCCAGAAAATCCCTATAAGCCGTAAATCCACATACAAGTCGTCATCTTTTATACGGCCTAAGATCCACATATAGAGAAGAAAGGAAATCATTAGATATTACTCTATGTTTCTTCATCTATATTGATTAGTTTGATTCTAGGTTTTCATACTCACATCTTGAGTTGAATCAAACTAATGAATACTTAGATGGTATTTCCTATCTATCTTTGATCTAAGTATTCGGCGGATCATCACCACCCAAAAACAACGATTTACCCCAAAATCGGCGCGTGGACTCGCGTGGCCTTGTGGATTCAAGGTGCAACCGCTCTCGTGGATTCGGAGCGAGGTACGTTCGTGGATTCAAAGCTTGCTACTGGGTGAAGACCGTGGATTCGGTCAGACGTCGTGGACTCGACGTTGGACGCCGTGGATTCGGCGTTGGACGCAGATCGTGGATTCGAGACGCGTTGCGGAGCGAGCGGAGAAGATCAACTAGGAGCGTATGGAAAAGGTTGAGTCGTCTGTGAGTACGGTATATCACCTTGTACGTGTTTAATTCTAGTGGATTTCACCGTGTTATCGGTCCCGTGGTTTTTTACTCCGGTTTGGAGTTTTTCCACGTAAAAATCTTGCGTGTTCATTTATATTTCCGCATTGGGTTTTTATTGCGCAATGATTTTTTGAGTGTTTATTGTTTACACCTATTCACCCCCCTCTAGGTGTTTTTTTCCCCTATTTAGATCCATTATTACATATAACCCAACAAGTGGTATCAGAGAGGGAATAGGGTTGTAAACAATGGTTGAAGGTGGAAACATCAACAGACCCCCATTCTTTGATGGAACAAATTATGCGTACTGGAGAGTACGGATGAAAGGTTTTTTAATTTCCATCGACGAACGGGTGTGGCAATCAATTGAATTAGGATGGTCTAATCCAACTGAATTTATTGGTGATGTTCGCACCATCAAACCTAGGTCGAAGTGGACCAAGGAAGAGTTAGATTCATCTTCTTACAATGGCAAGGGAATTAATGCTATTTTTAATGCCTTATCTCAAACTGAATTCTCTCGCGTCTCGGCATGTGAGACTGCGAAAGAAATCTGGGATGTTCTTCAGGTTACACATGAGGGAACTAACCTCGTGAAGATTCAAAAGCTGCAAACGCTTACGAGCAAGTTTGACTCTATTTTCATGGCAGAAAATGAATCTTTCACGGACTACTATACACGATTGCAAGACATCGTAAACTCATGTGCTAACCTGGGAGAGAAGATTCCAAAATTTAAGGTTGTAAGAAAGATCTTAAGAACTCTTCCTGAACGATTTCGCCCAAAGGTTACAGCCATTGAAACTATTAAACACTCGGACGAAATACGTGTAGAAGAACTAGTTGGTTCATTACAAACTTATGAAATGACATTTACTACTAACTATTCTTCGGGAAAGGCATCCTCTTCTAAGTCTTCAGGTAATGCTTTGAAAACAACAAAGGAAGAAGACATGGATTCATCCTCCTCAGACGATGACGAGAACCTATCTATGGAGGAATTTGAGAAGCAGCTCGCTCTCTTGACAAGGAAGTTTCGCCGCAACATTCGAAGGGGTAATTCAAGTAAAACTCCATCCTTCGGAAAGTCGAAGAAAGGCAAGGGTATTTCAAGTTACAAGTCAAGAAAGCAAGAGAACTTTTCAAAGGATAAGAAAAGTTCATAAGGACAAGTCCAATGCTTCAAGTGCCGAGGATACGGCCATATCTCAACGGAGTGTCCAACTAAGAATCCGTCGAAGAAGAAAGCGATGCAAGTCGTCACATGGGATGACAACTCAACGTCAAATGAGTCATCCTCAAGTGATGAAGAAGAAAGCGCAATGGCATTCCACGCGTCCACATCTTCACCCTTCATGTGCTTAATGGCAAGTACTTCAGATTCATTGTCCAACTCCTCCCGGGTTGAAAAAACTGCAACGGATGATGAATCAAGTAACTCTGAAGGTGAAGATTTTGTTTTAGCCTACCACAGACTTTTACGGGATTCAAAGAAACTGGCTAAACAAAACAAGGGGTTGAGAGGGAGATTACAGGATCTAGAAGCAGAAGTAAAAAGGGTAACTTCTCTCTCGATCGATCTTGAAGTGGAAAGGGATAATCTGATAAAAGCAAATGTTTCCCTTCAAGAGTCCAATGAGCTTTTTGAGAAGGAACATACAAAACTGGTGGATAAAGCGGATCACTTCTCAAAGCTCTACATCGAGGCCCAACAGGAAAAACTGGAAATGACAGAGACCATTCTCCAACTCAAGGATGACTTACAGCGATTTTCATCAGGAAGGAGTAAGTTGGATAAGCTTCTTGGTCTTGGTCAATCAAACAAGTTCGGCCTCGGATACAATCGAACTGAAGACAATTTTAGTTCGGTTGGGACAGTCTTCGTGCCTCAGTCGGTATCTCCTCCTCCGACACCAGAATTCACGATTAGCAACGACAACAAGCCTACTTCACCCTCCTCGGGATCGTCAAGCACTAAGGTATGTTTTCGTTGTAATTTTACAGGGCACATTGAAAGAAATTGCAAGATTGGAGCTCAAAGATCAAATCAATCACATCTTGCAATTGCTACCAATGAGTTCACTCCCCGGAAATCAAAGAAGGACTTCTCAAAAGAAAAGAACATTGGTAGTACTTCAAGCAAGACGATGACAAAAGAAAAAGATCAATCATACAAGACGTCTTCATTAAGGAAAATTTCTCAACCATTGCCAACATACTCTAAAACTCAAAAGGTTTGGGTATGCAAAGGTAAAATCTTTCCTTGCCTTTAATCTTCCTACGATTAAATGTTGTGTAGTTTATGTAGACTACTTTTTTTCTTTGGACCGACCCGTCAACCATCTTTGGGAGGTAAATGGTATATTTTCTTATTGGTTGATGATTTCTCTAGGTTTTCATGGGTAGCATTTTTAAAAGAGAAAGCTGATACGTTTGATTCTTTTCATGAGATTTGCCATCGTATTATGATTGAAAAGAATGAAAAGATCATTCGTGTTAGAAGTGATAGAGGTGGAGAATTCATTAATTCCAAATTTATTGATTTTTGCACTTCCAACGGCATAAAACATGAATTCTCGGCACCCTATACACCTCAGCAGAATGGTGTTGTTGAGCGCAAAAACAGGGTTGTTCAAGAGATGGCGCGTGTGATGCTTCATAGCCGGAATTTACCGCTATATTTTTGGGCTGAGGCTGTGAACACCGCTGTCTATGTCATTAATCGAGTGTATTTGCGCCCAGGAACTTTAAATACACCATATGAGCTGTGGTTTAGTAGAAAACCGGATATCAAATACTTTCGTATCTTTGGGAGTCGATGTTTTATTTTGCGTGATCGCGAAAATCTTGGTAAGTTCGATTCTCGAAGTGACGAAGGGATCTTTTTGGGTTATTCTACAAATAGCAGAGCATATCGGGTATTTAACATGGAATCTAAAACGATTGTAGAATCTATAAATGTTAAAGTAGATGAAGCTTTTCACTTTGCATCTGAAAAATCTACCCTCGATATCTCTCTTGATGATGATACTCCTGTAAGTGCATCTTCTCATGATAATACTTCCAATATTAATGATGCATCTAATGGTTATTCAAGTTTATCTGATGTGCAGGAATCATCTCATGTACCTCCGAGTGCTCCGTTACAACAAACGTTACGCATCTCCAAGGATCATCCTGAATCAAACATCATTGGAGACCCACAAGAAGGAGTCAAAACTCGGAGACAGTTGGTTTGTGGATTCGCTTGCTACGTTTCCTTGATCGAACCAAAGAACATCGATGAAGCTCTTCAGGATGACTACTGGATTAAAGCAATGCAGGAAGAGCTCCATCAGTTTGAGCGAAACAAAGTCTGGGAATTAACAAAGCCTCCAAAGCAACACAATGTGATAGGTACCAAATGGATTTTCAAGAATAAGAAAAATGAAGATGGTACCATCATCAGGAACAAAGCACGTTTAGTTGCTCAAGGCTACTCTCAAGTAGAAGGTATAGACTTTGATGAAACTTTCTGTCACGCCCCGGGGTCGAAACTGCGACCCGGGCTCGCCAACAGATCCGCCACCTATGCCAAACTCCGTATAGGCGAAGCGTCCTACCTGCAAGAAAAGTGCTACAGCTAACAGATATCAGAGCTATAAGATAAAACTGCTGTATAACTAAAAACAACCATTGTACAACTGAAAAATAATACAACAATGTACAGTCTCTCGATACATATAAGCCTCACTACATCAGTCTCTCAAAAGAGGAAATAAAACAACTAATCTACTGAATCTCTCCTCTGAAGGGGTACCGGTACTCTCCAAACATGGGTAGGGATCTAGCTCGCGACTCCCTCGCCTCGATCAACAACCGCAGAATCAGCAACGCCCGCTAAGACTCTGCAAAACAAAGGAGAGGAAGGAAAAAGAAGGGGAAAAACCCCCAGAGGGTGTGAGAACTACACCAAAGGAGGGAGTTCTCAGTGGGTACCACCGCCAGGACCGACGGTCTGCCCACCAAGTCCTCTAAAGACAAAAACTAACCAAAGCCGTAAAGACTGATAAAAAGAAGCTGGACCCTCTCAACAGCTATCAAGCCACTAAGCTTGCTATGACTGCCATGCCTGCTATGCCTGCCATGCCTGCCTATGCCTGCCATGCCTGCTATGCCTGCTATGCCTGCCTATGCCCGCCATGCCTGCTCTTCCTGCCTATGCCTGCCTATGCCTGCTCTGCCTGCCTATGCCTGCCATGCCTGCTCTGCCTGCCATGCCTGCTATGCCTGCCCTGCCTGCCTATGCCTACTATGCCTGCTATGCCTGCCTATGCCTGCCTATGCCTGCTATGCCTGCATACTATGCCTGCCATGCCTGCCTGCCTGCCATGCCTGCCTACTATGACTGCCATGCCTGCCTGCCTGCCATGCCTGCCTATGCCTACTATGCCCGCCTATCCCTGCCATGCCTGCTCTGCCTGCCTATGCCTGCCTATGCCTGCCTATGCCTGCTCTGCCTGCCTATGCCTGCCATGCCTGCCATGCCTGCTCTGCCTGCCTATGCCTGCCATGCCTGCTATGCCTGCCCTGCCTGCCTATGCCTACTATGCCTGCTATGCCTGCCTATGGCTGCTATGCCTGCCTACTATGCCTGCCATGCCTGCCTGCCTGCCATGCCTGCCTATGCCTGCCCTACAACGGTCAACGACTCACAATGACCTTGGGACCACCGTACCCCCAAACGGTTCCCAACAACACTAGCACTGGTCCAAACACCGCCACTAGACTCCACTCGGTCCCCCTGACACGAGCGCAACTATAAAGCAAATGTCGTTAATAAGCCCAATCTAATGCCGCCAGTAGACACTGGTACTGCCTGCTCTGCCTGCCGCGACGGGTATGCCAGCCTACGCATAACACCGAAGCAAAGGAGTCTCAAGGACTCAAAGTCTGTCTGCCGCGCACTCCGGAGTGGCACTCGAGGGGAGCGACCCACACGAGTAAAGTATCTCAGTATCCAGTAACATAAGTATCATAATCAGCAGGACTGGATCATGACTCTGGTCAAAGTGGGAAACCCATCCACTAGAGAAATCAGATACCCAATCTGGTGCATAAATAAATGTCCGGTCAACCGCCCAATATCCGCGGTTGCCGCAAAGCCCCACAACTAATCCAACCTGTCCCAGACAACAAGTCCCGACTACACTACCCAGAACCCCTGCTCGAACCTGAGCAACACTGACCACCTGACTAACAAAGAAGGAGAAAAGGATAACATGGTTTCTCCTAAGTCAAGTTCCAAAAGTAGTGCAGCGGTAAAAGATGGCCTAACTACATGTCCATGCACGCATGCTTTGTTCTCAGAAATAATAAAAGTGGGTGAAAAATATATTAGTAAAGCATGCTAAAACATTCCTACTATGGTATACCAATCTCACCCAAGTGGGCCATTCCTTGCTTACCTCTCGCTCATATCGGTTGCACATCAAATACGCCTGTTATCAATCATAGAGGGATGATAACCCCACATGTGCACTTACATTCACCATGATATAAAAATCTTATACAGTTACTAAATTAAGCTTACCCACCCGAAGCGCTCAATCCAAGGCAAACCTGGAGTCGGTGAAGAGCGTGGCCACTTGCACGCACAATCAGCTGAACCCGTAACCACGGTACATGTTGCGCAAACCTTGGCTCCTAGCAGTGTTCCAAAAATACTCGCGAACCCTCTTGTGTACAACAAAAGGTCCAAGGTTACATTTATGCTAAAATATCCAAGTATACACCATTTGCTGGAACCAGCCCTGAAGATGTGCAATTTTCACCTGCAGAACGGACTCAGAAAAATCCACCAAAAATACGGACGCGATCGTCGCGTCGAGCCCTTCGAAACGAGTACCTGCACGCCAAAATCCGAGTCCCGGAGGCCGAGTTACAAATTCCACAACGCGGAGAGCGCGAAAGT
The DNA here is from genome assembly GCA_029204045.2 of Tillandsia leiboldiana. NCBI lineage: Eukaryota > Viridiplantae > Streptophyta > Magnoliopsida > Poales > Bromeliaceae > Tillandsia > Tillandsia leiboldiana. The sequence continues at coordinate 25,424,063 of CM055067.1, forward strand.
CCACAACAAACACAACTGTAATACGCCGCACAGTAAAGGGGAAAGAAGTATACCTTGGGCGAATCTCAGCAAATTCCCCGAAAACACGACGGTAATCCTTGCGACGCGTAGATCCAAAGAGTGTAAAGGCACGACTCAATCCGAGCTCGTACAACAAGTTGCACGCAAAACGGTGCACACCGCCGGAGTCCGCACGAAAAACGGAGCACGGTGCCGAAACCCGCACGCAAAACGGAGTCCGCACGCAAAACGATACACGGTGCCGAAACCCGCGTGCAAAACGGAGTCCGCACGCAAAACGGAACACGGTGTCGAAACCCGCGCGCAAAACGTAGTCCGCACGCAAAACGGTGCACACCGTCGGGGTCCGCACGCAAAACGGTGCAGTAAAATACGGTCCCTAGCACAGATAAGAATAAGGGGTCAAATCCAATGTCCAAAAGGAGGCCTCAAAACTGTGCCAAAAATACCGCAAAACTAACACGCGGGACCTACCGCGACTGCGCCGCGCCGCCCAACCGCTCCGTTGGAAAACCTCGCGCGCTCCACGAGCCCCACGATGCACCGCCGCACCACCCATAACCCTCTTCCTCACACCCTCTCACTCTCGGTTGGAGAAGAAGCAAAATGGGAGAAGAAAATGGTGCGCGGGGAGGAAAAGGAAGAAGAAAAGGAAGAGAGGAGGGAGGGCTCCCGTGGACCGGGTCCACGGTGCACCACCCCCAAAGCCCCCACAGTCCGCCGGTCCACCGCACAGGGGCGCGTGCGCCAGGCGCAGGCGCGCGCCCCCTGTGCCACGCGGCACGCGCCACACAGGCGCGTGACACCGCGCCACACCGGGCGCGTGACACCGAGCGGGCGCGTGTCCCCCCGCGTCCGCGCGGGCGCGAATAGGGGCACGCCACGTGGCGGCCCCCCGCGTCACCTCGCGCAGTCAGGCGCGTTTTCCCAACGCGCCTGTCTGCGCCCCCCCTCGTGCAGTACACCCGAGCAGACCTCGGGATCCGCGCGCACCCCGGGATTCGTGTCGCGACGTCTCGAGATCCGCGCACGCCTCGAAAAACGCGCACGCCAACCGGGCTCCGAAAAAAGCAAGTAAATAGTCCAATCTCAACGATTTCGCCCGCTGAATCCAAATACGGTGTCCGATTCTCCAAATTCTCACCCGAAAATTTACCGAAAGCCCCCGGAAAGCCCACTTGATCCGATTTTCACGCTGAGTCCATTTCTAAAGCCCGATTTACCAAATTCTAACTCTAAAGGTTCCCGAAGACATCCGGAGAGGTGATCCTTTATCCAAATTTCGCCCTGAGTCCAATTTAATATCCATTGCGCGTGAAATCACTTCTAAGCATTCAATGGGGCCATCTGACTACTCTCGTGATCCAATTAACACACCGAGTCCAACAAAAGTGTCCAATTGGTGTACAAACGCCACCGACACGCCACAAAGGCCCCCAGAAGTGGCTGGTCAACCAGTAATCACATCGGGGAAAACCAGGTCCTCACATCCTCCCCCACTAAAGAAAGTTTCGTCCTCGAAACTAGCTCAATTCCACTAGAAGTCACAAACACCAAGGGTAAGTACTCAACATCATCATCTCCAGCTCCTAAGTCATCACTCACTCCCCGTGATTACTCTCCAACAACAACAACAGCAACATCCAGTACGGCATAGCCCGTTTGCGCAACCTCTAATCTCACGAGCCAGAATTCGCAACGGGCGTCCCTCGTACTCCAAACATTCCTAGATCTCAAATGGGGCGAGCCAATCACGGGCGAGGAATCCAAAAACATAACCTTCCGGAGCTGAGACATGAAATACAACCGGGGTTCCTACAAAGTTGGGGAAACCAGATAACCGCCAGTGCAACACACACCAAACCACAACCTGTGTCAACTCAACCAAGGCAACCCGAAGCACACCCACACGATTAACCAATAAGGAAATGAGCCCTAACAAGGAGAGGTCCTCACTCGGTCACTCCCGAATCTGGACCATCCGAGTGAACTACTCAGCCGCGGTCTATCATCCAAAGGAACCCTCAGGGACACAACCACAAGCCATGTTTGCCCCAATAGTCCACACAGCGCCAGCTGTGGAATTATCAAACTCATCCCCAGACAGCTTTCCTGCGCCAGGTATCCGCCATCACAGTGGCCCTGTCGGGGTAATCCAAAATGCTCAACAATAACCCAACAGTAATTCCACAGTCGCTTTAGGAGGCATCACTAAAACTCGCAGATATCTCTCCCAACACTGGAAATACTAGCATTGGTGCTGGTAGCAATCTCAATATTCTGGCATACAGCTTCTTTCACCTAAGCATTATAGCACATCCACAAGTGCTCCTCATGCCCCAAGTCGCTCTGGGAGTAAAAATATCCCTGGAGGATCTTGTTACCAATCCAATCAAGTATAGCTGGAGCACAATTCCTCAAATCATAAGAGTGGCAGGGCATTAATCAATCCACTTGGCCTCCCTATGAGCTCAAGATGCCCTACCGCGTCCTGAACGCCATCTAGGCAAGATCCTCGGCTGCCCGATTCCAAGTAGGTATTCGCACCATACTATAACTGCCGGAGCACGACTCCATCAAAAGGTCCTAGATACCACCCGGACCTGTCTACCCTCGAACCATAAAAGGACCCTCAGAGTCGTGTATCAACGACGTGGCACTAGGTCAAACAGACCCCTCAATCCATCAGATCCTGCAACTGCGCCATCAGCTCTCTCAGCTCTACAAGCGACATCCAATGAGGTGCTGTCGAGCGTGGCGCGGTTCCCCGAACCACGGCAAACGCAATCTATATCTCCCTAACCGGCGGCATCACAAACAGCTCAGGTGAAATCACACCCGGGATCTCGTGGGCAACAGAGATATCCTTGAATCCCGGTGCCGCCAAAAACACCTCTCACACTGTCGCTACAACCTGTGTGCTCTTGTAATCTCAACCATCAAGCCCCCCTCTCGTCTACCTCACAGAATGTCAAAGTCCTCTCTTTCTGCAGTCTAACATCCTGTGGCACTGTGCCAACCAATCTCAAGCACCTGGTCAAAACACCAACTGCCACAATTACCAATAAGTCTGCCGGTACAACTCACGGCCTCAACTGCACTGGACATGATCCACAAGCCTCCTCCACCTGCACAGCACTAACAGGAACCTGTACCTCGAGTGCACGTGGTAACAAATCTGCCTCTAGTCCATGCAGGAATACAACAGGCTCTAACTCTGACTGCTGTGATGAAATCACACCTGCGACAACTCGATCCACTACCGTGGCACCCTCCAACCGGGCGGCACGGGTTCATCCACTCGATGCAGGTGGTTGTCGCTCAATCTGCCTGAAAATCAAGACTATGCACAAGGGAGTACGACCTCTGTCTCTGCTCACATTGAGGCGACGAATAGGGTCCTCCGCAGATAACAAATCCACGCTACCGCTGCGCTACTCCGATACAAACACTGATACTGCCATCGGGGTCCACCCGATCCCTGATATCTTAGAAATCCAATACCTTGGAGAAAGAAATAAGAAATGCCTCTGCCGGCCGATCTGTCCTCCATCACCCGGCGCCAAGCGCCAATATCCCGAACTCGCCCCTTGCGGCAGATCCCTAACCAAAGGAACTGCAGCGCCACGCTCCATACACGACGGCTACTCCACCGAGGCATCAATAATCCATAACAGAGGGACCAACTAAGCTGAAAGGTATCCTGGCGCAAACCACTCCCAGTCTCACATATCCTATGCGCTTCGTCCCTCGAAACCTGGAGCGCGCAGTTCAACAACTGCATACACTCTCTAGCCCAGAGAGGCTCTCAATTAATCACTCCATCAACACCAACCACGACTCTGCCTCCAAAGGCTCCAAACTCAATCTTACGAGTCGGGGTGGATCATCTGCCAAATCTGGCTCAATAGATCGATCATGTCCCACAGCTCCTCTGCCGTCAACTATCCACCCTGCCTCGGTGCCTCGACACTAAACATTGGCACAGAGGAGGCTACTCAGTGCTCCGACAACTGTGTCACCGAGACCAGCTGCTCACTCTGTCGCTGATAAGCCTCTGACAATCCTGTCATCTGGGTCCGGAGTTCCCTGACCTCAATCCGGGTATCTGGCCCAAAACCAACCGCTCAAGCTCAACTGCTATGACAGGATACACACGGGTCAAAACCCAGCGTCGGGGAGGCACCGCTCGCCACGACGAAACAACAAAACAGCACACAACAACGCTCGACCCAATCCAGCGAAAGTCTAAAGCATGTCACCCGTTCCACAGCATTATGTTGTCTGCAGCCAACATAATCACTTAGGAGAATAAACATGCCAATCACTCTTCCCGTCCCTTGGGAGAGGTATAAAACTCAATCAGGACTCTCGCTAAAAGCCACGACTCTCACGAAGTCAACCAAGGGTCAAACCATAAGCCTAGGGTTTCTAAGTCCACCACGACCTACAACCTAGGCTCTGATACCACTCTAATCTGTCACGCCCCGGGGTCGAAACTGCGACCCGGGCTCGCCAACAGATCCGCCACCTATGCCAAACTCCGCATAGGCGAAGCGTCCTACCTGCAAGAAAAGTGCTACAGCTAACAGATATCAGAGCTATAAGATAAAACTGCTGTATAACTAAAAACAACCACTGTACAACTGAAAAATAATACAACAATGTACAGTCTCTCGATACATATCAGCCTCACTACATCAGTCTCTCAAAAGAGGAAATAAAACAACTAATCTACTGAAGCTCTCCTCTGAAGGGGTACCGCTACTCTCCAAACATGGGTAGGGATCTAGCTCGCGACTCCCTCGCCTCGATCAACAACCGCAGAATCAGCAACGCCCGCTAAGACTCTGCAAAACAAAGGAGAGGAAGGAAAAAGAAGGGGAAAAACCCCCAGAGGGTGTGAGAACTACACCAAAGGAGGGAGTTCTCAGTGGGTACCACCGCCAGGACCGACGGTCTGCCCACCAAGTCCTCTAAAGACAAAAACTAACCAAAGCCGTAAAGACTGATAAAAAGAAGCTGGACCCTCTCAACAGCTATCAAGCCACTAAGCTTGCTATGACTGCCATGCCTGCTATGCCTGCCATGCCTGCCTATGCCTGCCATGCCTGCTATGCCTGCTATGCCTGCCTATGCCTGCCATGCCTGCTCTGCCTGCCTATGCCTGCTCTGCCTGCCTATGCCTGCCATGCCTGCTCTGCCTGCCTATGCCTGCCATGCCTGCTATGCCTGCCCTGCCTGCCTAAGCCTACTATGCCTGCTGTGCCTGCCTATGCCTGCCTATGCCTGCATACTATGCCTGCCATGCCTGCCTGCCTGCCATGCCTGCCTACTATGCCTGCCATGCCTGCCTGCCTGCCTATGCCTGCAATGCCCGCCTATCCCTGCCATGCCTGCTCTGCCTGCCTATGCCTGCTCTGCCTGCCTATGCCTGCCATGCCTGCCATGCCTGCCTATGCCTGCCATGCCTGCTATGCCTGCCCTGCCTGCCTATGCCTACTATGCCTGCTATGCCTGCCTATGCCTGCCTATGCCTGCTATGCCTGCCTACTATGCCTGCCATGCCTGCCTGCCTGCCATGCCTGCCTATGCCTGCCCTACAACGGTCAACGACTCACAATGACCTTGGGACCACCGTACCCCCAAACGGTTCCCAACAACACTAGCACTGGTCCAAACACCGCCACTAGACTCCACTCGGTCCCCCTGACACGAGCGCAACTATAAAGCAAATGTCTGTAATAAGCCCAATCTAATGCCGCCAGTAGACACTGGTACTGCCTGCTCTGCCTGTCGCGACGGGTATGCCAGCCTACGCATAACACCGAAGCAAAGGAGTCTCAAGGACTCAAAGTCTGTCTGCCGCGCACTCCGGAGTGGCACTCGAGGGGAGCGACCCACACGAGTAAAGTATCTCAGTATCCAGTAACATAAGTATCATAATCAGCAGGACTGGATCATGACTCTGGTCAAAGTGGGAAACCCATCCACTAGAGAAATCAGATACCCAATCTGGTGCATAAATAAATGTCCGGTCAACCGCCCAATATCCGCGGTTGCCGCAAAGCCCCACAACTAATCCAACCTGTCCCAGACACCAAGCCCCGACTACACTACCCAGAACCCCTGCTCGAACCAGAGCAACACAGACCACCTGACTAACAAAGAAGGAGAAAAGGATAACATGGTTTCTCCTAAGTCAAGTTCCAAAAGTAGTGCAGCGGTAAAAGATGGCCTAACTACATGTCCATGCACGCATGCTTTGTTCTCAGAAATAATAAAAGTGGGTGAAACATATATTAGTAAAGCATGCTAAAACATTCCTACTATGGTATACCAATCTCACCCAAGTGGGCCATTCCTTGCTTACCTCTCGCTCATATCGGTTGCACATCAAATACGCCTATTATCAATCATAGAGGGATGATAACCCCACATGTGCACTTACATTCACCATGATATAAAAATCTTATATAGTTACTAAATTAAGCTTACCCACCTGAAGTGCTCAATCCAAGGCAAACCTGGAGTCGGTGAAGAGCGTGGCCACTTGCACGCACAATCAGCTGAACCCGTAACCACGGTACATGTTGCGCAAACCTTGGCTCCTAGCAGTGTTCCAAAAATACTCGCGAACCCTCCTGGGTACAACAAAAGGTCCAAGGTTACATTTATGCTAAAATATCCAAGTATACACCATCTGCTGGAACCAGCCCTGAAGATGTGCAATTTTCACCTGCATAACGGACTCAGAAAAATCCACCAAAAATACGGACGTGATCGTCACGTCGAGCCCTTCGAAACGAGTACCTGCACGCCAAAATCCGAGTCCCGGAGGCCGAGTTACAAATTCCACAATGCGGAGAGCGCGAAAGTCCACAACAAACACAACTGTAATACGCCGCATAGTAAAGGGGAAAAAAGTATACCTTGGGCGAATCTCAGCAAATTCCCCGAAAACACGACGGTAATCCTTGCGACGCGTAGATCCAAAGAGTGTAAAGGCACGACTCAATCCGAGCTCGTACAACAAGTTGCACGCAAAACGGTGCACACCGCCGGAGTCCGCACGCAAAACGGAGCACGGTGCCGAAACCCGCGCGCAAAACGGAGTCCGCACGCAAAACGGTACATGGTGTCGAAACCCGCGCGCAAAACGGAGTCCGCACGCAAAACGGAACACGGTGCCGAAACCCGAGTGCAAAACAGAGTCCGCACGCAAAACGGTGCACGCCGTCGGGGTCCGCACGCAAAACGGTGCAGTAAAATACGGTCCCTAGCACAGATAAGAATAAGGGGTCAAATCCAATGTCCAAAAGGACGCCTCAAAACTGTGCCAAAAATACCGCAAAACTAACACGCGGGACCTACCGCGACTGCGCCGCGCCGCCCAACCGCTCCGTTGGAAAACCTCGCGCGCTCCACGAGCCCCACGATGCACCGCCGCACCACCCATAACCCTCTCCCTCACACCCTCTCGCTCTCGGTTGGAGAAGAAGCAAAATGGGAGAAGAAAATGGTGCGCGGGGAGGAAAAGGAAGAAGAAGAGAAGGAAGAGAGGAGGGAGGGCTCCCGTGGACCGGGTCCACGGTGCACCACCCCCAAAGCCCCCACAGTCCGCCGGTCCACCGCACAGGGGCGCGTGCGCCAGGCGCAGGCGCGCGCCCCTTGTGCCACGCGGCACGCGCCACACAGGCGCGTGACACCGCGCCACACCGGGCGCGTGACACCGAGCGGGCGCGTGTCCCCCCGCGTCCGCGCGGGCGCGAATGGGGGCACGCCACGTGGCGGCCCCCCGCGTCACCTCGCGCAGTCAGGCGCGTTTTCCCAACGCGCCTGTCTGCGCCCCCCCTCGCGCAGTACACCCGAGCAGACCTCGGGATCCGCGCGCACCCCGGGATTCGTGCCGCGACGTCTCGAGATCCGTGCACGCCTCGAAAAACGCGCGCGCCAACCGGGCTCCGAAAAAAGCAAGTAAATAGTCCAATCTCAACGATTTCGCGCGCTGAATCCAAATACGGTGTCCGATTCTCCAAATTCTCACCCAAAAATTTACCGAAAGCCCCCGGAAAGCCCACTTGATCCGATTTTCACGCTGAGTCCATTTCTAAAGCCCGATTTACCAAATTCGAACTCTAAAGGTTCCCGAAGACATCCGGAGAGGTGATCCTTTATCCAAATTTCGCCCTGAGTCCAATTTAATATCCATTGTGCATGAAATCACTTCTAAGCATTCAATGGGGCCATCTGACTACTCTCGTGATCCAATTAACACACCGAGTCCAACAAAAGTGTCCAATTGGTGTACAAACGCCACCGACACGCCACAAAGGCCCCCAGAAGTGGCTGGTCAACCAGTAATCACATCGGGGAAAACCAGGTCCTCACACTTTCACCCCTGTAGCTAGACTCGAGTCCATTCGTATATTATTCGCGATAGCTTGTCATTTTAAAATAAAATTGTTTCAAATGGGCGTTAAGAGCGCGTTTTTAAATGGGTTTTTAAATGAGGAAGTTTATGTGGCTCAACCGAAAGGTTTTGTAGACTGTAAACTACCTAACCATGTTTTTCGTTTGAAAAAGGCTCTTTACGGTTTAAAACAAGCACCGCGAGCATGGTACGAAAGGCTGACAAAGCACCTATTGGATAAGGGCTATACTCGAGGGGGAGCTGACAGGACTCTCTTTGTGAAGCATTATCAAAATAACTTCATTGTAGCACAAATCTATGTCGATGACATTGTATTTGGTGCGACAAGAGATAATGATGCTTCTAAATTCGCTGAAACCATGGAAAGCGAATTTGAGATGTCAATGATGGGCGAATTGACTTCTTTCCTTGGATTGCAAGTGAAACAGTGTGACGAAGGCATCCATTTGTGTCAATCCAAGTATGCTTTGGAGTTGGTCAAAAAGTTGATCTAGAAAATTGTAAAGATTTTCCAACTCCAATGGGAACTAGCAATAAAGGATTAGGAAGTGAATCTTTTAGTGAGAATGTAGACGAGAAGCTTTATCGGAGTATGATTGGAAGTCTACTTTACCTCACGGCTAGTCGCCCGGATATATCTTTTGGTGTTGGGATCTGCGCGAGATATCAATCTGCACCAAAGGAGGTTCACCTGAAAGCGGTGAAACGGATCATCCGATACATTAAAGGAACCATAAATTTCGAAATTTGGTATCCTATGGGAACAAGTCTAGATATTATTGGATACTCAGATGCCGATTGGGCAGGATCTGTGGATGATCGGAAAAGTACGAGTGGTGCATGTTTTTATTTAGGCCACTGCCTTGTTGCATGGCACAGTAAAAAGCAAAACTGCATTGCACTCTCGACTGCCGAAGCGGAATATATCTCAGCGGGTAGTTGTTCAACCCAACTCATTTGGATGAAAAGTGTGTTGAGCGACTTCCGAATTTCAGCAACTTCGGTAACAATTCTTTGTGACAACACTAGTGCTATAAACATTTCCAAAAACCCTGTGTTGCACTCTAGAACAAAACACATTGAACTTAGATATCATTTTCTTAGAGAGCTAGTTGAATCAAATACTCTTCAACTGTCATATATTTCAACTGAAGATCAATTAGCTGACTTTTTAACAAAACCTTTGGATCAAAAACGTTTTATTCATTTGCGTAAAGCAATTGGAATGCTTTCCTTGAAATAAACTTCTTTTTGAAACTTTTGCTTAGGTTAGGTTTTGTTTCTGTGTTTTTGTTCTTTCTCTATGTTTATACATAGTACATTAAATGAGCATGTGTATTATTGACTTTACTTGCATCCTTTCATATAATTAGAAATTTATTATGCTTTGGATATCATAATAATTCAGTTGATGCATTGATTGTGATGACCAGGATCTCAGCATAGCTGTTGCTGTGCGTTGGGTGACTTCTGGAGGCCTACGGGGTGCGTTGGAGGTGTTTGTGCAACAATTGGACACAAGTGGCGGACTTCGGGCTTACTGGATCACGTGGGTGATCAATGGACTCCGTCGGATCGTTAGAAGTGGTTTCGCGCGAAGCGGATATTAAAAATGGACTCAGCGCGAAGTTTGGACCAAGGAACACCTTTCCGGATGCCTTCGGCAAATTTTGGGGTTGGAATTTGGCAAAATGGACATCAAATTCGGATTCAGCGCGCGAAAACGGTCAAAACGGACTACCCACTTGTTATTTTTGAGCACCGGTTACTGTTCACGCCGGAACAGTAACTCCGGCTGGCGGCGGGCAGCGGCGGCGGCGGTGGGCAGCGGCGGAGCACGGCGGACGGGCTCGGGCAGGAGGCAGAGCGGCCGCGGGCAGCGCGCGGGCAGGCGCGCGGGTGCGCGGGCAGGCGCGCGGTCCACGGGCCGTCGTGCACCAGGGTTTGGACACGTGGCAGGTTGGGATTTGGCCGGTGTAGTGGACTTGGACCACGGAGCAGGCGGGGGCGGTGCATGGACCGGCGGGACACGTGTCTGTTTGTGGTTGGCGGGCTCAAGAAGGCTGGGTCCACGGAGGTGCACCGGGGTGCCTCGGGATTCGCGCCTGGCAGGGGGCCCAGGCGGCGGGCGTAGGCGGCACGTGGGCGCGTTGACCGGGCTTTCCCGCACTCGGGCCCGCCACGTGTCGTCGCAGCGTTGGTCCACGCGTCCCGCAGTGGACGGCCAGCGTGGCTGTCCGCTGTTGCGGGGGCGACGTGGAGGCCCGTGGCGCTTTCGGGCGCGCACAGTGTTGGGCCGGGCCCAACACTGTAGCCGCCCGAAATCCGGAGCACCCGGAAATTAGGACAGAATGGGAATTATCTGATTTGTTTCCAGCTTGTATTTAAAGGCCCTGTTCAAGTCCGATTATCTTTCTCCCTGTTCATCCTTTCACTATGCAACCTTCACAAGAAATCCTCCTCTCCCTGTGGCGATTCCATCTGCAGATTTCCAGATTTTTCAGTGGCACGCAACCCGAGGTTTCCATTTTTACGGCGCGGCACGACGCTCGTTCGTTTGTGGTCTTCTTCGTCGCGTTTTGATGCGAGGACTCCCCCGGCTAACCCCGAGCACCTTTTTCTGTGATTCTTGCGCCGTTGGCTTCACGACAGGTAGGGCTACGTTCCCCATGTTTACTGGTTTTTCCCATTCCGAGCTTTTCATGGGTTTTTCGGATCATCTTGTGACCTCATTTTCTGTGGCGGAGTTTTGGGATAGCGGTGCGGTATTTTGGCGATATCTTCGCGCCCAGGCATCGGATTGGGGTGATTCAAAAGGCATTTCGCATCTACACATCACATGGAATATCCCCAAATTTTCTCTGAATTTTCTGAATTTTGCCCCGAAGGTGAATATCCCTGTTTACAGAATCTTGTGGTTCAGTTTTTGAGAGCAGTTTATTTCGGGGTGGTTCCCTTGTCGGATTTGTTTCTCAGTGTAGGGAACTCGGATTTGAGCGTGCAGGTACTCGTTTCGACAGGTTCGTCGCGAGGATCGTGACGGTATTTTTTCTTGGAATTTTCTGGGCACTTCTAGCAGGTAAAAACAGGGAAACATTGGACTGTTGTGTTTGGGACAGATGTTGTGTGAGCATTGTATGTTAATTATGTATGTTCTTTTGGGAATTTTGTACAGCGATCGCAGTGACTTATCGGTTTGGGCGAGAGCACTATTTGGACTTGGAATTAGCGATCGAGGTGGGTGGTTGTTGTTTACCTCTATTTTTGACATGCTCACTAGGAATATTAGAGTGATCCCTTTATTTGGACATGCATGCTTAAGTGATATAAAATTGTGAGCCCTTCATATGGAAATTACTATTGTGGATATTTGATAGTGGTTGGGACTTATACATGTTGGTATGGATGGAATGTTAGCGTTTAACCTTGCATGTGGATTGGGTTATTTATTTTGGGCTTTATGATTATCCTGTTAGTGGTTGGTACTATTTGAGGACTTTATAACATGCATAGGTGGGTAGTGATGCTTTATCATGGATCATAGACATGTGTGGTTGGATAATGTTTTAGCATGATGGTTATATCTATGCGGAGTTATTAATTGTTACACATGTGGAACCACTATTGGACACCTTTTCCTTTATTTTCTTAAGAACACTTGCATGCTTGTTTAGACATCTAGATAGGCCATCTTTTATTGCTACACTTACATGCTGGAACTTGACTTAGGAGAAACCTTGTTTGCTTCTTTCTCCTTTTCGTTAGTCAGGTGGGTTTGCTCGGGTTTGAGCAGGGGTTTGGGATAGTGTAGCCGGGGCCAGGATTATGGATCATGGGTTTTGGCGGCGACCGCGGATATTGGGCGGTTGACCGGATGTCGGTTATAGGACATCGGTGATAGGGCATGATTATGGACTAGAGGGTTTTGTGGCAACCGCGGATAGTAGGCGGTTGACCAGATGTCGGATGCGGGACATGATTGTGATTGTGGGTTATTCCGGCGACCGCGGATATTGGGCGGTTGACTGGAGGTCGGTTGTGAGACTTGGCTGTTGATTGTGGGGTATTGCGGCAATCGCGGATATTGGGCGATTGACCGGATGGTTACTTTTGCATCTCATTGGGAATCAGTGTTTCTTTTAGTGGAGGGTTGTGTTCCACTGGTGCTTTATAGTTGTGATCCAATCCTGCTTTTGTTACTTATCACACCGGCGCGGTTATTGCCCGGTGATGCTTTCCTCGTGTGGGTCGCTCCCCTCGAGTTCCCCTCCGGAGGCCGGGGCCAGACAGTTATGGACAATCACATCGGCGCGGCTTATTTGCCCGATGATGAGGGCGGCAGCAGGAATTTTGCCATCACATCTGCGCGGCTTATTTGCCCGGTGATGAGGGCGGTACAGATTGGGTTCATCTGGGACGGTTGGTTATTGTCACATACGGTTATTCCAGTCTAGGACTACATTTTTAGAGGCATAGTAGTGGTAGATTTTCTTTTGCAGTAGTCTTTTTACTTACCACTCTTCTTCCCATTTTTGCCTCTGGTTGACCTAGTGGGTGTGTCAGAGTTTGAGGTTTTACCCACTAGGGGAGGCTACTGGTTCACTAGTAGTTCTCACCCCCATTCCCCTTTTTCTTTTCTTCTCCTTTGTTTTGCAGAGCCTTCTGCGGGTGCTGCTGGGCATACAGCGGCGGGTCGAGGAGAGAGGACGGCTGAGTAGCTAGACAGTGGGCCCGACAGTGAGTAGCTAGACTGGTACCTCTTATGTATCCTATCTCAGACGGTTGTACTTTTACTTTTGGGGGTCTGGCTTTAGCCAGCTGGTTGTATACTTGTGGTGAGCTGGGAGTGAGACTTGTACCTTATTTCACAGTCATTTTGTATTTTTACTTCCAGTTCAGTCTGAGATGTAGTATTTTGAGTTCAGCTCTGTTTTATTGCACTTTTATTCTTATCTATTATATCTGAGCAGGTTTGGCGCTTCGTGTACACGGAAAATACCGTGTGCACGGCGGATCTGTAGACGGGCCCGGGTTCTGGTTTACACCCGGGGCGTGACAGATTAGGTGGTATCAGAGCTTAGGGATAGGTCAGTTGGGACTTAGGAAACCCTAGGCTTTTGGTTAGCCCTAGGATGATAGGGCGTGTGGGACGTGACATTTTGCGAAAGTCCGTGATTTAGTTTTTGACTCTTCCAGAGAGTGAAGAGGGATCGACATACCCTAATTTCTGTGGGACAGTTATGTTGGCTGCAGACAACATAAAGTTACAGAAATAGGGGGATGTCCTTGACTTTCGCTAGATTGGGTCGTGTGTGGTTGTGTGGCTGACTTGTGGTTTCTTGTGGCAGATGCCTCCCCGACGTCGGATTCCTACCGGGGGTGCCCCTACACCCCCTGTTGAGCCAGGACAGGCTGGACCTTCCGAGATTGCTGAGTTGAGGGCCTTGGTGGCCCAACTGGCTGAGACCAACCGCCGGCAGGAGCAGCGGATTGAGCAGTTATTGGCGCAGAGAGAGGCGCCGCCTCCGACAGTTCTTGAGGCCTCGGCACCACCTGTGGTACCACTTGTGCCGACGGCACCATCATCGAGTAGCGGGGCTCGGGGAGTGGCCCAGACTTTGATCCCGGCCGAGGAGCAGGATATTGCTGATAAACTTGTTAAGTTTTGTCGGCACGGACCGCCTAGATTCTCGGGGCGGGACATGCAGCCGTGGGAGGTTGGAACATGGCTGTCAGCGATGGAGAAGATTTTCAGGGATTTCTTCATCGACCCGAGGTACAGAGTTCATATGGCGGTACACTGCCTAGATGGAGATGCAAATATTTGGTGGCATCGAGTGGAGCCACGGGATTTTCAGATTTCTCGACAGTTACCCTGGTCTGAGTTTTGGCGTATGGTATTGGATACCTATTTTCCGACGAGTGTGAAGAGAAAACTGGAGGATGACTTGAAGAACCTTCAGCAGGGCGATCGGCCGGTTCAGGATTACTATCAAGAGTTCATACAGTTGCTTAACTGTGTGCCCTTTGTCGCCCGTGATGGGCCACACCAGGTCGAGTTATTCGAGGCAGGCCTCCGCAGTGAGATTTATACCCTAGTGCATGCACAGCGACTCCAGACTCTTAAGGAGGCCGTCGAGCATGCCGAATGGGTGGAGAGAGGCGACACAGTGATGGCGAGGCGAGGCGGGACGGTCGCACAGAGTTCCGTTAGGAAACGACCAGTACCCAAGGACGAGGGACAGGCTAGCGCGTGGAGACCGCCGCGGTCCCAGTTACCTAGCCGTGGGCGTGCGGATCAGCGAGACCCTAGTGGATCTCAGAGGCCATCGCAGCAGCAGCCGGAGTCTCAGCATCAGACATAGGGACAGCATCAGCCGGGACAGCCACGGCTTCGCGACAGAGACAGATGTATATTCTGCGGGGGACCTCATTTGTCGCACACCTGTGATCAGAGGTGGGGTCGTTGTTACAGGTGTGGACAGCCAGGCCACATTCCGGCTTCGTGCCCCTTTTCGACTTCAGCGGCACCTTCATCAGCATCGGCTCCTCTTCCGCCTCAGCAGCAGTTGTCAGCTCAGCGGCTTTATGCTCCAGCGAGCGGATCACCTTCTTTTTACCCGGCGGATCACCGGCCACCGGCTCTGAGCGGTCGGGTCTACGCCGCTCAGGTGGAGGATTTTACAGCAGCCGACCTTGTGGTGACAGGTATTATTTTTGTTATTTTATTTTATTTATCGGCATTGGTTTTGCATTGTTTAGCACTTGTGCATCCTAGTCTTGGGGTAGGGGTAGGACGGTTACCTTGTGTTCGGGAGGTT
Source organism: Tillandsia leiboldiana (assembly GCA_029204045.2). Classification (NCBI taxonomy): domain Eukaryota; kingdom Viridiplantae; phylum Streptophyta; class Magnoliopsida; order Poales; family Bromeliaceae; genus Tillandsia; species Tillandsia leiboldiana. The sequence goes on from CM055067.1 coordinate 25,439,339, forward strand.
TGTATTCTCGACCCTCGGCTTGTAGGGGAGTGTTGTTGGTCCTACCCGGTGCAGTTGAGTCCTTGATAGTACCGGTAGACCTGATGGTCTTAAACTAGTTTTGGGTTTTGGATTTGGTACTTAGGACGGTTTGGCTGGCTCGGTTTTCTTCTTTTCGCGGCGGTTGATTGTGCCGCGAGGATGGTCCTCTTAGGAGGGGCTAGGCCTGAAGTAGATGGTGTGCTAGGGTTACTCGGGGGCTATCTTTGCCTCTATGGTTTCGACTTTGTGAGCGGGGCGGGTGCCCCGCCGTGGGTGCGCAGCCTTTTTGGCTAGCGTGGTTGTGGGATACCCCGGGAGTGCGGTGGTACTCGCGTTGAGCTTTTGCCTTTGGACTTGGTGGTTGGATTATCGGGGCCCTGGGAGGAGCGGATGCTTGCACCGATGCAGACTACTTGGTAGCTCGAGCGGTTAGCCCAGCTGTACTTGGATGAGGTGGTGCGGTTTTCGGGAATGCCCGCCTCTATTTTGTTCTAGTTAGAGACCCGAGGGTTGTATCGCGTCTCTGGAGATGGTATTAGACAGCTTTGGGAGCTTGAGTGGTGGATGATTGGATATTTACCCCCTCTACTTGGTTGAGGTTCCGGATTGAGGGATGACTTTAGTTTCGAGGACGAAACTTTCTTTTAGTGGGGGAGGATGTGATGACCTGGATCTCAGCATAGCTGTTGCTATGCGTTGGGTGACTTCTGGAGGCCTACGGGGTGCGTTGGAGGTGTTTGTGCACCAATTGGACACAAGTGGCGGACTTCGGGCTTACCGGATCACGTGGGTGATCAATGGACTCCGTCGGATCGTTAGAAGTGGTTTCGCGCGAAGCTGATATTAAAAATGGACTCAGCGCGAAGTTTGGACCAAGGAACACCTTTCCGGATGCCTTCGGCAAATTTTGGGGTTGGAATTTGGCAAAATGGACATCAAATTCGGATTCAGCGCGCGAAAATGGTCAAAACGGACTACCCACTTATTATTTTTGAGCACCGGTTACTGTTCACGCCGGAACAGTAACTCCGGCCGGCGGCGGGCAGCGGCGGCGGCGGTGGGCAGCGGCGGAGCACGGCGGACGGGCTCGGGCAGGCGGCTGAGCGGCCGCGGGCAGCGCGTGGGCGCGGGCAGCGCGCGGGCAGGCGCGCGGGTGCGCGGGCAGGCGCGCGGTCCACGGGCCGTCGTGCACCAGGGTTTGGACACGTGGCAGGTTGGGATTTGGCCGGTGCAGTGGACTTGGACCACGGAGCAGGCGGGGGCGGTGCATGGACCGGCGGGACACGTGTCTATTTGTGGTTGGCGGGCTCACGAAGGCTGGGTCCACGGAGGTGCACCGGGGTGCCTCGGGATTCGCGCCTGGCAGGGGGCGCAGGCGGCACGTGGGCGCATTGACCGGGCTTTCTCGCGCTCGGGCTCGCCACGTGTCGTCGCAGCGTTGGTCCACGTGTCGCGCAGTGGACGGCCAGCGTGGTTGTCCGCTGTTGCGGGGGCGACATGGAGGCCCATGGCGCTTTCGGGCGCGCACAGTGTTGGCCCGGGCCCAACACTGTAGCCGCCCGAAATCCGGAGCGCCCGAAAATTAGGACAGAATGGGAATTATCTGATTTGTTTCCAGCTTGTATTTAAAGGCCCTGTTCAAGTCCGATTATCTTTCTCCCTGTTCATCCTTTCACTGTGCAACCTTCACAAGAAATCCTCCTCTCCCTGTGGCTATTCCATCTGCAGATTTTCAGATTTTTCAGCGGCACGTAACCCAAGGTTTCCATTTTTACGGCGCGGGCACGACGCTCGTTCGTTTGTGGTCTTCTTCATCGCGTTTTGGTGCGAGGACTCCCCCGTCTTACCCCGAGCACCTTTTTCTGTGATTCTTGCGCCGTTGGCTTCATGACAGGTAGGGCTACGTTCCACATGTTTACTGGTTTTTCCCATTCTGAATTTTTCATGGGTTTTTCGGATCAACTTGTGACCTCATTTTCTGGGGCGGAGTTTTGGGACAGCGGTGCGGTATTTTGGCGATATATTCGCGCCCAGGCATCGGATTGGGGTGATTCAAAAGGCATTTTGCATCTACACATCACGAGGAATATCCCCAAATTTTCTTGGAATTTTTTGAATTTTTCCCCGAAGGTGAATATCCCTGTTTACAGAATCTTGTGGTTCAGTTTTTGAGAGCAGTTTATTTCGGGGTGGTTCCCTTGTCGGATTTGTTTCTCAGTGTAGGGAACTCGAATTTGAGCGTGCAGGTACTCGTTTCGACGGGCTCGTCGCGAGGATCGTGACGGTATTTTTTCTTGGAATTTTCCGGGCACTTCTAGCAGGTAAAAATAGGGAAACATTGGACTGTTGTGTTTGGGACAGATGTTGTGTGAGCATTGTATGTTAATTATGTATGTTCTTTTGGGAATTTTGTACAGCGATCGCGGTGACTTATCGGTTTGGGCGAGAGCACTATTTGGACTTGGAATTAGCGATCGAGGTGGGTGGTTGTTGTTTACCTCTATTTTTGACATGCTCACTAGGAATATTAAAGTGATCCCTTTATTTGGACATGCATGCTTAAGTGATATAAAATTGTGAGCCCTTCATATGGAAATTACTATTGTGGATATTTGATAGTGGTAGGGACTTATACATGTTGGTATGGATGGAATGTTAGCGTTTAACCTTGCATGTGGATTGGGTTATTTATTTTGGGCTTTATGATTATCCTGTTAGTGGTTGGTACTATTTGAGGACTTTATAACATGCATAGGTGGGTAGTGATGCTTTATCATGGATCATAGACATGTGTGGTTGGATAATGTTTTAGCATGATGGTTATATCTATGCGGAGTTATTAATTGTTACACATGTGGAACCACTATTGGACACATTTTCCTTTATTTTCTTGAGAACACTTGCATGCTTGTTTAGACATCTAGATAGGCCATCTTTTATTGCTACACTTACATGCTGGAACTTGACTTAGGAGAAACCTTGTTTGCTTCTTTCTCCTTTTCGTTAGTCAGGTGGGTTTGCTCGGGTTTGAGCAGGAGTTTGGGATAGTGTAGCCGGGGCCTGGATTATGGATCATGGGTTTTGGCGGCGACCGCGGATATTGGGCGGTTGACCGGATGTCGGTTATAGGACATCGGTGATAGGGCTTGATTATGGACTAGAGTGTTTTGTGGCAACCGCGGATAGTAGGCGGTTGACCAGATGTCGGATGCGGGACATGATTGTGATTGTGGGTTATTCCGGTGACCGCGGATATTGGGCGGTTGACTGGAGGTCGGTTGTGAGACTTGGCTGTTGATTGTGGGGTATTGCGGCAATCGCGAATATTGGGCGATTGACCGGATGGTTACTTTTGAATCTGATTGGGAATCAGTGTTTCTTTTAGTGGAGGGTTGTGTTCCACTGGGGCTTTATAGTTGTGATCCAATCCTGCTTTTGTTACTTACCACACCGGCGCGGTTATTGCCCGGTGATGCTTTCCTCGTGTGGGTCGCTCCCCTCGAGTTCCCGTCCGGAGGCCGGGGCCAGACAGTTATGGACAGTTTTGCTATCACATCGGCGCGGCTTATTTACCCGATGATGAGGGCGGCAGCAGGAATTTTGCCATCACATCGTCGCGGCTTATTTGCCCGGTGATGAGGGCGGTACAGATTGGGTTCATCTGGGACGGTTGGTTATTGTCACATACGGTTATTCCAGTCTAGGACTACATTTTTAGAGGCATAGTAGTGGTAGATTTTCTTTTGTAGTAGTCTTTTTACTTACCACTCTTCTTCCCCTTTTTGCCTCTGGTTGACCTAGTGGGTGTGTCAGAGTTTGAGGTTTTACCTACTATGGGAGGCTACTGGTTCACTAGTAGTTCTCACCCCCATTCCCCTTTTTCTTTTCTTCTCCTTTGTTTTGCAGAGCCTTCTGCGGGTGCTGCTGGGCATACAGCGCCGGGTCGAGGAGAGAGGACGGCTGAGTAGCTAGACAGTGGGCCCGACAGTGAGTAGCTAGACTGGTACCTCTTATGTATCCTATCTCAGACGGTTGTACTTTTACTTTTGGGGGTCTGGCTTTAGCCAGCTGGTTGTATATTTGTGGTGAGCTGGGAGTGAGACTTGTACCTTATTTCACAGTCATTTTGTATTTTTACTTCCAGTTCAGTCTGAGATGTAGTATTTTGAGTTAAGCTCTGTTTTATTGCTCTTTTATTCTTATCTCTTATATCTGAGCAGGTTTGGCGCTTCGTGTACACGGGAAATACCGTGTGCACGGCGGATCTGTAGACGGGCCCGGGTTCTGGTTTACACCCGGGGCGTGACAGATTAGGTGGTATCAGATCTTAGGGATAGGTCAGTTGGGACTTAGGAAACCCTAGGCTTTTGGTTAGCCAAAGGATGATAGGGCGTGATGGACGTGACATTTTGCGAAAGTCGTTGATTTAGTTTTTGACTCTTCCAGAGAGTGAAGAGGGATCGACATACCCTAATTTCTGTGGGACAGTTATGTTGGCTGCAGACAACATAAAGTTACAGAAATAGGGGGATGTCCTTGACTTTCGCTAGATTGGGTCGTGTGTGGTTGTGTGGCTGACTTGTGGTTTCTTGTGGCAGATGCCTCCCCGACGTCGGATTCCTACCGGGGGTGCCCCTACACCCCCTGTTGAGCCAGGACAGGCTGGACCTTCCGAGATTACTGAGTTGAGGGCCTTGGTGGCCCAACTGGCTGAGACCAACCGCCGACAGGAGCAGCGGATTGAGCAGTTATTGGCGCAGAGAGAGGCGCCGCCTCCGACAGTTCTTGAGGCCTCGGCACCACCTGTGGTACCACTTGTGCCAACGGCACCATCATCGAGTAGCGGTGCTCGGGGAGTGGCCCAGACTTTGACCCCGGCCGAGGAGCAGGATATTGCTGATAAACTTGTTAAGTTTTGTCGGCACGGACCGCCTAGATTCTCGGGGCGGGACATGCAGCCGTGGGAGGTTGGAACATGGCTGTCAGCGATGGAGAAGATTTTCAGGGATTTCTTCATCGACCCGAGGTACAGAGTTCATATGGCGGTACACTGCCTAGATGGAGATGCAGATATTTGGTGGCATCGAGTGGAGCCACGGGATTTTCAGATTTCCCGACAGTTACCCTAGTCTGAGTTTCGGCGTATGGTATTGGATACCTATTTTCCGACGAGTGTGAAGAGAAAACTGGAGGATGACTTGAAGAACCTTCAGCAGGGCGATCGGCCGGTTCAGGATTACTATCAGGAGTTCATACAGTTGCTTAACTGTGTGCCCTTTGTCACCCGTGATGGGCCACACCAGGTCGAGTTATTCGAGGCAGGCCTCCGCAGTGAGATTTATACCCTAGTGCATGCACAGCGACTCCAGACTCTTAAGGAGGCCGTCGAGCATGCCGAATGGGTGGAGAGAGGCGACACAGTGATGGCGAGGCGAGGCGGGACGGTCGCACAGAGTTCCGTTAGGAAACGACCAGTACCCGAGGACGAGGGACAGGCTAGCGCGTGGAGACCGCCGCGGTCTCAGTTACCTAGCCGTGGGCGTGCGGATCAGCGAGAGCCTAGTGGATCTCAGAGGCCATCGCAGCAGCAGCCGGAGTCTCAGCATCAGACACAGGGACAGCATCAGCCGGGACAGCCACGGCTTCGCGACAGAGACAGATGTATATTCTGCGGGGGACCTCATTTGTCGCACACCTGTGATCAGAGGTGGGGTGGTTGTTACAGGTGTGGACAGCCAGGCCACATTCGGGCTTCGTGCCCCTTTTCGACTTCAGCGGCACCTTCATCAGCATCGGCTCCTCTTCCGCCTCAGCAGCAGTTGTCAGCTCAGCGGCTTTATGCTCCAGCGAGCGGATCACCTTCATTTTACCCGGCGGATCACCGGCCTCCGGCTCTGAGCGGTCGGGTCTACGCCGCTCAGGTGGAGGATTTTACAGCAGCCGACCTTGTGGTGACAGGTATTATTTTTGTTATTTTATTTTATTTACCGGCATTGGTTTTGCATTGTTTAGCACTTGTGCATCCTAGTCTTGGGGTAGGGGTAGGACGGTTACCTTGTGTTCGGGAGGTTTGTATTCTCGACCCTCGGCTTGTAGGGGAGTGTTGTTGGTCCTGCCCGGTGCAGTTGAGTCCTTGATAGTACCGGTAGACCTGATGGTCTTAAACTAGTTTGGGTTTTGGATTTGGTACTTAGGACGGTTTGCTTGGCTCGGTTTTCTTCTTTTCGCGGCGGTTGATTGTGCCGCGAGGACGGTCCTCTTAGGAGGGGCTAGGCCTGAAGTAGATGGTGTGCTGGGGTTACTCGGGGGCTATCTTTGCCTCTATGGTTTCGACTTTGTGAGCGGGGCGGGTGCCCCGCCGTGGGTGCGCAGCCTTTTTGGCTAGCGTGGTTGTGGGATACCCCGGGAGTGCGGTGGTACTCGCGTTGAGCTTTTGCCTTTGGACTTGGTGGTTGGATTATCGGGGCCCTGGGAGGAGCGGATGCTTGCACCGATGCAGACTACTTGGTAGCTCGAGCTGTTAGCCCAGCTGTACTTGGATGAGGTGGTGCGGTTTTCGGGAATGCCCGCCTCTATTTTGTTCTAGTTAGAGACCCGAGGGTTGTATCGCGTCTCTGGAGAAGGTATTAGACAGCTTTAGGAGCTTGAGTGGTGGATGATTGGATATTTACCCCCTCTACTTGGTTGAGGTTCCGGATTGAGGGATGACTTTAGTTTCGAGGACGAAACTTATTTTTAGTGGGGGAGGATGTGATGACCTGGATCTCAACATAGCTGTTGCTATGCGTTGGGTGACTTCTGGAGGCCTACGGGGTGCGTTGGAGGTGTTTGTGCACCAATTGGACACAAGTGGCGGACTTCGGGCTTACTGGATCACGTGGGTGATCAATGGACTCCGTCGGATCGTTAGAAGTGGTTTCGCGCGAAGCGGATATTAAAAATGGACTCAGCGCGAAGTTTGGACCAAGGAACACCTTTCCGGATGCCTTCGGCAAATTTTGGGATTGGAATTTGGCAAAATGGACATCAAATTCGGACTCAGCACGCGAAAACGGTCAAAACGGACTACCCACTTGTTATTTTTGAGCATCGGTTACTGTTACAGCCGGAACAGTAACTCCGGCCGGCGGCGGGCAGCGGCGGCGGCGGTGGGCAGCGGCGGAGCACGGCGGACGGGCTCGGGCAGGCGGCAGAGCGGCCGCGGGCAGCGCGTGGGCGCGGGCAGCGCGCGGGCAGGCGCGCGGGTGCGCCGGCAGGCGCGCGGTCCACGGGCCGTCGTGCACCAGGGTTTGGACACGTGGCAGGTTGGGATTTGGCCGGTGCAGTGGACTTGGACCACGGAGCAGGCGGGGGCGGTGCATGGACCGGCGGGACACGTGTCTGTTTGTGGTTGGCGGGCTCACGAAGGCTGGGTCCACGGAGGTGCACCGGGGTGCCTCGGGATTCGCGCCTGGCAGGGGGCGCAGGCGGCGGGCGCAGGCGGCACGTGGGCGCATTGACCGGGCCTTCCCGCGCTCGGGCTCGCCACGTGTCGTCGCAGCGTTGGTCCACGCGTCGTGCAGTGGACGGCCAGCGTGGCTGTCCGCTGTTGCGGGGGCGACGTGGAGGCCCATGGCGCTTTCGGGCGCGCACAGTGTTGGGCCGGCCCCAACACTGTAGCCGCCCGAAATCCGGAGCGCCCGGAAATTAGGACAGAATGGGAATTATCTGATTTGTTTCCAGCTTGTATTTAAAGGCCCTGTTCAAGTCCGATTATCTTTCTCCCTGTTCATCCTTTCACTGTGCAACCTTCACAAGAAATCCTCCTCTCCCTGTGGCGATTGCATCTGCAGATTTCCAGATTTTTCAGTGGCACGCAACCCGAGGTTTCCATTTTTACGGCGCGGCACGACGCTCGTTCGTTTGTGGTCTTCTTCGTCGCGTTTTGGTACGAGGACTCCCCCGGCTTACGCCGAGCACCTTTTTCTGTGATTCTTGCGCCGTTGGCTTCACGACAGGTAGGGCTACGTTCCCCATGTTTATTGGTTTTTCCCATTCCGAGCTTTTCATGGGTTTTTCGGATCATCTTTTGACCTCATTTTCTGGGGCGGAGTTTTGGGACAGTGGTGCGGTATTTTGGCAATATCTTCGCGCCCAGGAATCGGATTGGGGTGATTCAAGAGGCATTTTGCATCTACACATCACGATGAATATCCCCAAATTTTCTTGGAATTTTCTGAATTTTTCCCCGAAGGTGAATATCCCTGTTTACAGAATCTTGTGGTTCAGTTTTTGAGAGCAGTTTATTTCGGGGTGGTTCCCTTGTCGGATTTGTTTCTCAGTGTAGGGAACTCGGATTTGAGCTTGCAGGTACTCGTTTTCGACGGGTTCGTCGCGAGGATCGTGAGGTATTTTTTCTTGGAATTTTCCGGGCACTTCTAGCAGGGTAAAAACAGGAAAACATTGGACTGTTGTGTTTGGGACAGATGTTGTGTGAGCATTGTATGTTAATTATGTATGTTCTTTTGGGAATTTTGTACAGCGATCGCGGTGACTTATCGGTTTGGGCGAGAGCACTATTTGGACTTGGAATTAGCGATCGAGGTGGGTGGTTGTTGTTTACCTCTATTTTTGACATGCTCACTAGGAATTTAGAGTGATCCCTTTATTTGGACATGCATGCTTAAGTGATATAAAATTGTGAGCCCTTCATATGGAAATTACTATTGTGGATATTTGATAGTGGTTGGGACTTATACATGTTGGTATGGATGGAATGTTAGCGTTTAACCTTGCATGTGGATTGGGTTATTTATTTTGGGCTTATGATTATCTGTTAGTGGTTGGTACTATTTGAGGACTTTATAACATGCATAGGTGGGTAGTGATGCTTATCATGGATCATAGACATGTGTGGTTGGATAATGTTTTAGCATGATGGTTATATCTATGCGGAGTATTAATTGTTACACATGTGGAACCACTATTGGACACCTTTTCCTTTATTTTCTTGAGAACACTTGCATGCTTGTTTAGACATCTAGATAGGCCATCTTTTATTGCTACACTTACATGCTGGAACTTGACTTAGGAGAAACCTTGTTTGCTTCTTTCTCCTTTTCGTTAGTCAGGTGGGTTTGCTCGGGTTGAGCAGGGGTTTGGGATAGTGTAGCCGGGGCCTGGATTATGGATCATGGGTTTTGGCGGCGACCCGCGGATATTGGGCGGTTGACCGGATGTCGGTTATAGGACATCGGTGATAGGGCATGATTATGGACTAGAGGGTTTTGTGGCAACCGCGGATAGTAGGCGGTTGACCAGATGTCGGATGCGGGACATGATTGTGATTGTGGGTTATTCCGGCGACCGTGGATATTGGGCGGTTGACTGGAGGTCGGTTGTGAGACTTGGCTGTTGATTGTGGGGTATTGCAGCAATCGCGGATATTGGGCGATTGACCGGATGGTTACGTTTGCATCAGATTGGGGATCAGTTTTCTTTTAGTGGAGGGTTGTGTTCCACTAGGGCTTTATAGTTGTGATCCAGTCCTGCTTTGGTTACTTATCACACCGGCGCGGTTATTGCCCGGTGATGCTTTACTCGTGTGGGTCGCTCCCTCGAGATCCCCTCCGGAGGCCGGGGCCAGACAGTTATGGGCAGTTTTGCTATCAGATCGGCGCGGCTTATTTGCCCGATGATGAGGGCGGCAGCAGGAATTTTGCTATCACATCGGCGCGGCTTATTTGCCCGGTGATGAGGGCGGTACAGATTGGGTTCATCTGGGACGGTTGGTTATTGTCACATACGGTTATTCCAGTCTAGGACTACATTTTTAGAGGCATAGTAGTGGTAGATTTTCCTTTGCAGTAGTCTTTTTACTTACCACTCTTCTCCCCCTTTTTGCCTCTGGTTGCCTAGTGGGTGTGTCAGAGTTTGAGGTTTTACCCACTAGGGGAGGCTACTGGTTCACTAGTAGTTCTCACCCCCATCCTCTTTTTTCTTTTCTTCTCCTTTGTTTTGCAGAGCCTTCTGCGGGTGCTGCTGGGCATACAGCGGCGGGTCGAGGAGAGAGGACGGCTGAGTAGCTAGACAGTGGGCCCGACAGTGAGTAGCTAGACTGGTACCTCTTATGTATCCTATCTCAGACGGTTGTACTTTTACTTTTGGTGGTCTGGCTTTAGCCAGCTGGTTGTATATTTGTGGTGAGCTGGGAGTGAGGCTTGTACTTTATTTTTGCAGTCATTTTGTATTTTTACTTCCAGTTCAGTCTGAGATGTAGTATTTTCAGTTCAGTTCTGTTTATTGCTCTTTTATTATTATCTCTTATATCTGAGCAGGTTTGGCGCTTCGTGTACACGGGAAATACCGTGTGCACGGCGGATCTGTAGACGGCCCGGGTTCTGGTTTACACACCGGGGCGTGACACTAAGTTACAATTTCAGAAATTTTATTGGGAACAACCTAACAATTGTTTTCAGATCTAACCCCTTTTAAAAAGAAAACATGATCTTTATCAGTTACAATGCATTCAACAGATGAAAAGTTAACAGAAAAACCATTGTCGCAAAGTTGACTGATACTAATGAGGTTACTCTTAAGCCCATCAACAAATAATACATTATTCAGAATCGGGCCATCTGGAATAGCTACCGTTCCTTTTCCAACAATTTTGGAAGACTGGCCGTCTCCGAAAACCACAAGTCCTCCGAGATTTTCTCAAAATTTTGAAAGCAGTTTTTGTCACCGGTCATGTGACGGGAACAGCCGCTATCCAGATACCAAGACGAATTATCATATGCATGCAAGGAAATATTTGTAACAAGACAAGGGAAAACTTCACCTTTGCGTACCCAAACCTTTCGAGTTTGGTGTACGTCGGAAGTGATTGTGAGGTTGATACCTTTGGTGAAAGCGTCTTGTTTGATCCATCGCTTTTCCTTGACGTCGTCGTCTTGTTTGATGAACTACCGAGGCTTTTTCCTTTCGAATAATTTGCATTTGATTTCCGAGGAATACCTTTTTGGTAGTCGTTGCAAGAAGTGCTTGAGTTGAGCGTTTGGCTCCCATCTTGCAATTTCTCCTTATGTGCCCTGCAAAATTACAACGAAAACATACCTTAGTGCTTGACGATCCCGAGGAGGGTGAAGTAGGCTTGTTGTCGTTGCTTGTCGTGAATTCCGGTGTCGGAGGAGGAGATACCGACTGAGGCACAAAACTGTCCCAACCGAACTAAAATTGTCTTTAGTTCGATTGTATCCGAGGCCGAACTTGTTTGATTGACCAAGACCAAGAAGCTTATCCAACTTACTCCTTCCTGATGAAAATCGCTGTAAGTCATCCTTGAGTTGGAGAATGGTCTCTGTCATTTCCAATTTTTCCTGTCGAGCCTCGCCGTTGAGCTTCAAGAAGTAATTCGCTTTGTTAACCATATCTATATAATTCTTCTCGAATTGCTCATTGGACTCTTGAAGGGAAACATTTGCTTTTATCAGATTATCCCTTTCCACTTCAAGATCGGTCGAGAGAGAAGTTACCCTTTTTACTTCTTCTTCGAGATCCTGCAATCTCCCTCTCAACCCCTTGTTTTGCTTAGCCAGTTTCTTTGAATCCCTCAAAGTCTATGGTAGGCTAGAGCAAAATCTTCACCTTCCGAATCATCCGATTCATTGTCCGTTGCATTCTTTTCAACAGTGGAGTTGGACAATGACTCGGATGTACTTGCCATTAAGCACATGAAGGGTGAAGATGTGGACGCGTGGAACGCCGTTGCGTTGTCTTCTTCATCACTTGACGATGACTCATTTGACGATGAGGTGTCATCCCAAGTGACGGCTTGCATCGCCTTCTTCTTTGACGGATTCTTAGTTGGACATTCCGTTGAGATATGGCCGTACCCTCGGCACTTGAAGCATTGGACTTGTCCTTCTGTGCTTTTCTTATCCTTAGAAAAGCCTTCTTGCTTTCTTGACTTGTAACTTGAAGAACCCTTGCCTTTCTTCCACTTTCCGAAGGATGGAGTTTTGCTTGAATTACCCCTTCGAAAATTTCGGCGAAACTTCCTTGTCAAGAGAGCGAGCTGCTTCTCAAAGTCCTCCATAGATAATTCTCGTCATCGCCTGAGGAGGATGAATCCGCGTCTTCTTCTTTTGTTGTTTTCAAAGCATAACCTGAAGACTTAGAAGAGGATGCCTTTCCCGAAGAATAGTTAGTAGGAAATGTCATTTCATAAGTTTGTAAAGAACCAACTAATTCTTCTACACGGATTTCGTCCGGGTGTTTAATAGTTTCAATGGCTGTAACCTTGGAACGAAATCTTTCAGGAAGAGTTCTTAAGATCTTTCTTACAATTTTAAATTCTGGAATCTTCTCTCCCAAGTTAGCACATGAGTTTACGATGTCTTGCAATCGTGTGTAATAGTCCGTGAAAGATTCATTTTCTGCCATGAAAATAGAGTCAAACTTGCTCGTAAGCATTTGCAGTTTCTGAATCTTCACAAGGTTAGTTCCCTCATGCGTAACTTGAAGAACATCCCAGATTTCTTTCGCAGTCTCACATGCCGAGACGCGAGAGAACTCTGTTTGAGATAAGGCATTAAATAGAGCATTAATTCCCTTGCCATTGTAAGAAGATATATCAATCTCTTCCTTGGTCCATTTCGACCTAGGTTTGATGGTGCGAACATCACCAATAATTTCAGTTGGATTAGACCATCCTAATTCAATTGATTGCCACACCCGTTCGTCGATGGAAATTAAAAAGGCTTTCATCCGTACTTTCCAGTACGCATAATTTGTTCCATCGAAGAACGGGGGTCTGTTGATGTTTCCACCTTCAACCATTGTTTACAACCCTATTCCCGCTCTGATACCACTTGTTGGGTTATATGAATAATAGGATCTAAATAGGGGAAAAAACACCTAGAGGGGGGTGAATAGGTGTAAACCATAAACACTCAAAAATCTTTGCGATATAAAACCCAATGCGGAAAAATAAATAACACGCAGAGATTTTTACGTGGAAAACTCCAAACCGGAGTAAAAAACCACGGGACCGATAACACGGTGAAATCCACTAGAATTAAACACGTACAAGGTGATATACCGTACTCACAGACGACTCAACCTTTTCCATACGCTCCTAGTTGATCTTCTCCGCTCGCTCCACGACGCTTCTCGAATCCACGATCTGCGTCCAACGCCGAATCCACGGCGTCCAACGTCGAGTCCACGACGTCCGACCGAATCCACGGTCTTCACCCAGTAGCACGCTTCGAATCCACGAACGTACCTCGCTCCGAATCCACGAGAGCGGTTGCACCTTGAATCCACAAGGCCACGCGAGTCCACGCGCCGATTTTGGGGTAAATCGTTGTTTTTTGGGTGGTGATGATCCGCCGAATACTTAGATTAGAAATAGATCGGAAATACCATCTAAGTATTCATTGATTTGATTCAACTCAAAATGTGAGTATGAAAACCTAGAATCAAATCAATCAATATAGATGAAGAAACATAAGATAAATCTATGATTTCCTTTCTTCTCTATATGTGGATCTTAGGCCGTATATAAGATTATTATGACGGCTATTTGGATTGACGGCTCTTTGGATTAACCCTAGAAAAAGAATCATAGGGTCTATTTATAGGTTAGAAACCCTTGGAAGAAGATAAGGATCAAAAACTAACTTTTCTGGAGTTTTTACATGACGACGATCCGGATCGGAGATCGGCGATCCGGATTGCAGTAGCGAGAAAAACAGATTCCAGAAAAACGAAGGTTCGGGATCCGGATCGAAGTGCTTGATCCGGATCGTTCATACAGTTCACCAAACATCAACGTTCGGGATCCGGATTGCGAAGCCTGATCCGGATCGTTCAAATAAAATGGTAAACTCAGTGTTCGGGATCCGGATCAAGGGAAGCTACGATCCGGATTGAACTGGTGTATGAACGAACCACCTTCGGGATCCGGATTGAACAGTCTGATCCGGATCCTGAACATGTCCCATGTCCAGTTTTTGATATTTATGCAATAACAAATCCATCCAAGTGTTTCTACGCTATAAGAAGTATTCGGATCACCAAAGATATTAAGTTAAACATACCTGATCCTTTTGAATTCTTCTTTCTTGAGATTGAGTTATATGATCCAACTTCCTTTACCTTCAATCTTCAAGACTTAACCGAATTCACGAAATACGCCAACTCAAATTCCGTAACAGCACTCCCCGTATTGGCACGCAAACACGGTGCACTCAACTGTAGGGTTGCACGCAAAACGGTGCATATTTTTCGGCCCAAACGTAAAACGAGATGCATTATTAGAGTCTGCACGCAAACGGTGCCTGTTAGTCCAACCTGCACGCAAAACGAAGCACATATCTTGTATTGGCACGCAAACGGTGCACCTTTCTTCTTCAACGTTGCAAGCAAAACGGTGCACGTTTTACGAGTTCGCGTCCAAAATTGCGCGCATTTGCCGAATTCGCACACAAACGGTGCAAGTCTTCCACGAATGGCACGCAAAACGAGGCGCGCCCAAACTGTCCGTGACAGTCCGCGCAGTAAAACGGCACAGTATACTCGGTTCCTAACTCGCAACACGGTATGGGGTGAAATCCGAACCCAAAGGAGGCCTAAAAGCTGTGCCAAAATATCGTAAAATAACGTGCGGGGCTTACCTCGTACAGTCGCGCCTAGTTCTATCTCACGAAATTTCCTTCCTCTCTCTCTCCTCTCTCTCTGAGCTCGGTTGGATAAGAAGAAGAGAACAGAAAGGATTGAAGGTCCTGCGTGGGAGAAGGAGAAGACGAAAAAGAAAAGGGGGAGAAAAGAAAGGAGGTGGTCCG